>JAHRHZ010000056.1:14695025-14725927 GCA_024137785.1 Ginglymostoma cirratum | reverse complement strand
TGTGTGTGTGTGTGTGTGTGTGTGTGTGTGTGTGTGTGTGTGTGTGTAACAGTCATCCTCCCTCTGATCTTCCCCAAATTGACCAGTTAATGGCAGAGGCTAGGAGGAAGCTGATAGTAAGTAACTGTCCCCACTGTTTTAAGTTGCTGGGCCAGCATTTTGGTAAAAACTTTAGTCTGCCTGCCTCCATTGGGTTTTAAAAGCTAGCCTGCAGTGTTCAACTTTTTTTTTGTTTGATTACATGAGCCTATTTATTATTGATGTTCACTGTGTTTGATTGGTTACGCCTGTGTGTGGACTCAGAGTTAAGTCAACAACTGGTAAAAAAGAGCTGGAAGCCAGAGTTGATAAATAGAGCAGCCATTTTAAGGCACTGTGAGTGAAATTTCTTGTTCAGGTAGAAATGGCATAATCCCTGCCTAGATGTCTGATAGAAAATACACAGCAAAGCCCAAATTTAAAAGTTTTATTTTGTATACTTCAATTTTTCTAAACTCTTCTGTTTTACTAACAACAATTATTCATAAAATTCAAAGAATAAAGGAAAACAAAAGTTAGGCAGTTTACAAACTAAATTGAGGATACAAGGAGTGGGCATTAGAAGTGAAAAGTTGATTGAGGATAGGAGCAAAATAAACCATAGTGCCTTCTGAGTAATGAAATAACGTAATGGTTCAGAAAGATCTTTTCTCCATGTCATAGCAGAATTTGTTCATTACATTATAATGAAAATTTAAATCATCAGCATTGGCAGAGATAAACCAGATATTAAGGGAATCTAGAAATGGTAAGAGTATTATTCAAGAAATTATCATTCCTTATTGATACAAATGGTGGTTAAGTTCCAGGTCTGTCATAAGTGATATGGAGTGCTATTAAGTATAAACCACTAAAGCATATACCACTAGGAGCTCAAAGCAGGTTAAAATTATGAAGTGATAATGAAATGGAAGACTGCAGGTTTTTCTCTATAATTAACAAATGCCTGGTTGGGAAATGTCCAATTTTTGAGAATGTAGTTCTTTTTCATTAAGTAGTTAATTGTAGATGAAAAACAGGCTGATACTTCACATTGTGCGATAAAGAGCTTATATGCTTGGAAATGAAAACCCCAAGAAGCTTCAAAGAAACAGTTTGGAAATAGGCAATATTTTTCTAATTTTTTGCATAGTTGAAGCAGTGATACTATGAAGCTTTATTCTGTGTCCATCAAGTGCCTACATATGCATAACCTGTAGGAAAGGTATTGTGAGCATGAATTGAAACCCAGCCTGGTCTGCTTTTTTTTTTCTCTAGCTTTGAATTCTTTACTGTTTCATCTTCCTGTCCTTTCCTTTAATAGTTCCCTTATCACAAGTGAGTGATAGAACTTTTGAACTCCCTGGCCTTGAAGACTTCATTATATTGTCCATGGTTACACTCCACTGACACATCAGGGCAATTACTCAGCCTTATTATAGAAGGAGATCCCACGAGACCTCAAGTTAATTTACTGAATTATTCACAGAAATGAGACACTCACTGATAAGGTTTTCTAACCATTCTCAATTATTTGGCTGAAATAAATGCCTATAACATTAGAACTGTAACATGAAAGTAACTATTCCATCTTGAACATCAGTTTGTTTTAATCCTATCACTTCTTAAAGGTTAGAACTCAAGTCTTGTTGGGAGCAATCAAAACTAGCATCTGTACTTCTTGCCTATAACAAAAAATATGGGCAACAATAAATGCAGCTAAATCTTGGGTTTTTGCAGTTCTCAAAACAAAGTTTTAAGCTCTAGTAACTAACTCCATAACTTATCAAAACATCATAGCTGGTAGAATACTACGCCAAATACCGCTAGCTGGTAAAATAATTAGCCCTATCAGTTGAAATCATATCAATGTATTTGCAAAAGAAAGTGAAATATGTATAATTCTTAGCAAAATTTGTGTAAAACATTGAAGATATTGAGGGATGTTTGAAGGATCACAGATAAGTCTCGAAGACAACTTGTGCATATTTGGCTTCTCACAATACAAACACGAGAAGAAAGCATTACATTTATAAAGTGCCTTTCAAGATTTCAGGGCTTCTCTAACTGTTGTATAACCAATGAGTACATTGTAGGCATAATCATGGAATGGTAGCTACAGAAGGAGGCTATTTGGCCCACACTGTCTTTTGCAAGTACAATTCACTTAGTGCCTCTCCCCCATTTTGTTCGTGCATCCCTCTAATATTTCCCTTCAGGTTATATTAATGTCAGAGATAGTAAGAACTGCCAATGCTGGAGTCAGAGATAATACAGCATGAAGCTGGAGGAACACAGCAGGCCAGGCAGCATCAGAGGATCAGGAAAGTTGACGTTTTGGGTCGGGACCCTTCTTCAGAATTTCCGAAGAAGGGACCCGACCTGAAACATCAACTTTCCTGCTCCTCTGATGCTGCCTGGCCCGTTGTGTTCCTCCAGCTCCGTACTATATTAACATTAGAAATGTCCATTTGTACATAGCAAGCTGCCAGAAACAGCAATACGGTGATGACTAGGCATTTCTAGCCAAGTATTCTATGTTTTAGTGAGATTATCGCTCACACTTGTACTCTATGCTGTATTAACCTGTTCAATGCATTTCTCCACATTTCTCCAACTCTTTTATCCCAGGAATCAATCTATGTTGTACATTTCCATTTTTTGAAAGGAACGGTTCGTCATGAAAGAGTCTAATTGCACATAGTCAGATGTTGAATGGTTTAAGGCACACCTTATCAAAAAAAATCTTGTTATGGCAATTGAGATGGAGAGAAAAAGGGCAAAATTATCCTACATTCTTTCCTGTCACAACAAATGACTGACAATTCCCTGCCACCTCAGCAAGATTTAGCTCCTTGCCTCTGAAATTTTCTTTTCATCGTTGTCTTTGAGATTTGAATGTTGTGTACACACATGGCGTTGACCCTGTGCCTCGTGTATGTCAAAATATACTGCTCTTTGACATTGTTATGGTTTGGTTTGAGCAAACTAACCTGATTTGGTTAGTTGGTTCATGCACTGTTCCCTTCGGAACAACTGTTTTGTAAGTTAATCTTCTCAGCAAAATAAGTAATTAGTTATATTACTGAAAAACAGAATTCATTTTCAAGATGTATTAGCATCTCAGAATTGGAAAATGCCTGCACACTGTGTGTGACATTTTAGAATGTTTTATTGTATTTTCCTTTTGAACCCAACTCTGTGATGAATCTTTCAGATTGCTTGTGTGAGCTGGTGCTGTTCCTCAGATGTAATCTGTACTCATCACTCGTAACTGGCCACGGAATTGGTACCACGATATCAGCAGCCCTGTCATTATTTCCCATCAAGGACTGTATAAATTGAATCTAAATAAGTGTCCATTTTGAATCATCCTCTTAAACTGTTAATCTTGTTTTTCTTCCAGTTACTGTGCATTATTGCTGCAAAAAAGCTTTGGCACCAAGCATCAATCAATCAAATCACTACTATTGAAGATGACTTTTTCTGTCAGCCAAATAGAGGTTATTAGCAGAATTTTCAGGCCTGTAGAGGCAGGGGTCCAGGAAGATTGCAATTAAAAACCTTTGCATATCTTTTGCATGCTCCCAGCTCCTTGAGATTTTCTTGGAAATAGGTGCATGGCAGGGAGAGTAACCTGCCTGACACTGGCAATTGGGCTAATTGAGGAACTATTTAATGTTAATTTTGTTTCAGCAGCTCAGCGATTTTGCCAGCACTGCAGCCCACATGCTGGAAGCAGGAAGGGGTGACTGCTCACAGTTGATGATGACCATTATGGACCTAATGCAGCCTGAGTTGCTCCCCAGATACAGGGAGTGCCTCCAGCCTCTGTTCCTGCCAATTGAATCTCAGCTCTCAATGGTAGCCCAGTAGGGGCAGCTGGTCCCTCCTGCAGAAGACCACTCTGGCTGCAGCTCCCACCTTCGCAATCCACTTGCTATCCAGAATGGCTGGTGAATGTAGAGGTGCCCAAACATTTTCCATGTCCTGTAAATCTCAGCTGTGTCAAGCAGGAAATGTCCCTGATTGATTTGATTTGCTTTCATAGATTGCACTGATACTATGGAAACAAGCCACTGTTGTTGTGTTCTCATAGATTCTGCCTACCAAAAGGTCTGGGTGTGTGGTATCTATTCTGTACTGTAGAGGCTCTAATCAAAACTGGACTCTCACTTCTTGAAGCCAGTCACATGTCTGTCTCTGCCTTAATTAAAGTGACTATAGTCTGACTTGCAGGAGTTCCAACAAATGCTTTTATTTCCATACAAATGTGCATTATCACAGCTCTCAAGTACAGTTGTTCTGTTCCTCTATTTGCTCAATAACATGTGCCAGTTGAACTCAGCTCTCCTTGTGTATCATCATATCATTGATGTGTATTTCCACTATATACTACACTCATGCCCAGTTCTGGACTCTCATATGGCAATAATCAGCCTTACACAAAAACAGGAACTCATTTCTACAGGGAGCAGTGATGCCACAAGGATGCAGTTAAGAAGAATAGTGTAGAATATGCGCTCAGCTAGCTGCACAATATTATGCATCCTCCATATGTGACTTTACCCAGACTACACACTGACGTGAAATTGGTCATTGTCTGCTTAAGCAAGCACATGCATTTCAAAGATGTTCTGTGAGGCATCATTAGGTCAGCATTGGCATCTGTGGGATGGCCAGGAATAGTGTCATTCTCCAGCACTTGTTAATACATTTGTGAACTATCCTTGCTTAGATGGCAATCCTTTAGTGTTGCCTATGCTCTGAGTTCCGTTCATCAAGCTCACAACAAAAAAAAGTCTTCAATCAACATATTAATAGCAATGCCACATTCAGCAAAAATAAACTTTTGTGGTTCATGATCAGTAATGCAGTAGACTAAGCATCTAATCATCTCAAGTCTTCTCTAACAGATTTCAAATATATTATTTATTATTATGACTAGGTTATTTGCATGTCAGTCACCTTAATCTGTTTCCAAACACCACCTTCAATTTTTCATTCACTCATGGGTACTTTTGTACACCTTGCACGGCTTCTAATTCCATTGACTTATTGCAAGATGCAGACATTACCCAACACATGATTAGACTTATCAGGTACATCATTATCTTACATTCAGGTTTCAACTGTTCGCACTCTTCTGACACATACTTAGTTCTAGATGTGTAGAACAGATGTGAACAAAAACATTACTCAGTTTAACAATGCAGACACTCTGGGTCAACAGTGGCTGTAAAGCAAACTAGAAAGACATGAGAGATAAAAAGTACTGCAGATGCTGGAGAATCCGAGATAACAAGGTGTGGGGCTGGATGAACACAGCAGGCCAAGCAGCATCATAGGAGCAGGAAGGCTTGACGTTTCGGGCCTAGGCCCTTCATCAGAAATGGGAGAGGGGAAGAGGGTCTGAAATAAATAGGGAGAGAGGGGGAGGCGGATAGAGGATGGAGAGAGGAGAGGATAGGTGGAGAGGAGGCAGACAAGTCGAAGAGGCGGGGATGGAGCCAGTAAAGATGAGTGTAGGTGGGGGGGTAGGGAGGAGATAGGTCAGTCCAGGGAGGACGGACAGGTCGGGGGGGCGGGATGATGTTAGTAGATAGGAGATGGGGGTGCGGCTTGAGGTGGGAGGAGGGGATAGGTGAGAGGAAGGACAGGTTAGGGAGGCGGAGATGAGCTGGGCTGGTTTTGGGATGTGGTTGGGGGAGGGGAGATTTTGAAGCTTGTGAAATCCACATTGATACCATTGGGCTGCAGGGTTCCCAGGCTGAATATGATTTGCTGTTCCTGCAGCCTTCGGGTGGCATCACTGTGGCATTGCAGGAGGCCCAGGATGGACATGTCATCTGAGGAATGGGAGGGGGGAGTTAAAATGGTTCGCGACTGGGAGGTGCAGTTGTTTGTTGCGAACTGAGCGCAGGTGTTCTGCAAAGCGGTCCCGAAGCCTCCGCTTGGTTTCCCCGATGTAGAGAAAGCCACAACGGGTACAGCGGATGCAGTATACCACATTGGCAGATGTGCAGGTGAACATCTGCCTGATGTGGAAAGTCTTCTTGGGGCCTGGGATGGGGGTGAGGGAGGAGGTGTAGGGGCAGGTGTAGCACTTCCTGTGGTTGCAGGGAAAAGTGCCGGGTGTGGTGGGGCTGGAGGGGAGTGTGGAGCGGACAATGGAGTCGCGGAGGGAGTGGTCCCTCCGGAAGGCAGATAAGGGTGGGGAGGGAAAAATGTCTTTGGTGGCGGGGTCTGATTGCAGATGGCAGAAGTGTTGGAGGATGATGCGTTGGATCTGGAGGTTGGTGGGGTGGTACGTGAGGACGAGGGGGATTCTTTTTTGGTTATTATTGCGGGGACGGGGTGTGAGGGATGAGTTACGGGAAATGCGGGAGACACGGTCGAGGGCGTTCTCGACCACTGTGGGGGGGAGGTTGCGGTCCTTGAAGAATGAGGACATCTGACATGTACGGGAGTGGAATGTCTCATCCTGGGAGCAGATGCGGCGGTGGCGAAGGAATTGGGAATAGGGGATGGCATTTTTGCAGGAGGGTGGGTGGGAGGAGGTGTATTCCAGGTAGCTGTGGGAGTCAGTGGGCTTGAAATGGACATCAGTTTCTAGGTGGTTACCCGAGATGGAGACAGAGAGGTCCAGGAAGGAGAGAGAAGTGTTGGAGATGGTCCAGGTGAACTTCAGGTTGGGGTGGAACGTGTTGGTGAAGTGGATGAACTGTTCGAGCTCCTTGTGGGAGCATGAGGCGGCGCTGATACAGTCATCAATGTAACGGAGGAAGAGGTGGGGTTTAGGGCCAGTGTAGGTACGGAAGTGGGATTGTTCCACGTAACCTACAAAGAGGCAGGCATAGCTTGGGCCCATGCGGGTACCCATGGCCACCCCCTTTGTCTGTTGGAAGTGGGAGGAATTGAAAGAGAAGTTGTTGAGGGTGAGGACGAGTTCGGCTAAGCGGATGACTGTGTCGGTGGAGGGGGATTGCTCACAAGCTTCAAAATCTCCCCTCCCCCAACCGCATCCCAAAACCAGCCCAGCTCATCTCCGCCTCCCTAACCTGTCCTTCCTCTCACCTATCCCCTCCCCCCACCTCAAGCTGCACCCCCATCTCCTATCTACTAACATCATCCCGCCCCCCTGACCTGTCCGTCCTCCCTGGACTGACCTATCTCCTCCCTAGCCCCCCACCTACACTCACCTTTACTGGCTCCATCCCTGCCTCTTCGACTTGTCTGCCTCCTCTCCACCTATCCTCTCCTCTCTCCATCCTCTATCCGCCTCCCCCTCTCTCCCTATTTATTTCAGAACCCTCTTCCCCTCCCCCATTTCTGATGAAGGGTCTAGGCCCGAAACGTCAAGCTTTCCTGCTCCTATGATGCTGCTTGGGCTGCTGTGTTCATCCAGCCCCACACCTTGTTATCTAGAAAGGCATGAGGGAGGAGCTGGCCAGAGTTCATTGAAAGGGTAGCCTAACAGGGAAGACAGTGGATCAGCAATGGCAGGAGTTTCTAGGGATAATTCAGGAGGCACAGAAAATCATCCCAAGGAAGAAGAAACATACTAAGGGGAGGATAAGGCAACTATAGTTGACAAGGGAAGTTAGGGACAGCATAAAAGCAAAAGCAAAAAACATACAATGTGGTGAAGATTAGTAGGAAGCCAGAGGATTGGAAAGCCTTTAAAAACCAGCAGAGGATAACTTAAAAAAGAGGGGAGAAAGATGAAATATGAGGGTAAGCTAGCTAGTAAAATACAAGAAGATTGCAAGGATTTTTTTATATATATATAAAAGGTATGAAAGAGGAAGGAGTGAATATTGGACCGCCGGAAAATGAGGCTGGAGAAGTAGTAATAACAAAGAAATGGTGGAGAAATTAAATAGTATGTTGCATCAATTTTCACGGTACAAGATACCAGCAGAATACCAGAACTTCAAGAGAGTTGGGGGAAGAGGTGAGTGTAGTGATCTTCACTAAGGAGAAGATTCAGGGGAAACTGAAAGGCCTGAAAGCGGATAAATCACCTGGACCAGACAGACTACACCCCAGCATTCTGAAGGAGCTAGCTGAGGAGATTCTAGAGGCATTGGCACTGATCTTTCAGAATCACTGGAGTCAGGGAGGGTCCCATCGGACTAGAAAATGGCTAATGTAACACCCCTGTTTAAGAAGGGAAGGAAACAGAAGAAAAGAAACTAGAGTCTGGTTAGCCTGACCTCAGTCATCATTTTGGATCCATTATTAAGGATGAGATTGCATTATACTTGGAAGTGCATGGTAAAATTGAGCTGAGCCAGCACAGCTTCATCAAAAGGAGGTCATACCAGACAAATCTGTTAATGAGCAACTTAGACAAAGGAAAGCTGGTAGATGTGATATTTTGGATTTGTAGAAGGTTTTTGACAAGGTGCTGCTCAGGACGCTGCTAAATAAGGTAACAGCCCACAATGTTGAGGCAAGGTACTGGCATGGATAGAGGATTGGCTCTCTGGCAGAGGTCTTTTGCCGGATGACAGCCAGTGACTAGTGAAGTTCCGCAGGGGTCAGTGTTAGGACCATATTCTTGTTATATATTAATGACCTGGTCAAAGGAATTGATGGCATTGTTGCCAAGTTTTCAGTTGACACAAGATACATGGAGGAACAGGTAGCGTTGAGGAAGCAGCAGCTGCAGAAGGACTTGGACAGGCTAGGTGAGCATGCAGAGGATCTGGTAAATGGAATACAATGTGGGGAAGTGTGGGGAAATGCAATTTGATAACAAGAATTGGGGCATAGACAATTTTCTAAATGGGAAAGGATTCGGAAATCTGCAACACAAAGGAACTTGGAAGCCTTAGTGCAGGATTCTGTTGAGGTTAACATGCAGGTTCAGTTGGTAGTTAGTAAGGGAAATGCAATGTTAGCATTCATTTCAAAGTGGCAGAATACAAGAGCAGAGATATACTGCTGTGGCTGACCAGGCTCTGGTCAGATTGCATTTGGAACAAGAATAGAAGTCACTGGAAAAGCTCAGCAGGTCTGGCAGCATCTGTGAAGAAAAAAATCAGTGTTAGCATTTTGGCACCGGTGACCCTTCCTCAGAACACAGCATTCGCATGTCTTTCAGTTTTCATTTTGCATTTGGAACACGGTGAGCAGTTTTAGGCCCCTTATCTAAGAATGTGCTGGCAATGGATGGTGTTCAGAATAGGTTAATGAGAATAATCGCGGGGATGAAGGGCCTAACATATGACGAGCAGTTGATGACTCGGTCTGTACTTGGAGCTTAGAAGGATTTGGTTGGGTGGGGGTGGGGGTGTGGGTGGGGGGATCTGACTGAAACTTACGGAATACTGAAAGGCTTGTAAAGGGTGGACATGAAGATGATGTTTCCACTAGTACAAGAGACTAGAACCTGAGAGTGAAGGGACGAGCCTTTAGAAATGAGATGAGGAGAAATTCCTTCAGCCAGAGGGCGTTTCACCTGTGGAACTCATTGCTGCAGAATGTTGTGGAGTCCAAGTTATTGTGTGTATTTAAGACAGAAATAAATAGATCTATGATTAATGAGAGGATCAAGCATTACAGGGAGAAGCCAGGAGAATGGGGTTGAGAAACATGTCAGCCGTGATCGAATGGTAGAGAGACTCGATGGGACAAATTACCTAAATCTGCTCCTATATCTTCTGGTTTTATGAAGCCTTTCTTTACCTGCCATGAATTGGAGTTAACAGTCTCACATTGGGGTTAATAGCCTTACTGTCCCATTAACACTGGCAATGCAGCTGACACCATCCAGAGAGTGGCTTCCAGCAGGCTGTATAAAATACTCCTCTGCTGCAGGCAAGTGGTTTTCTTTGATGTAGAAATCATGATACAGCCTTGTTGACAATTGCCATTTACAACCAGAACTATTCAGATCCTGCACTTTATAAGCCCAACGCAGTTATAAAAGAAAGCTTGAGAACAGCTACTGGTAAGTGTTTAATTATCTTAGTGGAACCCACAGAAAATTCTGGATTTCTGTTATCCCAGGACCCCCACCCACCATTTATTAGCAGCCTTAATCATGCCTTAATCTGTGAAAATATATTGAGGTGCTTGTTTAGCACCAAAAAGCTCACTGAATAATTTTCATAATGTTCTGGCCTCCAAAGTACAGGGGCCTTTTTGTGACCAGATGAGCAGCCAAATAATATGCTTTGCAGATTAGTCACCCAAAGTTAAAATCAGGAGTTTCAATTCCAAAGACTACAAAAGTTTTATAATGCGTGCACAGTAAGGTGATGTTCCTTGTTTTAACCAATATCAGAGTGGTACAAGTTTGACAATTTTCCTCTCCTTTGATCGTCAGAAGGCAACAAATCTCAGAGACTATGGATGACTTGCTTTTCACAAATGAATGACTTAGTGCATCTTGTAGCTAATGCACGATAGTAGCTATTGACACATGCTATGAATCCCGGTGGAGGCTAAAAAAACCTAAGGAACTGAATTTACCAAATGAACCCAAAAACAAAGCTAATGGACAAGATTCCACTTTTTATTATTCTTGTTAATCTATTCTAGATCCCCTCCAATGCCGGCACATTCTTAGATAAGGGATGTAAAACTGCTCACCATATTCCAAATGCAGTCTGACAAGAACCTTATGCATCTCTGCCCTTGTATTCTAGCCTTCTTATAATCTCTGCCTTAACAAGCAAACTATAATCAACAAAAATGTAACATATATTAATATATTCTGTTCAATATTGTCTTTCGGTTACAGTCTAAATGGCAGTTGCAACAAAAATAGATCTCACAAATTTGCTGGATAGCTCACTTTGCATTTATTTCACTGGTGTTATTTAAAATCACGGGGAACACTTTGTGATGGTTGGAGTCATATCTGTCACAGAGGAAGTTGGTTATGGTTGTTAGTCAGTCATTTCAACCCTAGAACTAAAAATATGAGTTCCTCAGGGTAGTATCCTAGGTTCAACCATCTTCAGCTGCTTCATCAATGGCATTGTCTTCATCATAAAGTCATAAGTTGGGCTGTTCAGCTTTAGAACATAGAACATAGAACAATACGGTGCAGAACAGGCCCTTCGGCCCTCGATGTTGCGCCGCCCTGTGAACTAATTTAAGCCCATCCCCCTACACTGTCCCATTGCTTTGAGTGTACAATGTGCAACACCATTCATGATGCTTCAGATACTAAAGCAGTTCATGTCCAAATGCAACAAGACCTGGACAATATTAAGGCTTGGGCTGACAAGTAACAAGTAACATTCATGCCACTCAAGTGTCAGGCAATGCCCATCTCCAGGAAGAGAGAATATAACAAATGCCCTTTACATTTAATGGCATTACAATTGCTGAATGCCCACGACCAATTTCCTGGGACTTACTCTTGAGCAATAACTTAAATGGACTAGTCATTTAAGCGCTGTGGTTTCAAAAACAGGTAGGAGGCTAGGAATCCTGCAGTGACTAACTCACCTGACTCCAAGAAGCCTGCCCATCGTCTACAAGGCACAAGTCAGAAGTGTGATGGTATATTCTTCACTTGCCTGGGTAAATGCAGCTTCAACAATACTCAACGTGCTTGATATCAAACAAAACAAAATAGCCAGCTTAATTGACACCAGCTCTTCTCTCAGAGTCCATATTAAATCATACTGAAAACAAAAAATGCTGGAGATCACAGTGGGTCAGGCAGCATTCATGGAGAGAAAGCAAGCTAGATGATTCTTCATCAGGGTTGAAGTGAATTTCTGATGAAGATTCATCTGGACTCAGCGTTAACTTGATGGATCTCTTCATGGATGCTGCCGAAACCGTTGTGATAGAATCCCTACAGTGTGGAAACAGGCCCTTCGGCCCAACAAGTCCACACCGACCCTTGGGGCATCCCACCCAGACCTATCCCCTATAACCCACCTAAGCTACACATCCCTGAACATTATGGGCATTTTAGCATGGCCAATCCACCTAGTCTGCACATCTTTGGACTGTGGGAGGAAACCAGAGCACCCAGAGGAAACCCACACGGACACAGGGAGAATGTGCAAACTCCACACAGACAGTCACTTGAGGGTGAAGTCAAACCCAGGTTCCTGGCACTGTGAGGCAGCAGTGCTAACCACTGAGCCACTGTGCTGCCCTAATCTCTGGCATTTTTTGTTTTCAGTACAGATTCCAGAATCTGCAGTAATGTGTGACCATATTAAATGCTGCCAACTTTAGTCCATCACCGTTAAACAGAATCTATCAGGACAAGAATGTCAGCAGCATGGGGACTATAAAGTCACACATATTTGAAAAAGGTGACAGTTACAGATAGGAATCAGTGAAAGATGTCATTCAAGTGCTATAGTAGATAATTTACTACACTCTCACTGTCCATTGTGTAATGGTTTACTGCTCAAAATGCCATTATTTCAAAGGTAGTTGACTTTTTACAGGGTTTCTGATCCTATTGTAGAAGATCAGCACCTTTGTCACTTCCCTTTCTTTAAGATTTCACTTCAGAGAGCTGAATGCCTGTAACACTGCTGGGTTTCAATGTTAAGACAAAGACCATCTTCCAAAGACCATATCTGTATTCTTCTAAAAAAAGAAAGAAGTTACATTATTCAATGACCTTAGTATGTTCCCGAATGGTTTACAATCTTTGAAATACTTTTGAAGTGTCGTTGCTGTAATGTTGAGGATGCAGCAGCCGATATTTTTACACCAAACAGAAAAGAAATAATGTCCCAATAATCTCTCATTAAAAGTTATTTGATTGGGGAATAAATAGTGGCCAAGATATGTTGTTGTTTTATGCCACCTCAGAGGTCAAATGGCATCTCCAAACATATTGCACATTCTCAGTATTGTCCTGGACTGAAAAGTCAACCTAGGTCTGATTTTAAATGAATAACAACACCAACCTGCATTTATAAAGCATATAAAGTAGCAAGGTAGCTTTATATATATTGTTATCAAACAAGTATGTTACATCAAAGCCACTTTAGGAATTGTGAGAATGAGTGGCGAAAGATCTAAGGAGGGCTCACAGGAGGCAAGAAAAGTAGAGGTACAGAGAGATTTAGGAAGGGAATCCAATAACTGATGACACAATAGCCAATAACAGAGAGTTTAAAATAGGGGAAGCTAAACACATGGGCTGTCCTGCCCTTGCTTTGCTGCTGACACTCCTGCTCTAGCTCTGCACCAGAATACCCTTCTCCCACCGCTGGACAAATTCCTTCCTCTCCCTGCTCTGCACCTAACTCCTCTTTGCCCCCTCTTCCTTTGCTCCAAACCCAATTTCCCTTCCTTAGCCACTGGGCCTGACACTCACCTGCCAAACCTGATATCCACATTCAAATTTCTTGAATCCACGCAGACCTAGCCTAAACATTGCATCACTTACCTGACCCTCTTGGCACCTTGCACGTACCCTCTTGATTTGATTTGATTTGATTTGATTTGTTTTAATTTGATTTGATTTGATTTTAAGTGTCGCGTTTACTCTACAAAAGTGTGAATATCGTGAAAAGTGTATAATGTCTTCACATAAAATGCCACTTCCGGTACAAGTGCCTCAGTACAGAATCATAAGAACAAAGTAGAAAGAAAGAACAAAGTTAAACTTGCAGTAATTATAGTACAGCGTAAAACATACGAAATAAGGTTAAAAGTTGCACATTGCAGACCTTCTCAGTTTTAAGTGGGAAATAAAGAAATAGAGCTGGAAGTTCGAATATTACAGTCTTTCCCACTTGGCACTGTACCCCCTGCCTATCTTCCACCCTTCCCAGCTAGCCCCCTACTTATTTGGCACTCTACCCTCTACCTATCTTGCATCTTACTGTCCCAGAACACTAACGTCACATTTACCTTATGTACTTAAGTTTTGGCAGCAGCTGTAAAATTGGCTGTCTGGAAATTTACATTTCAGAATACCAGCTGACTGCTGTGAAAAAGGAGTGTCATTTGCCTTTACCAGACAGTTCTCTGCTACAAAAGAACTGTCCCCGTATTTCTGAAAGAGCCCAGGCTGGAATTTCATCTCATGCGCAGATCCCCCTTTCATAAAACAGAAAAGGCAGAGATTGCCACGCCTTGGAAATCCGGCCTTATGCTTCAACTCTTAAACAGTGAAGGGCGTTCCAGAACGCGGTAGCTGAATATGTTATTTCCAATTGCAGGCACATTTGGCATTTGCAAAATGCTGAAATTAATGGCTTTTATTTCTGTTGGCTTTTGATCTCTTTAATGAAAATACAACAGGGAGTGATAGTCCAAAGTGCTGGCTGTTAGAAAAATGATTTTAATAGCAGCAGCAATGGACCAGCCTGTTGCATTGAATTTGCATTAATGATTTTTTTTTTATATGCTGCTGAAACTGCCAAATTGACCCCTATAAAACAATTCTGCTAAGTCCAGTTATGGAGCATGCTTAGTACAGTTACAGCTTAGCACAGCTAGTTTTCATGGTGATGGTCCATTACTGTGGAGCCATTAAATAGTATTTTCTTCCCCTGAAAGCACATTGAAACTCAACTTAAGGATGATCAAGTAATTGGTCATTACCTCATTTCTAATGAGCAGATGCTATTTTCCTGCCATTATTATGAAGTTACTGACAGATAGCGATGATCAGAAGAAATTTCTCCTCTCAGTGACCTTTTATAGTTTCTTCCTTGCAGGGATTTCTGTCAGAATAGAGTTTTAAAAGTGTGTTATGAAGGTTATCCTCTGACTTTCTGGGGATATTAGTGATGAGAAAAGTAAAGGTTAGGGATCCACAGAGGCTGTTCTGGGAGCGATGTGAGCTTTGCTGTTCATCTTAATTACCTATTGACTCTGAATAAATGTGTTATTCATATCATGGAGCTGGGAGTGTCATGAGATTTTTTTTTAATTGTGCTATGCTGATCTTTAGCACTGTGTGCTGGTAACATTTAGAATGAAGTAATGTCTAGACTATAAAGGAAATCTTGGAAGATAATTTTATTTAAAATCGTTAATGGGATTTGTGTCGATGGCATGACCAGCATTTCTTTTCCATGCCTAATTGGCCTTAAGAAGGTTTAAGTTGATTTCTTGAGCCACACTCATACATCTGCTGTAGGAATACCCACAATGCTTTAGTAAGGGATTCCCAGGGAGAGTGATGTAGTCAATTTCAGGATAATATGTGGACTTGAAGGGGAACTATAGTGGTAGTGTTCCCCTGCATGAACTGACCTTGTCCTTCCAAGTGGTAGAATTTGCAGGTTTGCAACGTAGTGGTGAAGGACATTTGGTGACAGGGAGATGAATCAAGTAGGCTGCTTTGTCCTGGACAGTGTGGAGCTTCTTGAGTATTACTTGTGCTCATTGAGGTAAGTGGGTCCTCATACTTGTGCCTTGTGGATGGTGGACAGGTTTTGTGGAATCAGAGAGTAGGTTTCCCATTGCAGAATTCCCAGTCCCTGATCTGTCCTTGCAGTCATAATATTAGTGTTTATATTACTGATTCAGCAAAAGTTTCTGGTCAACGATAGCCCCTCGAATATCGATCGTGAGGGATTCAGCAATGGCAATATTATTGAATCTCACAGTTAGATGGCTAGGTTCTCTTTTCATGGAGATTACCATTGCCTGCGACTTGTGTGGCATGAATGTTACTTGCACTTATCAGCCTAAGACAGAATGTTGTCTGGGTCCTGCTGCACCTGAATAGGGACAGCTTTGATGTCTGAAGAGTCATGAAAGGTACTGAAAACTTCATAATCATCAGCTAACATTCCCACTTCTGATCTTATGATAGAAGGAAGTTCATTGTTGAAGTAGCTGATGGTTGGTATAGGATGACCATTTTGAAGAACTCCTGTAACTGCTTGGGTTCAGGTGATCCAAACACCTTAGTTTGTACTAGAAATGATTCCAACAAGTGGAGAGCAGCCCCCACCTCGATTTCCATTGACCTCGGCTTTGGTAGGGCTGATTGATGCCATTCAAGGTCAGCTATTGTTTCAATAACAAGGACAATCACTTGCTCCTCATCTCTGAAATTCAACCTTTTTGTCCATGTTTGGAACAACTATATAATGAGGTCAAGTGCTGAGTGGCCCTAGCAGAACACAAACTAAACAGTAGTGAGCAGGTTATTGTTGTGTAAGTGCCACTTGATACAACTGTTATCCACATCTGCCATCACTTTGCAGATGAGAGTAGATAATTGGCTGAGAGATAGTAGGAACTGCCGATGCTGGAATCTGAGCTAACAAGGTGTAGAGCTGGATGAACACAGCAGGCCAGGCAGCATCAGAGGAGCAGGAAAGCTGATGTTTCGGGTCTGGACACTTCTTCAGAAATGGGGGAGGGAAAGGGGACTCTGAAATAAATAAAGAGACGGGGAGGCGATGGTGGAAAGTGGATAAAGGAGCAGATAGGTGGAGAGAAGACAGACAGGCCAAGGAGGCGGGGATGGAGCCAGTAAAGGTGAGTGTAGTTAGGGAGCTGGGATGGGGGTTGGTCAGTTGGGAAGGAGGGGTGGGTGGGTGGGAGGGAAGACGGACAGGTCAAGGAGGCGGAGATGAGGCTAGTAGGTAGGGAGTGGGGGTGGGGGTTGGTCTGTGAGTTGGGATGAGTGGATAGGTGGGAGAAAAGACAGACAGGTCCGGGAGGCGGGGATGAGCTGGGCTGGTCATGGGATGAGGTCGGGGGTGGGGAGATTTTGAAGCTTGTGAAGTCCACATTGAGACCATTGGGCTGCAGGGTTCCCAAGCAAAATATGAGGTGCTGTTCCTGCAGCCTTCGGGTGGCATCGTTGTGGCACTGGAGGAGGCCTAGGAGGGACATGTCGTCCAAGGAGTGGGAGGGGGAGCTGAAGTGTTCGCGGCTGGGAGGTGCAGTCGTTTGTCACGAACTGAGCATAGGTGTTTAATTCTTACATTTTTTTGGTCTTTTCTGTTATGCTACTAAGTTTTGCTGAGTGTGAGCATCCAAGGGTCTCAATCAATCTAGCAGGAGCTAAAATGGCATGTGGTTCCTATGTATGTCGTAACAGTTCAATCTGTATATAGTAGTGAAGATCTTACTGATCTGTGAGATGGATCTTGAGTTACCCAGGAGAAAGGCTGTAGAAAATTGGAGCTGGGTTCTATGTCCATTCATTGCAATCCTTTCATCATCTCATAAGATTGTTTTACAATCTCAAAAAGAGGAGTTTTAAACCTAAACTGAGTATTTTGGCAGCTGTATGAAGTCATCCTAAAGCCATATTTTATTAAAAAGCTGACATACAAAAGGCAGCCCAGATGATGGCACAGGCACTAGAAACTGATACTTTCTTCTACTAGACATTTCTTCTTTTTTAGCGACAAAATTTGTTTTTTATGTAAGTATCATATTTTGGGGTATGGATTTCAAAATGAAGGTACATAGATGTGATCAGTCCTCTGACAGATTTCAAACAAATAAAAATTAGCAAGTCAATTTTGAACAGTGACCCAAAAAAGTCAGTTCCGAAAGTGTTGAGTGCTTGAGAGAACCTCTCTAGTGTTAGTGGATGAAATATACATACAGTTTCTGACAGGCAGAATAATCACATTAAGGCAATTGGTTTAGAACTGACTTCAGAGCAAGGGCTCAAAATTTTTGTTCAGAAGAACATGGAATTCAGCCCAGAAGGTAGAATATTTTCTCCTAGTTGGGGAAAAAGTCATTTATGGCGAAATATTCACCTCAGCAGAAGTAGTTTCTAGTCTCTGGAGTCAAGAGAGTTTGGGATGAAATGTTTAAATTGTTAGGACTGAGAAAAATTCAGGCCGTCAAAATTTTGAGAGATTCTTGTGAGCAGATTTGGAATGAAATTGTAAAATAAAAGTTCTCAATTGTCCAAAAGAAAGAAGCCGGAAAGCTCAGTTAATTAAAAATGCAAAAACATGAGACTAGAGCGCTAATTCTCTAGAATTGATTCTCTGTGTGGGATGGCGTGGGAAACAAGTTGAAACTTTATTTTGATCTTTGTATGAAGATCTTTCTAACCATCTTCTATTTCCATGTGTAATTTTGGTTGTCTTCCTTTGAATAATAAATGTATGTTCCACGGCTAAAAAGCATATGCAGCTTCGTATGAATATATTTTAGTAAACAACCAAACTGCAAAAATTAAATATATCATTTATCCCAGGCTCCATTCTTGTTCAGCATTACCATCAACTGGGCTTGTAGCACTTTGGCAAACCTAACTCGCACAAAATCATTGGTCGTCTACTTTGATATAAATCACCATAGTTTAAAGTCTTGCTGTGGTTTTCTCCTATGTATTGATGTTGAGACAGAATTTTTTAAGCCTACCTTTCAACTTTTCTTTCCATCTCATTTCCACGACCTGAGATCAGTTTCAAATGTAATAATTTTCCTGGAAGTCTGGAGTCATCCATTTGGCACACTTGACAGACCAGTGAGGCTGAATAATGTGAATCGTAGGAGGCATACTGGTACACAGTATTTTATTTGTGAGAATTAATATGCATTCGTCCCACAGAATTTGAAGGATTTTGTGAAAGGAACCATTGGGATAATATTTAAGAATCTGGAGATATGTCCTAGAAGTAAGTAGGATTTCAAGCCTTAGAGTAGGATTGAGAGAACAGTGGGATTTTAGCATAATCTTTGTAGATGCATTTGATCTTTATTTTGTTGATTGATTGATTTATTGTTATTAGTACTGAAATACAGTGAAAAGCTTTGTTTACGAGCTGTACAGGCGGATCACAGCAAGCAAAGGGTGTACAGATCAAAAAGACTTCGAGGCTTCCAGGTTAAATTGCAGGTTACATTATTTGAGGCTAGAGAGTCCATTCAACAGTCTGATAACAGCTGGAAAGCAGCTGTTACTGAACCTGCTGATGCGTGTGTTCAGGCTTCTGTGTCTTCTGCCTGATGAAAGAGGTTGTAGGAGGTCATTATCGGGATGTGATGGGTCTTTGATGATGTTGGCTGCCTTTCCACGACTGCGAGCCATGTAAATAGAGTCCATGGATGGAAGGCTGGCTTCTGTGATGGTCTGGGATGTACACGCCACCTTCAGTAGTTTCTTACAGTCCTGGGCAGAGCAGTTGCCATACCAGGCCGCTATGCACCCAGACAGAATGGTTTCAATGGTGCATCTGTAGAAATTGGTGAGGGTCCTTATGGACATGCCAAATTTTGTGAGCCGCCTGAGGAAGAAGAGACATTGTTGTGCTGCCTTGACTGTTGCAGGACAGGTCTTTGGTTATCGTGACTCTGAGGAACTCGCTGCTCTCCACCTTCTTAGCCTCAGTTCCGTTGATGTAGATGGG
Source organism: Ginglymostoma cirratum (assembly GCA_024137785.1). Classification (NCBI taxonomy): domain Eukaryota; kingdom Metazoa; phylum Chordata; class Chondrichthyes; order Orectolobiformes; family Ginglymostomatidae; genus Ginglymostoma; species Ginglymostoma cirratum. Next base: position 14,706,608 of record JAHRHZ010000056.1, on the reverse strand, counting down.
AGCGTGTTCTCTTCCCTTCTGAAGTCAATGATCAGTTTTTTAGTTTTGCCAATGTTGAGAGAGAGGTTGTTTCATTGCACCACATCACCGAGTCCTCTATCTCCCTTCTGTATTTTAACTTGTCATTGTTAGATATCCATCCCACTACAATGGTGTTGTTAGAAAACTTGTAGCTGGCGTTCATTCAGAATTTGGCAACACTGTCATAGATGTACAGGGAATACAGTAGGGGGCTGAGTACGCATCCTGGGAGTGGGGGGGCTCCAGTGTTGAGTGTTATCGTGGAGGAGGTGCAGTTACCTATCCTCACTGATTGCGGCCTGTGGGTCAGAAAGCTGAGGATCCAGTTGCAGAGGGCAGAGCGGAGACCCAGGTCACACAGTTTTGAGATTAGTCTGGAGGGGTTAATGGTGTTGAAGGAGGAGCTGTTGTCAATGAGCAGGAGTCTGATGTAGGTGTCTTTGTTGTCGAGATGTTCCAGGGATGAGTGCAGCGCTAGGGATATGGCATCCTCTGTGGACCTGTTATGTCAGCAGGTAAATTGTAGGGCATTGAGGCAGGCTAGGAACTGGAGTTGATGTGGGCCATGACCAGCCTCTCCAAGCACTTTGTTATTATTGAAGTCAGAGCTATTGTGCGGTAGTCATTAAGGCATGTTGCATGTGTTTTCTTGGGTACGGGGATGATGGTGGTCTTCTTGAAGCAGGTGGGGACTTTGGCTTGTAGGAGGGAGAGGTTGAAGATGTCAGTGAATACATCCGCCAGTTGGTCCACACAGGATCTGAGTGCTTGGTAGGGGTCATTGTCCGGATCCATTGCTTTCCTTGGGTTGACTCCCAGGAAGACTGATCTGACTCCTAAAGTAGTGACAGAGGGAATAGGTGTATCTGGGGCTGTCAGAGAAGGCGTTGCCACGTTGGTGGTTTTCTGCTCAAACCGAGCATTGAAAGCAAAGATGTGTCAAAGATGCGTTTCCCGCAGGCAGCTATGCTGAATCTCCACCTTCATGTTATGACACACAGGCAGAAAACTGAACCACTGAACCTTTCTATCTCTATATTTGAAACAAAGTAAAATTAAATCCTTCAAAGGCCCTCAAAATTGACCCCTATGGTCCCTAAACAGACCTTTTAAATAACCAATCCCAGACTTTGCGAATAAACAATTCTAGAAACCAGCTTGTATCTTAAATAAAAGACCCAGCAATTCATTAACAATGTAGTCACTTTAGCAGAGCAAATATGAAACAGGAAAGTAATCTAAATAGCCTATGCGTTAAGCCTAACAGCCTTTATTTTCAGCTACATTCACACAAAAGACAGGAAGACTAACAAACACAGTTAAGGGATAAATAAACAAAAACAACAGAATTGGCCAGATTACCTCAGTGATTTGTATAATGCTTGTTGAAACAATGTTGTTTCATCGACATAGGTGATTGTTTCTTAGTTGATTTTTGAAGATACTGGATCAGGGTCTTCTTTTCAGTTCAATCAGATAAAGGCAGTAATGTTTACAATTTAGTTTTCTATTCTCTGAGCCTTCAAGAGCTGCTCATGGAAAGTTAGATGGTGATCTTACAATCTTCAGACTGTGGCATCAACAGCCAGATTCTTTTTCACAAAAATTCAGTTCAGTCTCTGGCCACGCCCTAACAGACTAACCATATCCTTCACAAGGTCCTAGTTACCATTCAACAACTGCCATCTGGTTGAACATAAGATCTTTTTCAAAATTGCTGGAAACAACTTCCAGGTACTGAGCTCATCGATAGCCAACTTATGATATCTGTTTTAAACATAATGCTCTTCCCCAGTGATGAAGTGTCTATTGAACCTTTTGATCAGGAACCAAGGGATAACAAGGTGTAGAGCTGGATGAACACAGCAGGCAAGGCAGCATCAGAGGAGCAGGAAAGCTGACGTTTCAGGCCTAGACCCTTCATCAGAAATGGGGGAGGGGAAGGGGGTTCTGAAATAAATAGGGAGAGAGGGGGAGGTGATAGAAGATGGATAGAGGAGAAGATAGGTGGAGAGGAGACAGACAGGTCAAAGAGGCGGGGATGGAGCCAGTAAAGGTGAGTGTAGGTGTGGAGTTAGGGAGGGGATAGGTCAGTCCAGGGAGGACGGTCAGGTCAAGGGGGCGGGGATGAGGCTAGTAGACAGGAGATGGGGGTGGCGCTTCAGGTGGGAGGAGGGGATAGGTGAGAGGAAGGACAGGTTAGGGAGGCAGGGATGAGCTGGGCTGGTTTTGGGATGTGGTAGAGGGAGGGGAGATTTTGAAGCTTGTGAAGTCCACATTGATACCATTGGGCTGCAGGGTTCCCAAGCAAAATATGAGGTGGTGTTGCTGCAACCTTCGGGTGCCATCATTGTGCACTGCAGGAGACCCAGGATAGACATGTCGTCTAAGAAATGGGAGGGGGAGTTGAAGTGATTCGCAACTGGGAGGCGCAGTTGTTTGTTGCAAACCGAGCGTAGGTGTTCCGCAAAGCGGTCCACAAGCCTCCGCTTAGTTTCCCCGATGTAGAGGAGGCCACATCGGGAACAATGGATACAGTATACACATTAGCAGATGTGCAAGTGAACATCTGCTTGATGTGGAAAGTCTTCTTAGGGCCTGGGATGGGGGTGAGGGGGAAGGTGTAGGGGCAGGTGTAGCACTTCCTGCGGTTGCAGGGAAAAGTGCCAGGGGTGGTGGGGCTGGAGGGGAGTGTGGAGCGGACAAGAGAGTCACAGAGAGAGTGGTCCCTCCGGAAAGCAGATAAGGGTGGGGAGGGAAAAATGTCTTTGGTGGTGGGGTCGGATTGCAAATAGTGGAAGTGTCGGATGATGATGCGTTGGATTCGGAGGTTGGTAGGGTGGTATGTGAGGACGAGGGGGAATCTGTTTTGGTTGTTATTGTGGGGAGGGGGTGTGAGGGATGAGTTGCGAGAAATGCGGGACACATGGTCGAGGGCGTTCTTGACCACTGAGGGGGGGAGGTTGCAGTCCTTGAAAAACTAGGACATCTGAGATGTTTGGGAGTGGAATGCATCATCCTGGGAGCAGATGCGGCGGAGGCAAAGGAATTGGGAATAGGGGATGGCATTTTTGCAGGAAGGTGGGTGGGAGGAAGTGTATTCTAGGTAGCTGTAGGAGTCGGTGGGCTTGAAATGGATATCGGTTTCCAGGTGGTTGCCAGAGATGGAGACAGAGAGGTCGAGGAAAGAGAGACAGGTGTTAGAGATGGTCCAGGTGAACTTAAGGTTGGGGTGGAAGGTGTTGGTGAAGTGGATGAACTGTTCGAGCTCCTCGTGCGAGCACGAGGCAGCGCCGATACAGTCATCGATGTAACGGAGGAAGAGGTGGGGTTTGGGGCCAGTGTAACTATGGAAGAGGGATTGTTCCATGTAATCTACAAAGAGGCAGGCATAGCTTGGGCCCATGTGGGTACCCATGGCCACCCCCTTTGTCTGTAGGAAGTGGGAGGAATTGAAAGAGAAGTTGTTAAGGGTGAGGACGAGTTCAGCTAAACGGATGAGGGTGTCAGTGGAGGGGGACTGGTCGGGCCTGCAGGACAGGAAGAAGCAGAGGGCCTTTAGGCCATCTGCATGGGGAATGCAGGTGTATAGGGACTGGACGTCCATGGTAAAGATGAGGTGCTAGGGTCCAGGGAATTGGAAGTTTTGGAGGAGGTGGAGGGTGTGGGTGGTGTCACGGACGTAGGTGGGGAGTTCCTGCACCTGGGGGAGAAAGTGGAGTTGAGATAAGTAGAGATAAGTTCGGTGGGGCAGGAGAGGTGGAGACAATGGGTTGACCAGGGCAGTCAGGTTTGTGGATTTTAGGAAGAATATAGAAACGGGCGGTGCGGGGTTGGGGAACGATGAGGTTGGAGGCTGTGGGTGGGAGGTCACCTGAAGTGATGAAGTTGTGGATGGTTTGGGAGATGATGTTTTGGTGGTCAGGGGTGGGGTCATGATCAAGGGGGTGGTAAGAGGAGGTATCACAGCTGGCGTCTGGCCTCGGCGATGTAGAGGTCAGTGCGCCATACTACAACTGCGCCTCCCTTCTCCGCGGGTTTTATAGTGTCGTTTGGATTGGAGCAGAGGGAGCGGAGGGCTGCATATTCTGTGTGGGAGAGGTTAGAGTGGGTGAGAGGGGTGGAGAGGTTGAGGCGATTGACAGCAGTTGGAGATGAAGAGGTCGAGGGAGGGTAGGAGGCCTTGGGGTGGTGTCCAGGAGGAGGGCTTGTGCTGGAGGCGGTAGAAGGGGTCAGTAGAGGGACGGTTAGGCTCATGGTTAAAGAAGTAAGCGCGGAGGCAGAGGCGGCAGAAAAACTGCTCAATGTCCAAATGTGAGCGGTATTCGTTGATGTTTGGGTGGAGGGGGACAAAGGTGAGCCCTTTACTGAGGACTGACCATTCGTCCTCAGTAAGGGGGAGGTCTGGGGGGATGGTGAAGACCCAGCAGGGCTGAGTGCTATTGTCTCCCCTGGAGCTGCTGGCTGTGGAGGTGGTGGATGGAGCGGCGTCGGCGTCGGTGGTGGGTGGAGCGGCGTCGGCATCAGTGGTGGGCGTAGCGATGTGGGCTTCGGTGGTGCCGACTTGTAATTAATTTCCAGGCCTGGCCTCATGAGTAAACAAAAGCTTGTTTTGTCTGTGTTCCCACTGTCCAAAAGTCATCTTTAGCTCACAATTCCCAGTTTGGAGCTCCAAAACAAAATTCATAAAAGAATAAAATAAAATAATGAAAAATCAGTGAGGGTTCTAACAATATTCACACTCTTTGTTAGAATGCCACCACGGTATGCAACATAATCTGTATTGTGAGGAATTATTCTACTGGTGGCAGAGAACTGGAGTACCAAGGATAGGTTGATAAATCACTTTTGAATTTTGAATGGTAATTGTCTGCTGTTCCATTTTGCATTGAGCTGAAGAAGTTAGTTAGTTGCAAAATTAAGGCTTTGCATAATAAAAGTTGGTGCACGTTAGAATAAGAAATTTGTACCTCTGAATCCTCAAGACTGGGATAAAAGGAGGTACAAGTGACCAGAATGGTTAGAAACTACTGAATTTGAAACTTTTGTACTTCAAGTGAGATTTATTCTCTGGGGTGATTGTGAGCAGTACTGTGCTTATGGATATTAGTACCAATAAATAAGAGACTAAATATCACACTTGGATTAAATGAATCCAGAAGATGCACTTAGTCAGCATTTATCAGGATTGACACTGCGCTGAATTAATTATCTGTTCAGTCTTCCAGTTGGCTGAACTGTTCAAATTTATCACTTTGATAAATCCCCAAAGAACACAAGGTTAAATTGGAATTCTGTGCCAACTTGGTGTTACAACATAACACAGCTGAGCTCAAAACACATCATACAGTTGGCATCATCTCCAGATAAATTGATGAAGAGTAAAAGCCAATTAACTTCAGCTGAGTGCCCTATTAATCTGTGGCCAGGTTAGGAACTATTGTCCGTAAAAGCTGTAAATCTTTGCTCCTTGGATTTGATGAAGGAAGGACTCATTTTTAAGAGAATACTTTTAAGATCCTTCAAATTCTTGCCATGTTCGCTTAAATCTTCCTGAAAAAATAACAGCAGGTTCATGATGTATATGATGTGCAAATGTTTGAGGGAAGACCTGACTGCTGTGAGTTCGTAATCACCCTGATTTTTTCTCATACAAACTCTCAGCTATCCTGTTACTTCAAACAACCTGCTGATGTTGTACATTAAACTTAAACCCACCACAGAAAATTAAAGCTCATCTTTAACAATATAAATGCTTTTAGTAATGTGCTAATTGTAAATGCAATGCTGATAAATTTCTCCTGGCTTGCAAGAGGAATTGTTGACTCTCCTTCCTGCACATATTAAGTTCTTTTTCAAGACTTTAAAAATGAAAATATTAAATAAAAAGTATTAAATTTTTTTTTAACTTTTCCCTTCTTCCCCTTCATTTACCTATTTTGACTCATTCACTCTCCTTCCCCGTTGTTACTGTTACTTACTTAATTATTAAATTTCACTGGTGGATCTCAGTAATCGCTGGGCTCCTGTGCCATTGTTACACTGTTTTCAGCCAGTCCAGTAGAGGACAAAACACTTTCAAAATGTCCGTTGAAGGGAAGTCTGTCATGATGTCCAGAGTGAGATGATTCACCTCCAACAAGATTTGGGTCTGATTTATCAGCACAATTTGTAGTAATCACAGGAGTATTGTAGTTAAAGGTGTAATACGTTCTCAGCAGCTCATTATCAAGCTCCTTAATTTCCACACTTTGTCATTCCTGGGACAATCTTCAAGTTTTTAAAACCAACAGTTATGTATGACTGTGCTTCTCTGTAATGCTATATCTTCCCATTTAGCTGGTGTTGCTTACACAGTTGGTCACATTCTTGTCTTTGAGTTGGAAGATTCAAGGTTCAGGTTCCACTTAGACTTGACACTGAATCTTACAGACCATCCCTTGAGCATAGAATTAGCAGTCATGAGAGGTCAGTAAATTAGGTGTAGTGGTGCCATGCCAATGCCCCATGCCTGTGCGCCTACCAGCTGATCGAGACCAATTAATGACTGCTCATTGACTCTTCCCACCATTACTGGGATTTTTCCCATGATGGGGTGTCACAGGGAAATGGCAAGTGTCCAAGCTGCTGCTGTACAATCTGGCAGTCTGGTAACCAGGTAGTAGATGATGCCTTCTGTTTGGCAACCCTGTACCTAGCAAAGGCTCAAGTTAAAGGCTCCCAAACCTTACTCTCCATCATGTGTGTGGCTCTATCACTGTGCTGAATGAGACAGAGCTCGAACGGATTTGGCAACTCCACACTGGGCATCCATGACATGCTGTGGGCCATCAACAGCAGCAAATTGAAAACCAGAACAATCTGCAAACTCACGGCCCAGCATATTCCCCACTCAAACATTATTGTCAAACCAGGGGATCAGCTCTGGTTCAATGGATATTGCAGGAGGGCATAGCAGGAGCAGCACCAGGCATCCCTAAAAAATGAGGTGTCAACCTGATGAAACTACCAAAGGAGTGGATGATCCAGTTGGCCCCCAGCATTACAAAATTTGACTCACTCCATATGATATCAAGAAACGGTTGGAAGCATTGGATACTGCAAAGGTTTTGATCCTGACAGCATTCTAGCAGTAGTACTAGATTTGTGCTCTGGAAATTGCCACATGCTAGCCAGGCTGTTCCGGTATAGTTACAACACTGACATTGACCCGACAGTGTGGAAAATTGTCCAGATATATCCTGTGTACAAAAAGCAGGACAAATCCAACCCAGCCAATTACTGCCCACTCAGTCCACTCTTGACCATCAGTAAAATGATGGAATTTGTCATCAACAGTGCCATCAGCAGCACCTACTCAGCAATAACCTGCTCAGTGACGCCCAGTTTGGGTTCCACCAGGGCCACTAAGCTTCTGACTTCATTACAGCCTTGGTTCAAACATGTACAAAAAAGCTGAATTCTAGACGGGAGATGAGAGTGACAGCCCTTGACATCAAGGTCACATTTGACTGTGTGTGGAAACAAGAAGCCCAAGCTAAATTGGAGTCAACAGGAATCAGGTTGGAGTCATATCTGACATATAGGAAGATGGTCGTGGTTGTTGGAGGTCAGTTATCTCAGCTCCAGGACATCTCTGCAGGAGTTCCTTGAGGTAGTGTCCTGGGCCCAACCATTTTCAGCTGCTTCAAAGAACAAAGAAAATTACAGCACAGGAACAGGACCTTCGGCCCTCCAAGCCTGCACCGATCCAGATCCTCTGTCTAAACCTGTCGCCTATTTTCCAAGGATCTGTATCCCTCTGCTCTCTGCCCATTCATGTATCTGTCTAGATACATCTTAAATGATGCTACTAACAGCTCATGATGCCTCTAACAGCTCCGCTGGCAACGCTTTCCAGGCACCCACCACCCTCTGCGTGAAGAACTTTCCACTCATATCTCCCTTAAACTTTTCGCCTCTCACCTTGAAATCGTGACCCCTAGTAATTGAGTCCCCCACTCTGGGAAAAAGCTTCTTGCTATCCACCAAGTCTATACCTCTCATGATTTTATAGACCTCAATCAGGTCCCCCCCTCAACCTCCGTCTTTCTAATGTAAATAATCCTAATCTACTCAAGCTTTCTTCATAGCCAGCACCCTCCGTACCATGCGACATCCTGGGGAACCTCCTCTGCTCTCGCTCCAAAGCATCCACATCCTTTTGGTAATGTGGCGACCAGAAATGTACGCAGTTTTCCAAATGTGGTCGAACCAAAGTCCTATACAACTGTATCAGAGATAAAAGGTACTGCAGATGCTGGAGAATCTGAGACAACAAGCATGGGGCTGGATGAACACAGCAGGTCAAGCAGCATCATAGGAGCAGGAAAACTCGACGTTTCGGGCCTAAACCCTTCATCAGAAAATCAGATTTCTGTTACAACTGTTACATGACCTGTCAACTCTTGTACTCAATACCCCATCCAATGAATGAAAGCATGCCATATGCCTTCTTGACCACTCTATCGACCCGCATTGCCACCTTCAGGGTACAATGGACCTGAACACCCAGATCTCTGTGCATCAATTTTCCCCAGGGCTTTTCCATTTACCGTATAGTTCGCTCTTGAATTGGATCTTCCAAAATGCATCACCTCGCATTTGCCTGGATTGAACTCCATCTGCCATTTCTCTGCCCAACTCTTTAATCTATCTATATCCTGCTGCATTCTCTGACAGTCCCCTTCACTATCTGCTACTCCACCAATCTTAGTGTCATCTGCAAATTTGCTAATCAGACCATCTATACCTTCCTCCAGATCATTTATGTATATCACAAACAACAGTGGTCCCAACACGGATCCCTGAAGAACACCACTGGTCACAGTTCACCATTTTGAGAAACTCCCTTCCACTACAACTCTCTGTCTCCTGTTGCCCAGCCAGTTCTCTATCCATCTAGCTAGTACACCCTGGACCCCATGCAACTTCACTTTTTCCATCAGCTTTCCATGGGGAACCTTATCAAACGCCTCACTGAAGTCCATGTATATGACATCCATAGCCCTTCCCTCATCTATCAACTTTGTCACTTCCTCAAAGAATTGAGGAAGTGACCTTCCCTTCATTGTAAGGTCAGAAGTGGGGATGTTCGCCGATGATTGTGCAATGTCCAGCACAATTCACAACTCCTCAGATACTGAAGCAGTCCATGTTCAAACACAAGAAGGTCTGGACAATGTCCAGGTTTAGGCTGACAAGCGGTAAGTAACATTCACATTACACAAATGCCAGGCAATGACCATCTCCAATGAGAGACAATCTGACCACCACCCCTTGATATTCAATGGTGTAGCCTCACCGAATCTCCCACTTTCAACATCCAAGAGTTAGCATTAACCCAAAACTCAACTGTTGACTCACCATATAAATGGCTATAAGAGTAGGTCAGAGTGTAGGAATACTACAGCGAGTAACTCACCTCCTGACTCCCCAAAGCTTGTCCATCATCTCCAAGGCACAAGTCAGGTGTGTGATGGAATATTCCCCACTTGCCTAGATGGGTGCAGCTCCAAAAAATTGAAGAAGCTTGACGCCATCCAGGAAAAAGAAACTCATTTGATAGGCACCACATTCAATCCCTCCATTACCGAATCTTAATATCATCAATGTGTACCATCTACAAGATGCACTGTAGAAATTCACCAAAGATCCTCAGACAGCACCTCCCAAACTAATGACCACTTCATTAGTTTAGAAGCACAAGCATTAGTTTAGAAGCACATTAGAAGCACAAGGGCAGGACATACATGGGAACACCACCACTTTCAAGCTCCCCTCCAAACCACTCACCATCCTAACTTGGAAATATATTGCCATTCATTCCATGTCACGGGGTCAACATCTTGGAATTGCCTTGCTTACAGCATTGTGGGTCTATCTACAGCATGTGGGCTGCAGTGGTTCGAGAAGGCAGCTCACCACTACCTTCTTAAGACCAACTAGGAATGGGCAATAAATGCTGGCCAACCAGTGACAGCCATGTCCTATGCTAAAAAAAAGTGAAGTTATATCATATCATAAAATATAGATCAATTATAAGATAATTATAGAAATATTCATCCTTCAGGTAACCGAGTAAAATTCCATGTACTGGAGTGCTGGGCACCCTGAAAAATGGAACAAAAATGGAAAAAATAACTATGCAGTTTTAAGAGGGCTGGACATGGCAAATGCAGGAAAAATGTTCCTGATGACCAGGGAGTCCAAAACTAGTGGTCACAGTTTAAAGATATGGGGTAGGCCATTTACAGATGAGGAGAAATTCAGCTATCTGGCAGAACCTGTTTATGCAGTTTCTCTCACTAATGACCTTGCCAGACCTGCTGAGTTTCTCCAATGACTCACATTTTTGTTATCATCTATCTCTTTGTGAGAGCTTGTCCACGAATTGGCTTCCATGTTTCCTAAAATTACAACTGAAATTACGATTCTAACCAGCTCCATTGGGGAAAATTTATTTATTTATTTTAAATGCAAGGTTCTTTTCTTTTGTTTCATCATCCCAAATCATTTTTTTCTTTCTCTGTACATAAAAACATAGAAGATAGGAGCAGGAGTAGGTCATTCAATCAGATCGTGGCTGTTCAATCAACTCAATAACCTGTTCCCGCTTTCTCTCCATACACTTTGATTTCTTTAATTTTGAGAAATCTATCTATTTCCTTCTTGAAAACCATTCAATGTTTTGGCCTAGATCACTTTCTACAGCAGAGAGTTCCATAGACTCACTGTGCTTTTGATGAAGAAATTTTTTCTCACCGCTAAATGGCCTACCCTGTATCCTTAAACTGCGGCCATTAGTTCTGGACTCCCTTGTCATTGGGAAGATCCTTTCTGCATTTACAATGCCTTGTCCTCTTAGAACTGTATAATCTTTTAATTCCATTTTTGTTCCATTTTTCAGGGTATTCAGCACTACAATAAATGGAATTTCACTAGGTTATCTGAAGAAATCAGATAAATATTTCTACAATTGTCTTAAAATTGATCTATATTTTATGATATTATGTAGCTTTATATTTTTGCATTGTGTCTCCCTTTATTTGTTGATTCTTGGATCCCATGGCCCTCCATAAACAGACAATGATATTAGGGTTCAACAGTCATATTTCATCTCAATTTTTAATTGCTAATATGAATCAAATTCCCATTCCTTCATGGCGTATACGAACATGCATCAAGAAAAGATGGCTTTTGCTGAACCTGGGTTATAGATGAGTTTCTAATGTCAGACTTTATGTTCTGGCATAATAATCAGAAAAGTGAAGATACCATTGAACAAAATAACGCCTGAACTATCATTTTAAACCTTTCTTTTCACCTCTAAAATTAATGCGTGTGATTAAACCTACCTCTAGTTCTCCCTGAACTGAGTAGTTTGTTCCTTCATACTACAGATCTATCAGTCATGGTTAAAGCATCTCAAATGACATCAAGAGATAAAACATTGCGGAGCTGGATGAACACAGCAGGCCGAGCAGCATCAGAGGAGCAGGAAGGCTGACGTTTCGGGTCGAG
>JAHRHZ010000056.1:14679252-14694625 GCA_024137785.1 Ginglymostoma cirratum | reverse complement strand
GTTTCGGGTCGGGGTCTCGACCCGAAACGTCAGCTTTCCTGCTCCTCTGATGCTGCTCGGCCTGCTGTGTTCATCCAGCTCCGCAACATTTTATCTCAGATTCTCCAGCATCGGCAGTTCCTACTATCAAATGACATCAATACGCCTTTGTTAATAAATGGTGTATGTGCTCCACTGATAACAGTTGGAGCTATGTTGATGACACAGTTGACAATTCTGTCCCCATAATTTATTTGAAATTCTGTCCAATAAACCATCAGTGTTGGTTTCGGCATTACCTTTGAAGCAGTTCAGGCTGTGGATATAATCAATATTGTTCATGTCTATAGTGCATTGTGCTTACATTGAATTGCATTTTGATAGATATTGTGCCTTGAGCTGAACTGTGTTCAAATTATAGAAGTGATTGGCTATTTCATGTTTCTACTATTTTTATTTCTGGATGTTCCAGAAGTCAGCAGTGAAATGTACATCATAAAAAGTTTTCAATTTATTATATGTTGATATTAAAAGCAATAATTTAGTGCCTTTTTTGCAAACTTTCATTGTCATACGATTTTATATTGGTTCAATTGATACATGGTTCCTATAATTACCATTGAATTCTTTTCTGATAATAACCCAGGGGACTGACTGACTTAAATATTTTCGATTTAGAGCTATCAATCCCAAGGATTATTCATATTCTCTTGGTACAGATTAACATTGGGAAAATTTTACATGGAACAACCACTCTCTTCAGGAACAGTGACAGTAATTCCTTGAACTAGAAACAAACAGAACTTCCATACTCCCTGATCATACTCCGATTTTTACTACTGAGTAAATCTAAAGAATATTTAAACTATCTATTCCACATACTCTTGAAGTGTGACCAGTATCCAACAGTGCACAGTTAAATGAATCTACCACTAATATACTCAATACTGGATTAAAGCCTCTTGTGACTAAACTAATATCTTTACATTGATTGATACCACCTCTTTCAACTTCCAAATTGTTTGTGTTATGTGCCAGTTTGAAAATCCAGATATTTCACTTCGAGCAGTTCATTTCATAATGGATATTTTGAGTCACATCTGAAGCGCACATTAACTATTCCTGATGCATTCCTGGTTCATCCAACCGTTATTACAATTCAAATCCCTCTTATCTGCTGAGATATCACAATCAGTTGAAAGTTCCTGTTTCTTCTGCCTGTAAGTCCTGATGCTTGTGCACTGTACTGAATGATTTTGAAAGGCTGCAATCATTTGTGACAGTGTGGAAAGCCTCATTTGTACCACCAAGCTGGAAATGACCTCTTTCCCAGGAATGTGTTTTAAGGCGTTTGATCCAAAGGGTGTTTTTTACTGAGAACTGACTGCTAGCAGCTTACTCACATGTTAGTTCAATCCAGCAATTTCAAATGTGAGCTAAATAAGGTAATAGGAAATGTCCAAATTGAATTTGTGCAATAATTTATACAGGCTGTTAGAGTCCATAATGTACTCCTCAATGGAATGAATGTGCCCAATGGATATTTAATAGATCATTCTTCTTTTAAATTTCTTCTATGAAGCTTGTTAGAAGATCCATACCTTTAACAGTATCCAACTGGCAGGCATTCAGCTCACAAAATGCCTTGCTTTGGACTTGATATTGTCATTTCATAAAAATAAGTAAAGGCCATAGCTTGTTCTGTCATCAGTGAGATGTAATTCATGTCTGCACACCCACTTTGTTTATCCTTTGGTAAATGATTTGGATTCAGAGAACATAGAGTCATAGGATCATAGAGATATATGTTACAGAAACACACCCTTCAGTCCAACTCGTCCATGCCAATCAGATATCCTATATAAATCTAGTCCCATTTGCCAGCAATTGGCCCATATCCTTCTAAGCCCTTCCTATTCATGTACCCATCCAGATGTCTTTTAAATGTTGTAATCGCACCAGTCTCCACCACTTCCTCTGGCAGCTCATTCCATACACGCACCACCCTCTGCATGAAAATGTTGCCTCTTAAGTCCCTTTTATATCTTTCTCCTCTCACCTTTAACCTATGCCCTCTAGTTTTGGACTCCTCCACCCCAGGGAAAAGGCTTTGTGTATTTACCCTTATGATTTTATGAGCATCTATAAGGTCACCCCTCAGCCTCTCAGTCCCATTTTTGTCAGCCTCTCCCTATAGCATAAACTCTCCAACTCTGGCAATATCTCGTAAATCTTTTCTGAACCTTTTTCAGTTTCACAACATCCTTCCTATAGGAGGGAGACCAGAATTGCACACAATACTCCAAAAGTGGCCGAATGGGTAATCATACAGTGACCATTTACATTTACTTTCAGGTATTGTTCACTATGGTAACTGAAAATAGAATCTTCTGTCTGAAAAAGAATCTTAGTTTCAGACCTTCATTTCTAGGTAACCATTCTCTGCTGCAATTTTAGAATTGTGACAGCTAGATAGTGAAGTCAGAAGCCAGATATCAATCTTTTACTGATGTCACAGCTCATTCAGAGAGTGTGCTGGCAACTGAGTCCTACTGTTCTCAGAATCATCACAAATGTTGAAAGTTAGGGAACTATCAAAGACCCCAATTTGCTTCTGATTGACTGTTGGCCAAGATAAAGGCAAATCACACCAGGTTTCTTCAGCAACAAATAAAAATGACAGCTTCTTCTAATGTTCTTAGCTTTAACAGTAAAAGAAAAGAATCATCGAATCCCTACAGCGCAGAAAGAGGCCAATCCACCCATGAAGTCTGCACTGATCCTTCTGAAGAGCATTCCATCCAGACCTAGTCCTCCACCCTATCCCCTTAACCGCACATTTACCATAGCTAATCCACCTAATCTGCAAATCCCTGGACAGTACTGGGAAATTTAATATGGCTAATCTACCTTCCCTGCTTATATTTGGACTGTGAGAGGAAATTGGATCACTTGGTGGAAACCCATGCAAGCACACAGGGAGAATGTGCAAACTCCATGCAGTCATCCAATCAAAACTGGAACCCTTGTGCTGAGAGGCCGCAATGCTAACCACTGAGCCACTGTGTCGCCCAAGGATTTCAAATTTATGCATCCTTTGAAATTCCCACATGCACAGATTCACAATAAGAAATCAAAACAGAAAAATACAAATATTATCAGTGGAGAGACAAACAATAGTCAGAGGTTCTCTACCACTAGTGTACATCATAAAAGTAGTCAGCTTGGTTTCACTATCCTTTCAGTTCTTCTGCATTGCCTCTATGCTATCTGAACAATGATGTATTTCACTAGTTGGTAGGTTGTACTCTTGGATCTCTCTGGTTGTCTTTGGGTTTTAGAGTTATTTCTTTCAGTATTTCTGAATGTAGCTTTTCTGTTCTTTCAACAGAAATTGGAGGGAGCAACTTTACAGAGAAAGAGGAGAGACAAAGATTGATGCAGCTAACTTCGGGATGTCTCCTTACATCACTTTCTGTTGCCTTCCCTTCACAGGGTTAAACTGTTAAACTGCATTTTGACCAATCAGATGGTTGTTGCTAAACTGAGCTCTCCTGAACCCATAATGAATGATGCCAATTTGTCTGGACTCAATGGCCCTGAAAAATAGCATTATTTCATCTATGTCAGCTAGCTTCACCTGTTTTTCCACCAAATGCTTGTAACCAAATTCTTACACACTCACCCCTTTTTTAAAAAAAGTGTCAAATTTCTTATTTTCTGTTCGAAGTAGGAGATGTGGTCTCTTACACTTAATAGTATTTATAGAATGCAACATTATCAGTATCCTCCCTAATCAACAGCACCATTGTCCCAGAAGTCACTTTATATGTGTTTAAGCTACTTACTTAATGAATGCCCTTCATTTTTGTATCCTTAATTTTAATGCAATTAATATATCAATAACAATGGTGGTGTATGTCAAAATTAAAATTTTGTATAACTTGGAGGAACAATGTTTCCACATTCCAGTTCTTGTTTTTTCTATTTGTTGGGTGTTATTGGAGTCCTGCATTGTTGATACATGAATCCATACATTGTGCATATCTCAGCCACAGTGGTTAGAATTTTACCAGTTCACCAGAGATACAGCTTGAAAGCAGGAGGGTTTTTAAAAAGCAGTGGCAAGGTATCAGGAGAAAACTCTGATGTCTTTCCACCACCCACTCTTAATTAGCTGTCGCTGATAAAATCTGCCCAGGATAATGTTGTTCACCTCTGTGAATTCCTGACAGAGCAGCAAACTGTTCTGGTAAAATCCTGCCCAACGCTTCAGTTGTGGAGGGACTGCATATTTAGTGCAGTGGCACAGAAGCTGAGCAAATTAATGATTCTGTTCTGAAAGCTGTTTAAGAATCTTGGGTATT
The DNA here is from genome assembly GCA_024137785.1 of Ginglymostoma cirratum. Taxonomy (NCBI): domain Eukaryota; kingdom Metazoa; phylum Chordata; class Chondrichthyes; order Orectolobiformes; family Ginglymostomatidae; genus Ginglymostoma; species Ginglymostoma cirratum. The sequence goes on along the minus strand of JAHRHZ010000056.1, from coordinate 14,690,279 downwards.
ATTGTAGATGCGCTCAGCCAGGCAAGCGATAGCTTTTCCTTCATACACAAGTATGAACACATGAAGAAGTGAAGAGAAATGCAAATTTCTCTATTTTTACTTGAAAACTGTGTGCATATTTGTATATGAGCACTTAGTGCATTCATATAACATTCCTTCATTTATTACTTTTTAACGGAAGCATTAACACATATATTGAACAAGGAATATTACACAAAATGTATTTAAAGACATATATTTGCATAGTGCAGTTTTATTATGTGTGAATAGTAATTCAATGCAGAGATATTTGTAACTATTATGATATTTGTTCTCATGTTGCTTCTCTATTTAAGTCTATTTTCTTTGATGAATTTTCTTCCCACATAAAGTATTTTTTGCTGCTTCTTCCATCTTGTCTCCTTTCCTTTATTTTCCTACTTGTTGCACTAGACCCTAAGGTAATTTCATTTGCTGGCAATTATCCCTTACATTAGTAGCCTTCTTTTATTCTGTTCCTTCGTAAATAGGATCCCACATGCACGTTGTTACTAATACCTTCTAAAATTAATATACTCATGACCTAAATGTGCAAAACACTGATATCCAATATCCTTCCATGTCCAATGCTAATCATTCTTTTGTCTTATCCTTTTTATTCATTATTTTCATAAACATGATTCCAATCAAATTGGGTGTAAATTGGGTGTAAGTAGGGTGGTAGGTGGTAGGTGAATGTGGTGCCATATGGTCGGTGGTAGAGTGCCAGGTCAGTTAGGTGGATAGAATGCCAAGTAGGTAGGATGGCAGGTGGAAAACAGAAAGGAGCCAGGGTGAGAGCGGTGTCTGGTCAGGGACTGTCAATGGGGAGGTCAGCCAGCTCAGGCCAGGGCAGTGTTGGGGGCAGTCAGGTTAAAGCGCCACTTTGGGGAGAATGAGGGAAGAGTCAGTGGAGGAAGGGTCTGGTCTGGGGATTTGTCAAGGTGTTGTTTGGGAAATGTCAGGAAGGTTGGATCAGGGAGAGATTCAGTGAGGGGAAGAATGAGAGAGGGAGGGGAGGAGAGTAGTGGGGTTAATAATGAATTAGGGTGACATTTTCATTGTTATCCAGGAGTTAGATTAGTTTTTAATCCCTCTAACTTTTCTTGGATAACTATTCAGCTAAGTGACTTGCAACCTCCCAAAGACTCCAGCTCTAGGTCAGAGCTGGTGACTTTTTCAGATGGTTCCAGATGATGGGTAATTGTCCATCAGAAGTTTAACCTTACTGTGTAATTCAGCTGCTTTGGGGCTTTCACATGATCCTGGCCTGTAATTCCTGTTTACACTGCTGCAATGATTATCTTCTTTTTAAAAACCAGGACCAATGATTGTGTAAATTGGAGGTAGAAGTCACTCATCGATTTGTCCTCCTTTTCCCAGTAAAGTTTTGTTAAGTCACCCATTATTAGTTGATTGTACCCCTGATGCTTTTTGCCTGCAGTTAATATACTAAATAAGCAGCTAAATAAACAACTAAAGAATAGTCATACAGTACTGTTGAGAGGGAGTCTATGATTATAGATACACCAGGGAGCAAGACGCTGGTTTTACTGAGCACACTATTAACTGGTTGCATGATGGGTGTTATAGTAGGCTTAGATACTATATACACTATAATGAAAAGAAAACTGGTGTATTAATTATCAGAATCAGCAGCATTTCTGTATTGGTAATCAATTATTACATTATAGCTCTTCTTTGATCTCATACACTCTGCTAGCATAGTTTTAATAAGACCACAAGAAGTAGGAACAGGAGTAGGCCATTCAGCCCCTTGACCCTCACGTCCATTTTCCTGCATTTACCCTGAAACTATTGATTCCCCGACTGATCAAGAATTTATCTCTTGATAACGTTAAGTATACAAAGAGCCCTGCTCCCACAGCTTCCAAAGACTGACAACCATCTGACAGAAGAAATTTCTCCTCATCTCAACCTTAAAGTTATTTAATTTACTCTAAGACTATGTCCTGTGGACCTACTCTCCTCCATGAGAGGAAACATTCTCACACCATTTACCCTGTCAGGCCCCTTAAAAATTCTATATGTTTCAATGAGGTTGAAGTTTCATTCTTCTAAACTCCAGTGAGTAGTGTCCCAACCTGTTTAGCCTTTGCTCATAAGACAATCCCCCACACATCAGGGATTATCCTAATGAACCTTCTCTGAATTGCCTCCATTGAAACAATAGCTTTCCTTAAATAACAAGACCAAAACTGCTCACAGTACTCCAGTTTTGGTCTCACCAGCACTTTGTACAGTTGCAGTATGACTTCCGTGCTCTTACATTCCACTTCACTTGAAGTGAAGGCCAATATTTCGTTAGCTTTTCTGATTATGTGCAGTATTGTGTGACAGCTTTCTGTATTTCAGGCACCCCAGTAACCCAAGGCCTTTCATGCTTCAGCTTTCTGAAGTTTTTCTCCATTTATATAAGACTTCCCTTGTGGTAGTGAACATGCTGAAAAGGGAAAAAACAGCCAGACTTCAGTCGAAAGGATACAAAGGAAGGTTTTAGATTGACTCAGAAGGAGGGTTGAGCAGGCTAGTTAGGAAGTCTTCAGTTTACATTAAATACAGTAACTGTGTGGAAATGTGGTGTAAACCATACCAAGATCAGTTATTCTAACTGAATCGAATGAACCTGATCGTATCTTTGATTGCACAATGCTGATTTCAATTCTTCTGTCTACGTATTTAGGACACAGTGGCTCAAAACTAACCTCCCAGTTACTTACTGCTATATTGAAGCAAGCATCATTTTGAATAGGTTCTCAAGATAAGTTGCCAGAGCACTCACCTTTTTCAGACAGAGGCCACTTATAATTTATGAACTGGGGGTCCTGTAATGTGCAAAGGACTATAATTGCAGTTTTGAGTCAAAAATGGGGAGGGACTGTGTGCTGCACAACCTCTGATTAATTACTCCAGATGGTGAGCTGTTTAACCAGGTTTCCTTAAAGGGATAACTAGACGCTGCTCACCAGACATATCTTTTTAGTGGTGGGACCATGGGTAGCTGGCTGGAAACTGGTCAGTTTTCTGCCCTTTTTGAGTCAGTGAGGTGCAGTACTTCTTTAGTCATACAGTCATACAGCATGGAGACAGACCCTTCGGTCCAACCAGTCCATGCCGAACATAATTCCAAACTAAACTAGTCCCACCTGCCTGCTCTTGGCCCATATCCCCCTAAACTTTTCCTATTCATGTACTTATCTAAGTGTATTTTAAATGCAGTAACTGTGCCTGCATTCACCACTTCCTCAACTCATCAACTGAATGTAGATGAGGGTCAGACTTCAAAAGACTCTGGCATCTTATCAGTGGGAATGTGAAGTGGCGTTGGATTAGCTTCATGCTGTGGTCTGCCAGTGTTAAAATCTGTCCTGGTATGTTAAGTTTTGGCTTGGTTATTTATATCTCAACATAGTCTCACCAACTGGTTTGTTGGTCTGCTTTCAAAAACAAACTGGAAATAGACAAGGGGATTATTCAAAACTATACAGTTCAAATCAGCAAGGATTCCACGTTTCCAATCCTTAGGTTACACTATCATTAAAGTTGATATTTGGCTGTATGAGCCAGCAACAGCAGAGAAAGGGTGTGAGATTTACTTCTGGCACTACCGAGTTTAAATGGGCAGCTCTGGCTACCTCCAACCGTGTTGTATCAGGGTGCACTGGATTATAGATACGTTGAATCAATCTGTTCAGACACACCTTTGGAACAGAGGGAGTCTTAAACACAGACCTCCTGGCCCAGAGGTAAGAACACTACCACTGCACCACAAGAGCTTTTGAAGGGTCCGAAAGACAAGTTGTTAGCCCAATTGGCAGCGGGGGGATTCGAACCCATGACTCCACAGCGCCTTGCTTAGTAATGCTACAGCAGAACTGGATTATATAGAATCATAGAGTCATACAGTGCAGAAACAGAACCTTCATTCCAAACAGTCCATTCTAACCATAATCCCAAACGAAACTAGTCCCACCTGACTGAGCTTGGCCCACATCCCTCCAAACATTTCTAATTCATGTACTTATCTAAATGTCTTTTAAATGTTGTAACTGTACCTTAATTCTCACCACTTCCTCTAGAAGTTCATTCCACACATGAACCACCCTTTATGTAAAAAAGTAGGCTGTCATGTCTTTTTTAAACCTTTCTCCTCTCTCCTTAAAAATATGCTTTTTAGACTTTAATTCCTCCCCCCAGAGAAAAGACACTTGCCATTCATCTTAGCTATACCCCTCATGTTTTTATAAACTTCCATAAAGTCACCCCTTAACCTTCTATGCTCCACTGTAAAAAGACCCTGTCTCTCCTTTTAACTCAAATCCTCTGTCCCAGTAACGTCCTGGTAAATCTTTTCTTCTCTAGCTTAATAACATCCTTTCTATAACAGGGCAATCAGAACCACGCGTGATGCAAACTTCAAATAATTATGTACCTGAACCCCTCGATCTCTCTGTTCTAGAACACTATCCAGGGCCCTACTTTTAATTGTATAAATCCTGCCCTTGTTTGTTTTACCAAAGTTCAATACCTCACATTTATCTAAATTAAACAAATATAATTGTGGATATTCTAGTTTATGTAATGGCTGAACGTACATTTGCAACTGAAGTATGTTTGAACATGACTGTTGATCAATATCTGGAACTGGATGTCTCGTGAGTCATATATTATTCTCTTGAGGTTGCAAGTGACTTGACATTTCAATTTAAACTGTCTCTGTGATTGGCGGTCAATTCTACATACAGGATATCATTCATATCTTTTCAACAATGTGACGCAGAATTTGTGATTGCTACTCTCTGCATGTGAAGCTTCTCTTTAATGGTAAAGAATGAGCCTTGAATTAACATTGGGTCCATTTCTGCAAGACGAGTTTTCATTTTGCAAATGGGATATTTATGTTTGGTTCATATACTTGAGAATGTGTGTTATTCTGAGGGCATAAGGCTTGATGGAAATGGAATGAGCAGCGAGCATGGGTACTGTTTCTGTCCTCTCTCCCTTCCCTGGAAAAATGAATCTGACCCTAAAATATTTACATTGAGAAAAGGCTGTTTTGGATGACTGTAGTAGTGACTCACAGTCCATGATTATTTGGTTTGGAAGTAAACTAGCTGCTGAGTCATTGCTTCAGTTGCAAACATACATTAGTTGCTGAGTAACCTGGGGCTACTGAAGCTGTAGAAATGGTACTAGGAAATCGTAATGCCACTAAAGCAGTGGGAAATGAAGTTAGGCACGGTGATCATGACTGGCACTGCACCCAGCCAAGAGGATACAGAGATGTATGACGATCTTGAAACAAGGTGGGTTGGCTAGTCACCTTCAAGAATCACCAAGAATGGTCAGACAAGAAAGGCATTAAGGTGGTCTGGGGGTGAGTGTTTTTGGTAAGTTCAGGAGAATGCTGTTGTGAGTGCAGCCATTGTTCCCTGGGGTGTTCCTTCATGGGCCATAGGAAAGCTGCCATAGTTCACCAGATGGGACATCATGTGGGAGAAGGCCCATCCAGTCTTGACAAAATGCCAGTGGAGAGAAACACTTAACTGGCTATTTAAGTGGAAGAAGTGAAGAAGGGTCACAAAACTGAAAACATCAACTGCTGTCTCTCCACGGATGCTGCCAGACCTTCTGGGTTTCTCCAGCAATTTCTGTTTTTGTCTGGTGCCTTCCCTCACCATTTCACAGGTACCTCACTGTCCAGGCTGTACCTGGGGAGCTGGTAAAATCCAGGCTGATGTGTGCAGTTTTGGTTGAAGGTATGACAGTACTTGAAATGGTGCAGTAAAAGAAGCTACCCAGTTATTAACAAGATTAACCACCTGAGTAAGAAGTGGAGATTAGAAAAGCTAAGTTTATGCTATAGGAGATATCAATTTGCAACTCGTTGGCAATTGCTTTAAGTGGTGTTTGCAGGCATCGAGGATCCTTCCTGCTCCTAAATATATTCATCTGTGCAAGGGTCAGAAGATGCTGAGCTCCAGAATGGGAGCACGAGCACCAAATGAGTGTTTCACACTGACATCTTGACTGCATATTTTGTGTACTTTAAATGAACGTTAGCTGGCTGCTCATTAATATTGTCAGAAGTATGACATCCAGTATTATTTGTAACATAAGAATGTGCATGTGCAATGCATGTTATTTTAGTTCCCAAATGCCACATTTGGCATCCCAACAATGGGTTTACCAAGCTTAAAATCACAATTCTTTGGTTTGCACAGAGAGCCATCTGGTGGCTGCATACAATGAATTATCTGAAAGTGGTATTTCTTCTGTTTTCTATTTTACTTGTAAAATGCGCTCTGTGTCTCTCCTAAATATGAATAGATAAACATCACTCTTTATCCAATGTGTGTCATTGAGCTTCTCTTGATTCACGTTTGCTTCTGCTACTGGAATCTCTGTACTCCAGCTCGTTTTCTAGTGCTCTCACCTCCGAGTCAGAATGTTTTGATTCCAAGTCTCGTGCCAGGACTTAAGAACTGAGTCTCCAGTGTGGTACTGAGGAAGATCTGCTCTATTTAACAGGCAGTCTTTTTTGGTGAGGTATTAAACTAAGGTCCCAAATGCTCTCTGGTGCAGCCACAAAAGATCCCAATGGCTCTAATTGAAGGATGGATTTGTATGAGGATGCTGGCATCACTGAGGAGCTCTGTTTATTTTTACTAGTTACTTTTTGTAGCATCAGTCTGTGCTCTTGACAATGATTAGCAAATTCACCACAGCGTAAAAAGCAGTGAGTGACACTGCATAAATGCGACTGATCTTGTTAGCAAGATCATATTTTTGAAGTGCTGTGAAATTGCATACTTGTCCTATTCTTTTATTCTCTAAGACCTTTCATAATCTGTGTACGTATATGTGGGAAATGGGCTGTTAGCTCAGTATCAGAGAAACAAGGGGTTGAATATACATGTCCAGCCCAATATTTATCTCCCAATCAAAATTCCAATAGCAGATTACCTGATCACCATCATTCTGCTCTTTGTGGAACTAGCTGTGTGCAAATTGACTGCTGCTTTTTCCAATGTTATTTCAGTGATTATATTTCAAATGTATTTTTTAAGCTGCAAAGTGCTTTGAAATAATGAGGTCACAGAATGTGCTATCCAAATGCAATCTTTTTATATCAGTCTTGCTTTCGTAGCTAAGTACCACACGACTGAAATTCAAGATTGGAGACGAATTTCCCTACGCAAATCATGATGAGATTCTATTTCCAGAATGTAGGAGAACTATATTGAATTATCCAGGCCAGAGTACAAAACATCACAATTTCTCCCAGACAGTGAAACATTTCCCAAGGGGCCTGACTGGTGAAAATGATTGTGTGTTTAGCATACATCGATCTCTTTAAGGTGCATCATGTAACTTTTATTCTAATGTTGATCTCACCAGACATTCTCAGGGAAAGGAAGGATCGTGACTATTACTTCCCACAAGCCATCGATTTTGCATTGATACACATATAAAAAAAAGACTCTTTTCAGGCAGCTCAGCAGTACTAGTGTCTCCTTTATCTATAGCTTTAGTGTGGAAGGCAGCTTGGTTTCAAAGTGATGCCTATCTGTTTACTTTCCTCTCCTGAAATGATAATGTCCAGCTGTCTGTATTTGCTGCAGTAGCCAGCCTGAAGCCTCTTATCTTTTATAGACTTGCCAACAGCTTTAATGATACCTAACAGACTGGCCCCTGATCTCTCAACGTGGTATGACAGCACATCCAGAAATCACGCCTGAAAGCTCAAAACTTTTTTTTAGCTACGTGAGACAGCTCGCCATTATTGCTCAGTGCACACAGGATTTTAACTAGGAGTTACCAACCATTCCATGGGTCTCATTCAGCCAGTGCATCTGACATTAGAGATGCATTAACTTTTCTTGCAGGGATTTGAACATTTTCATCACTTGAACATGAATATTACTGTTTGAAATTGCCATCACATATTGAGTAAATTTTCCTTTAAGTAGTTGAATGGCATTGTTGGTGCCATACCTGGCACATGGGAAGATGGCCACTGTTGGAGGTCTGTTATCTCAGCTCCAGGATATCTCCGCAGGCGTTCCTCAGGGTAATGTCCTGGGCCCAACCATCTTCAACTGCTTTAATGACCTTCCCTCCGTCATAAGGTCAGAAGTGGAAATGCTTATTCCACAATGCTCGGCACCAGTTGCAACTCCTTTGATAAGGAAGCAGTCCGTATCTAAATACAGCAAAACTTGAACAATATCCAGGTTTGGGTTGACAAGTTGGAAGAACATTTGTGCCTCACAAATGATCATCTTCATTAAAAACAATCTAACGACTGCTCCTTGATATTCAATGGCATTACCATCACAGAATCCTCCACTATCAACACCCTGGGGAGCTACCAATGACCAGAAACTGAACTGGATTAGTCATATAAATGCAGAAGCTACAAGATCAGACGGGAGGAATCCTGCAGTGAATAACTCCCCTCCTGACACCCCAAAGCCTGACTGCCATCTACTAATGGAATATTCCCCACTTGCCTGGATGGGTGCAACACTCAAGAAGTTTGACACCATCCAGGTAAAAGCAGCTGACATGATTAGCAATATGTCTACAAATATTCACTCCTTCTGCCTCTGAAGCTCAGTAGCAGTACTACATACCATTTACAAGATGCACTGCAGAAATTTACGAAAGCTCCTTTGACATCACCTTCCAAACCCACAACAAAGTCCATCTAGAAAGACAAGAGCAGCAGATATATGGTAACGCCACCACCTTTAAGTTCCCCTTCAAACCATACACTATTCTGACTTGGAAATATATCGCCATTCCTTCAGCATGGTTAGGACAAAATCCAAGAATTCCCTCCCTAAGGGCATTATAGGTCAACCTACAGTACATGGACTGCAGCGGTTCAAGAGGCAGCTGCCCAGCACCTTTTCAAGGGCAGCTAGGACAGTAAATGCTGGCCTAGCCAGTGACATTCATATCCCATTAGTGAATAATGAAAATTTTACTGGTCTATGAAGATGTTGGCAACGGTGAGGAAATCTATTTGCTTTTGCTATTTTCGGCTGGCTTTTTTGTAGCATCAGCCTATTTCCTACGAGCTCTTGATAATGAATAGAAAATTTATCAAAGGACAAAAAGCAGTGAGTGGCACTCTGTACATGCGGCTGATCTTGTTAGCGCTGTGAAGTTCATATTTTTGAAGTGCTGTGAAATTGCATACTTGTCTTATTCTTTGATTCTCTAATAGCTTTCACAATCCATACACATATAGGGGGAAATGGGCTGTTAGCTCAGTATCTGAGAAGCATGTATGTGATTAAATGCGTGACCTACATTCCAGTGAATGCGTGTGTGCATATGTGTATTATAGAATCTTACAGAAAAGAAGGAAGCCATTTGGCTCAGCATGCCTGTACTGGCTCTTTGGAAATGTTATCCAATTAGTCCCATTTCTTTCACTTTCCCCAAAACCTTACAAGCTTTTCCTTTTCAACAATATATCCAATCTCCTTTCGAAACTTAATGTTAAATCTATACTCATCACCCTTTCTGACAGTGAATTTCAGAGTACGGCAACCAGGCACATTAAAAATTTCCTCATCTCCCCTTTGGTTATTCTGGCATCTATCTTAAATATTTGTCCTTTGGTAAATATCTCCATGCCAAAGAAAGCAATTTTTCCTTACTTATCCTGTTAAAATGCTTCATAATTTGGAGCACCTCCACTAGATTTCCCCTTAGCTTTCCCTCCTGAAAAAAGCAATCTCAGTGTCGCTAGTTTCTCCACAAAGCTGATTACCCTCCAGAGACCACTGTGATTGTGCAGAAAGAATTAATCCGACTGACATGAAGTAAGTTTATGTAAAATTTCTATTGGTTTAGCTTTTTATTGTCACTGTGTTAGATTTTAACCATTTTTTGTTAAATAGCAAATCAAGGGCCTTAAATAGTAATAGCTTAAAATGGTTTACAAAGTGTACTAAGATGGTGACTACTGAATTTTTGAACGGAAGCTGACTCTTACCTGCCTGATTGGCTGCTGGATTTAAGATCTGAAGTAACTACCTGCTCAATAAGTGAAGTTGATTAGAGGCAGGCCATTGTGTACCAGGTCCTTTCAATAAGCTTTATCCAGTGATGTGAGTGAAAAATCAATAAGGTCATAATTTGCTATCAAAATTATGGTGAGAATTGTTGAACAGTGAATGATGGGCAGTAAATAACATTTATCACCCTATTAAAATGGTGCTTAGACTTGAAATGGCTTGATCTCACTTCCCATGTTTACTTCTTCTACCATGCATTCGAGCATCATTATGTCCAATGTAGTTGAGTAGGAAACTTTGCTGGAACAAAACACCATCTTCAAGTTTTTGATTTCCACTTTTAATCTGCGTCTGCTCTCACCTGAAGTTCCACTTGCTCATAAATAGTTGCTACGCACCACTAGCCTCACTGTTATTATCATGAGAATGGACACAACCATGAGACAGTGATGTATATCATGGTACAACAGTGACATCAGCAGTCATTTGTAAGAGATGGTGAACAAAGGATGGAATAGTCAGTACTGTCTGCATTATATCGGTGAGAGATGTGCTTACAGCAAAGAGTATCATGTACAATGGTATAAATAAAAGAGTTTGCAGAAACCTGGCAGTCAGACAGCAGTCACTCATTGTTACTGGATATATGCAGAATAAACACTGAGTTAATTGGGACTTATGAAGCAGTGGTAATGTCACTGCCGCTAAGCCAGTAGTCCTGAGTTCAAGTCCAACTTGCTTTAGAAGGTGCAAACAGGTTAATTATAAAATATCTAGAAGACTGAGCACCAAGCATCATAGCGATACAATCCTGTTATCCTGACAGCCTAAATTATGAACTATTTATGCCCACTTTCATTTGCACTCTCCTCCATCCTTGCACTCTTCATTTCACACTCCTTCATGCCAATTGATTAATTGGATACGTTGTTGCTCATCTTGTTCAGTTAA
>JAHRHZ010000056.1:14622709-14679242 GCA_024137785.1 Ginglymostoma cirratum | reverse complement strand
AATCCACTGACTCCCTGGTTCATGGTTTCCATGTATAACCCTTGTACACTGTTACGTACCAAACCAGTCCTCCTCAAAATATTTTATGAAGGTAGCCTAGACTCTCTTTTTATTTTGAAAGCAACGTTAAAGTGCTATGTTCCAGATGCAAATCAATTGGTCAATTAGTTGGCATTAAGCAAAACACAATTTACTCAAACCCTTTAGTTACAATACAACAAAGGAAAGAAGAACTCAGAATAACAACTCTTCTGGAAAACTTAACAGAATATTAGATACAGTACTATTACTAATTTCCTGTCTTAATATAGTAACATACCATTAACATATTCTTGGCAAAAAAAGGTAAAGTCAAAAACAGATTGTCTCACGTGCAACCCAGCAGCAGAGAAAAAAAAATATCAAGCAAAAACCCAGAGAGAATAGCAGCCAACAGACATTTACTACAACTTCCAACCCTGTTGACACTCCAACAGCAACTGCTGAATCTAAAAGCTAAAAAAATTACAAGTCCTACTCTGTGAGAGCTGTCCACGCCCAGGCTGCTTCTATTGTTCCAACTTTTAAAAAACCAACGCCTCTTAAATGTTACTATGGACTGGTCAGCACCTGTCATTCAATCTCTCTCTTAAAAGAAACCAGGACAAAATACATGTCTAAAAGCCATTGCACTGTCACAACACCTAGGCAGGTTAATGTAGTGAGAACAATGATCTCACAAAAAAGTCATTGAACAGAACACGGGGGCTCTTTATCAATGCTTCCAATACCTGAATTAGTCTCTAAGGATCTCACCATGCTCTGTACTGTGTCTGAGAAATCAGTCCAGTCTACTGCACACTGTCAATCTTTTTAACATGAGAGCACACTTGTTCCCATTTGATATACTGCAAGCAGCTTTGAAAAGATAGAAGTGGGGCAGGAGAAGGGAGTGAGGATGCAAACAAACAAAAACATCCCCCTTCTGGCTCGATTGTTCGTGATCAGCTCATCTGACTCTGGTACAGTGAAGGTAACTCTGTTTCTCAGTTCACTAATAGTGCCACATCCTACCAACCAGCCCTCTGTCGCAGTGGCCTCTTGACCAGAATACTAAAATGAAAGCTACCAACAATGATTCCAAACCACTTTATGAAACAAACCACGTGCCATTCCATACAATCTCTTCTGTCTTTTACAAGCCTTTGCCTATGCTCCTGCTGTGCAATGTCACTGCAGTGGCTGCACCATGGTTAGCATGGGACAGCTGAGTTTTATTGGAGGTGCTGTAGATCATCATGCAGGATGAATGTGGGTAAATCTAGGGGGCTTGCTGTGGCTGGCACCACCTGGTATAGGTGGGGGCAGACTGGAGGGGGTCTGACTGCCAAGCAGGAGCGAGGGTACTGACAGAATGGCAATGGTGTAAGAGTGAATACTCGGAGGGCAATAGGCTTCTTGCTGCACAGAATCACTGCCATTTCCCCAGGGGCACGTCTCAGCACTCACTGTAATCTGCTGGATGGCTGGGAGAGCCTACCAGGCCCTTTCAACACTGAGGGCGTCAGCTATGTGAACAGCGATCTGAGCCAGTGCTCAACCAATTGCAAGCTGCATGACTTCAGCCTGATGGTTTCACTGCTGCACTCAGAAGTTAGGTGATATCTGCTTACATTGTGATGGGAGCTAAGACATCGGCCATTGATATCCTGCACCATGTTTGGATCTTCAAGGATATTCAGCTGCCTCCACTTCCATTCTTGAGGGAATGGATGCCAAGCTGTGCTTTAAAGCCTTGTCCAGAGCGGGCACTGGATTCTTCCATGCTCCTTGACAATGAGTACAGGGTTTCTGGAAGAGTAGTCAATGCACTAAGACATACCCAGCAACTTCTTCCTGAAGTTCACCCAGTTAAAGCCCTCATCTCATTACTTTGCAACAGAAGTTGTAGCTAGCTTAGTTCTTAAAGAGCTGACACTGGCACTACTCATGACACCATCCTGTCAGCAGGCAGTTCACCACCAAACAGATCCCAGCCCTAACCTGTCCTCTAAAGTCCAGGCAGTGTCAATATCAGAGCTGATGGCTGTAGGTGTCAAAGTGAGTCAAGACCTTTCTTTCCTCTACCACTTTTCCCTATGATAAAAATGGAAAATGCTGAAGAAAAACCTGTAAAAACTGGTGAAGGAGCCAAACTGATCCAAAACCTCTTGTGCACTTCATTATGAAGGTCCAGCATGACCAGCACATTTATGTACAAGTCTTGCTGTGGTTTTCTTTCTGGTTTTACCCCTGGCGAAAGGCATAAACAAAGGGAGGGTAAGGATGTATGAGGGATCGAGGGCAGGTAGGAGGTGCACAATAATTGAGAGGTTGAGGGGAAGCTATGAATCGTGATTGATAGAGTTTGTCAGTGGGTGAGTGAAGAGGGGTTGGAGAATGGAGAATAGTGTAAGGCCAGTGGTTCCGCTGTAAGGATTTGGCACTTGAGTTAAATTCACAAACGTTTTGACCATTCATGTGGAATCATAATACTTTTTGTGGCACTGCTACCATTTTTCTGAGGTTACACTGCTTGCATTGGCCACCTGAAGTTCACATTGCCTCTGAAGAGATATCTGGAAGTCTCCCTGTCCATCTTTTGATACTCGGGGCCCTCAAAGTGCAATATCTGAGAATCTTGGAGTTGCCTTTGACTCTCTTCGTACTATCAGTCATACTTCTTGCCTGCCAGTCTCTCCTCTCCAATTGTATTTAGCACATGCTACAGACAGTGTGTTACTTCCCCGTTAAGAGAGGCAGGCAAACTTCCTGTTGAGGCTTGAAGCCACTCTATGATTTAGCACTCACCTGCAGACAGCTAGCGCAGCTAGCTTGCTGCCAACATTGGAACAAACTGGCATGAGTTAAGTTTGCAGTGTGATTCCTGAACCTGCTTTTGGGGGCCATCCAAATTTGTCTCCACTAACTTTGAAGTAAAATGTCAGAAGATCTACCAAGTAAAAGGAGAAAAGAAATTAGAAGCTGTCCATAATGAGCATGCTCAGCACCCCCTCAGAAGAATGTCTTTTGACTCAATGTGGAATATTTTCTCAAAGGACCGGTGCTGTAACATTTCTGTCTCTCACACAGTTATAAAGAGTTTGAACATGTGATGGAAAATTGAAAATGTGAAGTTCTCCATTACTGTTGACTACAATTGATAAGACAGAATTATATGTAAAACAATAAACACAATTGGTCATGATATTCTATTCCTATGTTTATATTTATGATGCCTTATTTAATTAGATATAGGAAAACAGAAACTACAAGCAGGAGTAACTCCGAGGCTGCACTGCCACTCACTATGACCATGGCTGATCCTCCAACTCAATGCCATATTCCCACTTTCTCTTCATAACCCCTTGACACTTTTAAAATCTGAAAGTGTATCAATCTCTTTCTTGAATATACTCCGTAACCTGGCCTCCAGAGCCATCTGCAAATTTCACAGGCTGTCTACCCTCGAATGAAGAAATGTTTCCTTATCTCGATCCTAAATTGCCTACCCCGTATGCTGAGACTGTGACCATGGGTTTTAGGTTCCCTAGCCTGGGGAAATATCATCCGAGCACCTGGTCTGCCCAGCTCTATTAGAATTTTATGTTTCAATCAGATCCCTTCTTTTCTTCTAAACTCCAGTGAATACGAACACAGTCAAATCAATCTCTCCCCATATGGTAGTCCTGGTATCAGTGAGATTTAATTTATTGCAATATTTGTATGTATTTATGTAAAGTACCTGAACAAAATTTTAGGCAATATTCAGCCTATTTAGTACTGTAGCAAAAGGTTTTGTGAACTCCTTTCCTGACTTTTTTTAGATCAGACACTGGTCATGTACAATGCTTGAAATGATCTTTAGGTTTGAGATAAGACAGTGTGGAGCTGGAGGAACACAGTAGACCAGGCAGCACATGTGGTATGAGTTAAATTGAGCAATACACTCATTTTTGTCTTATTATTGTGATTTTTTTTTTTGTTTGCAGTCTAGTACAGGCAGGTGGGTAATTGTATTAACCTTGGCCTTGACTGCTTGTTTTTAGCATTACCTTTTGCTTTTAGTGTAGGGTAGTGCAGAGTTCAAAATAGGACCAGACTCCACAGCAATAGTCACAATAGAAGGTCTTCAAGCATTTAGCATCTAAAGCAGTTTCATTTCTCACATTTCCGCTAGCTCCTTATGAGCAATTAGGAAACCTTTGCCTCGCTCAAGATGTTTTTCTGATATGGACAGCAGGGGTGCCAAGTGTATTTGAAGTCAAACACTGCTATAGGTTAGTTAGAGACAGAGCTTATGTCTGAGTACAGGGTATGGTCACACACCACTTCTAGTGGCACTGATGTCCAAGATTTACAAATTCTCTTTTGCTGGCATTGAAAAATTGAACCTTTTTATTTTCAGGACAGCAATTTATTACTCTTTATGAAATGGTTATTTATCATACATTTTGAAGGTCAAATTAACTACTGTTTCCAAGAAAACATCTTGCATACATCATACAATCCAGGCTAGAAAATCCTCTATCAATCAAATTCTTGGAAAACAATATCAATCAAACTGAAGGAACAAGTATTTCTCTGGACAAAGTAAACACAAGAAAAAAGAATTCACTGTTTACTTCATTTTACTTTTCACCCTTAGCACTTCAAATGCATTCTTAAAGGCAACCGAGGACAGAAGTGAAACTATGGCCGGTCAGATATCAATGATGAGAACACTTGAATATTTAAGTATTAAATATGTTTTGTGATTTCAATAAGTGTGAAAATGTATTGAATTCCCACTAATCTTAGAAGCAACACCTTGATGTGTAATAAATAATATGCTATAGAACATAAGTCCCACTGATAAATTTATCATGCCTATTTACTTTTGGACACTCCTGGCAGACATCGGAAGTTAGGCTTTTTGAATCTATGCGTCCCAACTATGCTTCTTCAGCAGTGCCTTTGGCCATTAAACAAAAGTATTTACATTCAATGGAACCAAAAGTTGCCCCAATCTAACTCCTCTGACCTCATTTTCACACCCCCATTCTCCTGTTGCACATGAGCTGTCTCATTCCAAAACTTTCAGATTCCAGTTCCCTGAAAGCATCCCATAGTGACTGGAAGGGTCCCCTAAATACGTGGATAA
This sequence comes from Ginglymostoma cirratum, assembly GCA_024137785.1. NCBI lineage: Eukaryota > Metazoa > Chordata > Chondrichthyes > Orectolobiformes > Ginglymostomatidae > Ginglymostoma > Ginglymostoma cirratum. Next base: position 14,674,081 of record JAHRHZ010000056.1, on the reverse strand, counting down.
AGCTTGAGAATAAATTTGTCGTAAATCCAGGGACTCTTGACTGGGGCCGGTTGCCTCTGCAGAGATGAATCTATTCAAGTTTCAGCACATGTGAGAAATTAATTAAGGCTGCTTTTGTGTTGTTAGCTTATATACAGCACCACTTTTGCCTATGAATGTCTGCCTCTATTTTACTAATATTCCTCCAAGTTAGTGCTAAAGATGAAGAGCGTGGTAAGGGCTGGTTCATTTTGTGATTTCCGTTCACTTAATTGTGTAATTATTTACTTAAGTAATTAAGTGAATAGTTCTTCAAACTGTGGTGTAAGTATGTGAATTCTAGAAGTCGTTGTATGATTTATAGAAAGATTGGTCATTCATATGTATTTCCACTTTTTACACAAACATCAATATTTTTCACCCTAGTGGAATTGTTACTTAAACAGCAACTATTTGGTTCTAGAATAGTCTACTAACTTAAATCATTTAGAAATGAACAAAGGAAAGACAGAGAGGAAGCTGATTTAAAAGGTGAGTTCCACGTTAAGTTAGGGATAGTGGGTGGGGGGAAGAGGAAAAAGAGACAAAGGGTAATTGGGGAAAAATTGAAGTGAAAATTTATGACTTTTTTCTTAATCATTGCCTGAAGCAATTCAGAAACTAAAAGAATTGCTGGATAAATTCAGCAAATTCTTAAAAGTCACAGAAAGATTGAGTAAGGCATGCCTTTTTTTGTGAGGTGCAAATAAAGCAGCAGTGAATGGTAATTTACAATTCATGGGATTGTTCTTTCTCACCACAGGTTGCTGTTTGATTTGTGTTTTAATGAATTCAGTCTTTTTCTTTGCAAAATCTCGTGAATTCTTCTGTGCTGTGAAAGTCAAAGAAACTAAGTCAGTGTCAGGTATTAGAGGTCAGCCACCTACAAACACACTTTGAAGTATATGCATGTTTTACCAGCCTACCCCACTAGGTGGTAGGTAATGACAACAGAAAACAGTCCACTGTAATGAAAGTTCAGAAATCTCTTGCAGTTACAGTATGCACGAGATAGGTTTTTCATCCCCACTGAGATATAGGAACATTGATGCAAATGTTGCAGCTCAATGGCTGGTAGTTCAGTAAAGAGATTTATTTACACATAAAATAGTGCATTGAAATTCATTGCGGCTCAGGGTCTCACAATGTTGTGCTATATAGGAAGAAACATAGGAACAGGAGAAGGCCATTCAGCTCTTTGAGCCTGTTCCAGCACACAGGGAGATCAGGACTGATCTGTGGCTTAATTAGGCTATTGGCTGATATCCCTTAATACCTTTGCTTAACAAAAATGTATCTATCTCAGATTTAAAATTAACAACTGATCCTGCATCCTTTGCCGTTTCTGTGGCAGGAAGTTCCAAACATCTACCACCCTTTTGTGTGTGTAGAGGTGCTTCTTAATATCTCTCCTGAACATTCTGGCCGTAATTCTCAGGCTGCGCCTCCTAGTTCTAGAATTCCCAACCAGTGGGAATAATTTAATTTTGTCTACCCTGTCCTTTCCTGTTAATATCTTGAAGACCTTGATCAGATCATCTGTTAACCTTCTAAATTCTAGAGAAAACAGGCTTAATTTGTATAATCTGTCCTCCTAATTAACCCCTGAAGTCCAAGTATCATTCATACAAACCAATGTTGTATTTGCTCCAAGGCCAATAAATTCTTCGTAAGGTACAGTGCCGAGATCTGCTCACAGTACTCCAAGTGGGATGTAGCCAGGGTTTTGTATAACTGAAGCATAACTTTGGCATCCTTATGCTCCAACCCCCTAGCTATAAATGCTAACATTCCATTAGCTTTCTTGATTATTTTCTGCTCTTGTTTGTGACATTCTAAAGATCAATGCGCAAGAACCCTCAGGTCTATTTGGATATCCATTACATTTACCTTCATACCATCCCGTAAGTACCTTATCTTTCCTTTCCAACAACAACAACAATGCTGGAAAAGCTCAGCAGGTCTGGCAGCATCTGTGAAGGAAAAGACAGAGTTGACTTTTCTGTTTTGAGGAAGGGTCACTGCACCCGAAATGTTAACTCTGTTTTCTCATTGACAGATGCTACCAGACCTGCTGAGCTTTTCTAGCAACTTTGTTTTTGTTGCTGATTTACAGCATCCGCAGTTCTTTCGGTTTTTATTCATCTTTCCTTTGTTGGTCAAAAAGAGATAACTACACACTTATTTACATTGAACTCCACTTGCGATAGTTATCCGCATTCACCTAACCTATCAATTGTGAGACAATTGTCTAAGAATTATTTTAATTTTCAAATCTTTTGTCTTTCTGACTATTTACACACACACCCACACAGCAGTATGGTAACCCAGCTATTTAAAGACACTCATTAACAGCAGTTATTCACAAGCCAATTTCCTACTGGCTTTCCAGTGGTGCCTCTGGTTTTCTTTTTAAACTTAGTGAATGTACTCTAACACCAGAAGGTTCCTCATCTCTCCTTGAATTAGACTCCTGTCTGCTCCTTGAAGTAAATGTCTCTTCCCATCTTCAATCCACTGTTGTCACTTTCATGCAGCTGGTGTAGAATACCATCGACGCTAAAGTGCTGCTGCCTCCATGAAAAGTAAACCAAAAAAACCCTGTCTGGAATGTGTTTGCAACCAACCCAGAATGCCATCACTTACCTCCTTAATAGGTGCAGGAAGGTTCTGGGACCTGTCCTCTTACCCCGCCCTCATGGAATTTGCTAAAGACGAAAGAGAGAAGGATTGTGCACCTAGCTGCCCTGCTTGGCAATAGTTTATTCCAGTTTCTTCTCTGTTTGGACTCTGCCTGGGCCATAAAAATCTGGCCTTTCATCTTCTATCTTAGTCCTATGTATATGCCCCAATGTTTACTTCATTCCTTCTAAAATGTAACAGTCAATAAAGGATATCCATGCATTTTACTTGCTGGTTCCTTGTCTGTGAGGATACTTCGGTGCGATCGGCTGCTTACTCTCCTAGCTCATACCACTGTTGCTAGATTCGTGGAGATCCTCATATTTCAACTGATCTAAAAATTCAAAGCATAAGAGACCACAAACCTCAGTGGGCAATTTTCTGAGCAGTGACTGAGCGGCATCACTGTACTGCTTATTGCAGAATACTTACTTAAATCTGAAAAGTTTTCCAAAGCATGTACCTGATGTGAGTTTCCATTGTAACTAAATAATGTGAGCAAGTGAAATATCACAAGTCAGCTACAGAGCTTTGCTTGTTTCTTATTTGCTTGGGAATTTCAGATCTGCACAGAGAGACTTTCACTGTATGCATAATTTATAACCATATAGCAAGTTATGTACAACATATATGATCATTTGTACCATATATTTTGCACAATCTCTTTTTTTAAATTGAAGCACTTTTGCAACATATAAGAGTTTGTGATGGGTTGCGTTGCATGGAGATTTTTAGTTTTTTTTATTAATGTCATCGCTCAAAGATGACAGCTTGATTAAATTACTCCTCTTACACTAACTGAGTGAGTGGAGCTGTATTATAACAAGGTGAAAACAGTTCTGAGAGGCTTGTAATCATATTGACAAACAGACCTGAATGAGCTTGCTGCTGTCTAGAATGTTGTCCGTGTAATGCATCCAGACTGATCGCTCTGTTAGGAGCATATAAGACACTTGGCCAGAACTTGTTAGAGTGAAGCATCTCAGGTTATTCACCATCGATTTGACTTTTACTACGCTTTTCAGCTCAACCATTTTTGACACCTTAACCTCCCAAAAGTGGGAACTGATGATCGCATGTTAATGGAAAACAGACATCGACCTTAGTGGATGGCAGAATCAAAGGATAAAAGCAAGTTCACAGTATCAGCAGGAAAAAAAAAGGTGTTCTTCCTTAAAAAAATTATTTATTGGGAAATAATCAGAGGACTGGAAAGAAAGGTGAATTGGAGTTATCAGATTCAGAAAGTGAAATAAAGAAGAATTTTTAAAAAATCTTGACATATTTAAAAGCATTGTGAGCAATTTATTATCTAAAGAAACAAATTTCCATATTGAAATTGTTCAATTATTGGCAAGCGAGGCTGGTTGGCCATCATAAATAATTAACCCTTTCTTAGAAGGGTGTTTAGAAACATAAAAACATTTTAAAAATCAGACCAGGATTAGGCTTTTTGGTGCTTCAAGTCTGCTGATCTTGTCAGCTGCAATTCCTTCTTAACATCATCAAAAGGCCATAACATTGTATGATACTATGGGTTTAAGATGTGGATTTTGTTCCTTTTTTAAACAGCTTGTGAGCCTTGGTTTTATTTAAGCTGGAACAATAGAAGTAGCCTGAATGGGTGGTGTCAAGCTCATTTAGACTCAGGTTTATTTTTGAGTTTTAGCTTTCTGCTGGGTTCTTGAAGATGGATGTGGAAGGTCTTATTCCTCTCTCTGTTATAGCTAAAAGCTGGTGTTCTCTTCCTGCTGCTAGAATTGCATATGAGATAATCTGTTGCACTGAATTTGCTTTTGCCAAGGGTGTGTTTAGAGGAAGTTACTATATTGGAACAGTTAATTAGTATTAGTTAGTATATATTATTTTGTTAAGCTTTTTGATAGTTTCAGTTAAGCCAATCCTTTCTTTTATTTCTATTTTGTCTGTGTTTTTAATTTTAAAATTAATAAAGTGTGTTTTGTTTCAAGCCTGATGGTTTGACAAATCGAATTACATCCAGAACACACTACCTGACACTTACCCTTAAAATAAAAAAGAAAAGTTAAGGTCTAGACTATCTTCTTAATTTGCTTTGAGGGGGTTGGTCTGGTCCATAACAGCCTCAACTGTTTTCTGTGGTAATGTATTCCACATGCTCACAATCTCTGGATGAAGAAATTTTCTTCATCTCAGTCCTAAATGGTTTACCCAGTTTCCTTAGATCATGACCCCTGGTTCTGGATGCATCCTTCTTGCATCTAGCTTCTCTAGTCCTGTTAGAATGTAACAGGTTTCTTTGAGATCCCGCTTAATTTTCTAAATTCCCAATGAATGTCATACTAACCAATTCAGTCTTTCCTCATATATCAGGTCCACCATTGCAGGAATCAGTCTGGTAAACCTTTGCTGCACTCCCTCTAGAGAAAGAACATGCTTCCTTTATATAAGGAGACCAAAACTGTACACTATTCCAGGTGTGGTCTGTCCAAGGCCCCATACAATTGTTGCATAACATCCTGGTACTGAAATCAATTCACTATGAAAGTTGACATACCATTGCCTTCTTGACTGCCTACTTTCAATGGCTGGTGCACAAGGACCTCCAGGTCTTGTTGCACATTCCCCTTTCTCAATTTATAGCCATTCAGATAATAATCTGCATTTCCTGTTTTTTGCACCCAACATAGATAACCTTACATTTATCCACTGTATACTGTATCTACCATGCATTTGTCTACTCAATCAGCTTTTCCAAATCACAGTGAAAACTCTGCCATGTGAATGGTTCTCAGATAACTGAACAGCTTGGTGCTGTTACAAGTTACACTGAAATATTTTGGTGTATAGCCCCAACCAAGGAGCAGGATCTCTGTTCTCTGCAGTTAAAATTGATTTTATTATTAAAGAAAACCAGGTCATCTTTCCTTCATCAATTGCTGTAAGCTGTCACACTTAACTGGTAAGTCAGAGGCCTTTTATAAGCTAACCAGCTACCTCATGTTTATTATGTGAAGAAAGATGACTGAAAAGCAATGTTCTGACCAGCATGAGAATCATAAGGAAGAGTCACAGTAGACAGGGTGGTAAAGAGGATGTTTTGGCATGCTTGCCTTAATTGATCAGTGCATTGAGTGTAGGAGTTGGGACATCATGCAACATGAAGGGCAAGGATAGGGTGAATAGCCAAGGTCTTTTTACCCAGGGTAGGGGGAGTCCAAAAGTAGAGGGCATGGGTTTAACGTGAAAGGGGAAAGATTTAACAGGGACCTGAGGGACAACTACTTAACACTGAGGGTGGTGCATATATGGAACGAGCTGCCAGAGAAGGTGGTGGAAGCTGGTTCAAATACAGCAAAGGCATCTGGATCAGTATATGGAAAGGAGGGGTTTATAGAGGTATGGGCAAATGGGACTAGATCAGTTTAGGATACCTGGTCAGTGCAGGTGAATTGGACCCAAGGGTCTGTTTCTGTGCTGTATAACTCTGACTCTATAATCTGCATCCTCCTCACTGCTTACCTGCCAACCAGGTTTGTGTCATCTGCAAATTTGGAGACATTACATGTTAGTTCCCTCATATGAGTCATCAATATATATTGTGAATAGCTGGGGTCCCTGCACTGATGTCTGTGGTACCCCACTAGTCACTGCGTGTCATTCTGAAAAAAACCCATTTGTTCCTGCTTCTTGTTTCCTGTCTGCTAAACAATTTTCTATTTATCTCAATACACGATCCCACCCATCCTATGCACTTTAATATTACATTCTAATCTCTCATGTGTGACTTTGTCAAAAGCCTTTTGAAAATCAAAATAAATCATATCCACTGGCTCCACCTCATCGCCTCTGAGTTACATTTTGAAGAATTCCGGTAGATATGTCAAACATGATTTTTCTTTTGCAAATCCAAGCTGAATAAGCTTGATTCAACACTGTTTCCTAAATGATCAGTTATTAATTCTTCTATAACTGACTCTAACATTTTCCCTACTACCGACATTCTGGTGATTGCTTTATAATTCCTGGATTTCTCTTTGCCTCCCTTTTCAAATAGAGAGGTTACATAAGCTACATTCTAATCTTTGGGAACTGTTCCAGACTCTCTCAACTCTTGAACAATAACCACCAAAACATCCAGTATTTCTGGGGTCACTTCTTTAATTACTCCCGATTTGTAGATTACAGGTCTCAACGCTGGTGATTTCATCAGCCTTCAAATCAATTCCATTGATTTTCCAACACAATTTCCCGAAAAAAAAACTGATTGCCTTCACTTCCTCCCTGTCACTAAACCCAATGTTATGCTATTTGTGTCCTTCTTTGAGAACACAGAACCAGAGTATATATTTAGTTGGTCATCTATTTCTTTGGACCCTATTATAAATTGCTCTGTTCCTGATGGTAATGGACCCATGTTTGTCTTTGCCAATTTTTTTCTTTTCACATACCTATGGAAACATTTTCGGTCCATTTTCATGTTCCCTGCAAACTTACTGTCTTCCCTTTCTTAATCCCTTTGCCCTCCCTTGCTGAATTCTACACTGCTCCCACTCCTTAGGTCTCTCAGTTTTTGTATTTCTCTTCCTGGGATCTAATACTATCACTAATTTCCCTTGTAATTCATGGTTTAGCCACCTTTCCCATTTTACTTTTTGCATCAGACAGAATAAACAAATTTTGCAGTTCACACCTAGCCTCCGTGAATGTTTGCCATAACCTTTTCACTGTCATCTCTTAATCTCCTAATCTATCAAAATTATATTCTTTGACTGAAAGAATTAACATTCCGTAGCAGGTTTAATGGACAATTAATTTGCCAATCCAGCAAGTTTTTAAAATTAACAAAGTCAAAGGGTGAGTTGCCTATTTTGTGAAATAAATGACAGTAGCATTGATTAGTACAATAGTTATGATGTTATTGGACTAGTAACCCAAATGCCTGAATTTATTTTCAGAGGCATCCATTCAAATCCCACTGTAGAAACTCTGAAATTAAAATTCAATTAGCAGAAGTTAATAGCATTAGGGTGGCTATCAAGTTACTGAGTTGTCATAAAAATTCAATTAGTTCAACAATGTCCCTTAGGGAAGGAAATCTGCCATCTGCGATAACAGGATGTGGACCTGGAGGAACACAGCAGGCCAGGCAGCATTAGAGGAGCAGGAAAGCTGACGTTTTGGGTCTGGACCCTTCTTCAGAAATGGGGGAGGGGAAGGGGGCTCTGAAATAAATAGAGGGGGAGGCGATGATGGAAAGTGGATAAAGGAGCAGATAGGTGGGAGAGAAGATGGATAGGTCAAGGAGGCAGGGATGAACCTAGTAAATGTGAGTGTAGGTAGGCAGTGGAGGGGATTGGTCAGTGAGGTGACAGGAGCGGATAGGTGGGAGAGAAGACAGACAGGTCGAGGAGGCAGGGATGAGAGGGGGCGCTGGTCTTGGGATAAGGAGAGGGGTGGGGAGATTTTGAAGGTAGTAAAGTCCACATTGAGACCATTGGGTTGTAGGCTTCCAAGGCGGAATATGAGGTGCTGTTCCTCCAGTTTCCGGGTGACATCATTGTGACACTGGAGGAGGCCCAGGATGGACATGTCACCCAGGGAGTGGGAGGGGGAGTTGAAGTGGTTCACGACTGGAAGGTGTTGTCGTTTGTCACGAACTGAGCGTGGGTGCTCCACAAAGCGGTCTCTGAGCCTCCGCTTGGTCTCCCTGATGTAGAGGAGGCCACATCGGGAACAGTGGGTACAATAGACCACATTAGCGCATGTGTAGGTGAACATCTGTTTAATGTGGAAAGTTTTTTTGCGGCTTGGATGGAGGTGAGGGGGGAGGTGTAGGGGCAGGTGTAGCACCTCCTGCGGTTGCAGGGAAAGGTGCTGGAGGTGGTGGCGCTAGTGGGGCATGTGGAGTGGATGAGGGAGTCATGGAGAGAGCGGTCCCTCTGGAAGATAGATAAGGGTGGGGAGGGAAATATATCCTTCGTAGTGGGGTCAGATTTCAGGTGGCGGAAGTGGCAGTTTGGTTTGTAATTTACCCTTGGCCACAGCAATGTGGTTGACCATGAGCTGCCTTCTGAAATGGCCTAGCAAGTCATTCTGTTGGATTCAAGAATGTGATTCATTGTTTTCTGAAAGGCAAGTGGGGACAGACAGTAAATGCTGAGCCAGCCAGCGACACCCACATCCCATAAATGAATAAGATGTTGTGGAGATTTTCTACTTGAGGCATATTTGTTAATCCCTGACACACATTCATGGACTACATTTGGGAATGTGGAACACAGTTTTCAAATTTGCAGATGACAAAAATTGAAGTATTTTGAACTCTGAGGTGGATAGTGTTGGACTTCAAGAGGACACGGACAGGTTGTTCGAATGGGGGATAGGTGGTAGAAGAAATGTTCTACAAGGAAGTGTGAAGTGGGACATTTTGTAGGAAGAATGAGAGCAATCAATATAAAACAATTCCAAAATTGGTGCAGGAGAGAAAAGACCTGGTGGTATTTGTGGTTTAAAAAAAAGCATTGAAGGTAGCAGAGCACTTTGAGAAAATTGTCAAAAAGTCAAAAACAAGGGTGTATGGTCAGGAACCTGTATAGACACTGACTCAGCTTTAATTTGTGTATTGTGTCCAATCTGACGCATGTTTTGCCATCTGTATCTTCTAAGGTTCTTCTAAGGGGCTTATGTGGTATAGTATGTGAGAGTAGACACCTTCTGTTCTTATTAGAACATATGAACATACATATAAATTAAGAACATGACCAGGTCAGTTAACCCTTCTAGCCTTATCTGCTGTTTAATAAGACTGAACAGATTGAGGCCTCACAGGTACATTCCCACAACTGCCCAATAGTCTTGGATTGGGAAGACCCGAAAATACTCTTTCACTATTCCTCATGACATCATCACAATGAGTGATGCTTGTTGCAGTCAAACAAGTACAAGCCCGTTCAGACTGATGTACAACACCTCCCCCCTCCCCAAGCTTTTTTCTGATAACAATTAGTGTTATACAGTTACATTTGCCACTGCCCTCATTCCTACCAGACTTCAAACAAACAAAATATGACTAATTGCAGGTAACAAGTACAGGATCTGCACCATAGTGGGTGGGACATATTACACTCAATGAAGTATTAAGACTTTGGACCCATACAATGCATCTTCCCCAAGCTTTTTTGTCGTAACTTTTATTATTACACTGTTCATTATATAATTACATTTGCCTTACTCCACAAATCCCAATCAAGTCTTTGAATAAACAAATTCAGATGATCTGGATGTTTCACTATTCTCCCCAACATGTATTTCTTGGACTTGGAAGAATTCTGGTTTGTTATGTCAAAATTAGTTGTCCTGATGTCTTCCTAACATTCTGAATTCCTCCGCTATTGTCAGGTTCAACGTTCAGTTGATCCCAATCAAGAATCTGCAGACAGCTCAATTTGAATAGGGTTCCTGAAGTTGCTTCATACTTGTATTTCATAGTATGGATGATGTCTGATCTCTGTTGGTTCCCATCTCAGTGGGCAAGCAAAATTTCTCTTTGATCTTTGATTTTCTCTTTTAATCTTTGATTCACTTCCGTGACTTCATTCCTAGCTTTGGCAAATACTTTGCATGTTGGCGTTCATTGTAATGTGTGACCTGATGAGTGTGATAGAGTTATTCTTTCTCTTGAATTGCTTGATAATCTTTGGAGGTATTTTCTTATGCAGGATAAGGAGCTGAGTCATTGGCTTTCTGTCCCTCGCAACACCAGGGACCCAGGTTCGATTCCACCCTTGGATGAAGTTTGCATATTTTTCCCGTGTCTGCGTGGGTTTCCGCTGAGTGTTCTGGTTACCTCCCACAGTTCAAAGTATCTTTGGTGCAGCGTTCCCAAGATGCCCTTTCAAAGCTGGGATGGCTAATCATTATGTTATTGATGATAGTAAAAATGTTTCTTAAAGTAAATGTATTTTCTTCACCAATGCTAGCTGTTTGATAGCAAAATCTTGTTGCAATATCAATGGTCTCTCTCTCTCTTTTGTCCATTGTGCTCCCATTTCTTGGATGAAATTGAAATAATACCTGGTAAGACTGTCACCACCACTGTAGAGAATACATCAGCCATTGTCTGCTGTGTTCTCTAAATGTAGAGACTACTTTGCAAATAAAGCTGATGAGACAATGTCCAAACAATTCTTGCAGGCATTCTTGAAAGCTTCTTTTCATCCAGCAGAGAAATGTAAGGCTTTTGATCGGGTTTAATGATCACTTTCAGTCCAAAGATGTAATCTGAATTGCAAGCTCATGTGACTGAGAAAGCCTCTTTCTCAATGACTGTGTGTCATATTTCAGGATGAGGTAATGACTGTATAGCTTAATAGAGTGGTTGGTGAAACTCATTCTCCTCCTTGGTGAAGAATATTTCTCCAAAGCCTGGCTGCTTTAGCATTGGAAATGTGAATGATTATATTGTGCTGAAACATCCACAGATGTCAACATTCCTTTAATCTCTACAAAGTGTCTTCTTCTTAAGGATTCCAGCACCATCTTTTTGTCATTTTAAGAATTGTCTCGGGGTTGTTTAACGTTTGCTAGGTTTGTCAAAACTTATGCCAACTGATTCACCATACTTAAAAATCTTTGAAGATTTTGTACTCACCAAAGACTGTTGAACTTTTAACTTATTCCTTTTATTTTCTAATTTAAATTAAGAAAGACTTTAAAATTAACTATACTTTCTTTCTTTATTTTTCTACCTATTCTATGAAGTAATACTTAACTTTTTAACTCTGTTTCTCTTACTACTTTGTACCTACAGTTTTTGTACCTAGGTACCTTGGAACCTACAATGGTACCATGTGTGGTATCATTATACACTTTTCACTGTACTCCTGTACTTGAGTACACATGACAATAAAATCTAAATCTACTGACTTTGGAGTGGGGATTTTCGTACTTTCTTTAACAAACTGCAGACTCTAGAAATCAGAAACAAAAACAGAAATTTCTGGAAAAACTCAGCAAATCTGGCAGTATCTGTGGCGAGAAAGCAGAGATAATGTTTTTGGTCCAGTGACCCTTCTTCAAAACTGCTATTCAGAATTGTAATAATCATACTTGCTTTAGTCGTCTGAGGACTAGATATCATGCCTTCATTGTTGGCAGCCTGTGTTAAAGATGAATGGATTCTTTGGAGAATTCATTAAGTGTGAAATTCCCTTCCTGTAAACACTTTGACAATATGCACTCTCTCAACATGCTCTTCAGCCATTGCCGTATTGATCACTATGTCACCCATATGGTATATGCCCTTGTGAAGACCTTTCACAATGTTTGACCTAGTTTGTTGGAAAATTTCTGGAGCTGGCTCAATTCCAAATTATATTATAGTGAAATAAAATCTTCCCAAGGAAGTTAGAAACAAAGTAAGAAATCTCAATTGGTCATCAAGGTTACTTGAATCTGCTAATTGCATTGAGTTTTATGAGAATTCTGTTTTTGAATAGCTTGCTAAACTCTCATCAACCATGGAGCAAGGTTGCATTTTTCTTGCTATCGCCTTGATGAGCTGTGTATGGTCAACATCTCTTCAAATAGTACCTGCAACCTGAGTACGGTAAACATGCATGATCACCATTCTGTTGGTTTTGTGACTATGGTAATAATGCCCAATCTTGTTATTTCTCTCAGCATTTTCAGTTCAGGATATGATGATTCCTGGATGTATAGTAGCATAAAGCTTTTGCCTCTTTCTTCAGTGTAGTTCTGTATTCAGTATTTAATCTTCCTTAGCCTTTGAACAAATTTGGATATCCCTTTTGAAAGGAACTCTTTAGCTTGTGTTGCTTAACCTCTAAAGCCTTTTGAATGAGATTAATGTCAAGACATGCATTTGTTTTCAGTAATTCTGGATGTGAAGTACACAAAAGTTTTCTAGTATTGGGTGTCCCCACTGTTGAAGAATTGCTTATACCTTTCACTAGCATTTTTTCAATATGAAGCGTGTTGCCCCCTGGACCATGTAGTTGCATTGGTGACTATAGCTGGCTGTAAAGCAGTGTTTCCTGTCATCAGCTTTCCTAACTGACAATATTTTGACATTTCCTCCGATGCCTATCTTGAAATTTGTGAGGAACCCATTGTATTGCCTTGTCAGAATGTTTGGACTGAGTCATCTATTTTCTGAGGAAAATCTTGGGTTTTATTCCACTGGAGACTGTTCCACCTTGTTTATTTGTTTTTTTGAGTTGCACTCTTTGGTATTTTGATTTTTGGTGACTGTGTCCTGCTTTGGCACATTTTATGAAAGTGATTCGATGTTTCAAAATAAAAAACAGCCGGTGTTAATAGCTGGGCACTATTCTCCCCTGTGATGTTTGTTTACAACTTAACATTGGCAAGGACTCGTAGGGTGGAACAACGTGGACTATAGTGAGGCATTTAGCAGGTTTGTGTGTGTAGTTGAGTGCAGCTTCACTCATTGTGGGGAACAGCTTGTTTCATCTTTTAACTGAGTTTTGGGTGTCAAGTGAGATTGTTACCAAGTAGTTGCAAGTTGCCCTATTAAATGGATTATTACTTGTTAATGACCTTATTAACTTCAGATCTCACGTCATTGATATGCAGATTTCCATTGTACCATCTGCCGCAAGCAAAAAATGACATCAACAAGTTTTGCCATGGAAATGCAAGAGTGGGTACATACTCCATGGGCATTGAAAACGCGCAAACGCACACAGGGACACACATGCACAGACATGCGCGTGCACACACACAAACGCTCTCTCTCTCGCGCTCTCTCCTTCCCTCTTTCACCTCCTGACAGACATTAGCATCCACACATATCCAGTCCACTTACAGCGTGATTCTGCACTTCAATACTGCACGTCAGATGCAACCAGGATGGTTTATGCTTAAGGACATTGCGCCAGCTCGTGGGCTGAAACATCCTCAGGTTATTTGCTTGCTCTTTTCGCACTCATTCATTTTGAGCCTACCTGGATGCTCACAACATCTTTGCCTTGCCACGTCTTTGAGAATCTTGCCCCTCAGTCAGAGATACCAGGCTCACAGTACTGCTACCTTTCCATGGCATGTCGTGCAGACACAAAATTGAGAAGCCTATTATCAGCAGCACTTAGTGACGTCAGCCTTCAGTCTGGGGTTCCTGGTACAGTGTGTCTAGAGCAGCTTCCGATACTTGACCGGAGATTGGTCACCATAACCCAGCTGCTTGGAGCAGTCATAATCAGGATCTTCTCTCTGGGTAAAGAGCCAAATAACAGGCAGTCCATCACTTGCCTTGACACTTTCTGCCATATTATGGTCTGTTTCCTTTCTGGAATGAATAACAGGTCTTAAAGGAGAGGAAATGGGTGGTAAAGCTGTTGTTTTTGGTGGGGAGGTTTCCCATTGGAATGGATAGGCAGCACAGAGAGCCTGCAGGATTGGTTGTGAAAGAGGTTGAGAGAAGTAGCTGCAAGTGAGGGAAGATGTTTCGGGTAATATAGTGGTGGAGTGTGAACCTTGGTGGGAAGTGGGTACAGAAGACACAGTGAGAGTGAGGTAATAGAGAGAAGATAGGGACAATTTTGTATTGGCTGAGTGGCGATGGTCATTGACAACCCTCCTCCAGTGCAGTGCATTCCCACCAGACAGCTGAGACTGCACTGACCAAGGATGCAACCTCAGACCAAGCTGGCATGGTCTGGTGTCATAGCCTCTGCTGCCAGCTCTGGGCAAGACGACATCTCATCTCTACAGCACCCCATCCCCAAGGATCTTCAGGCTCCTAGCCACAATTCTGGGCATCGACTCTCCCTTCTCTGCCCTCGCTGGGGTAAGTGTCAGGAATGTTCCAGGGTAGCTTCAGAAGAACAGTGTTTGTCCATGTGCATACTGTCTTTTAAAGATGGTGCAAATGCCAGGGATGCTGTTTCATTTTACTATATACCTTTTTTAGTCATAGAATCCCTACAGTATGGGAACAGACCCTTCAGGCCCAACAAGTTCACACTGACCCTCAGACCATCCCACCCAGACCCAGACCCCATAAACCACCTAATCTACACATCCATGAACACTATGGGCAATTTAGCATGGCCAATCCACCTAGCCTGCACATCTTTGGACTGTGGGAGAAAATCAGAGTACCCGGAGGAAACCCACACAGACACAGGAATAATGTGCAAACTCCACAGACAGTCACCCAAAGGTGGAATCGAACTGGGCTCCCTGGCGCTTTGAAGCAGCAGTGCTAACCACTGAGCCACCTTGCCACTCCCTGTTGTTGAAGAGTTGTTCCATTGGTAAAGTGTAGTTAGAATGGACTGAGAAAGTTGTCAGAGAGCTGAGCTAGGTGATTAACAAAGCGTGCTTGGTAAAATACAGAGACAAACCCCACTAGGCATTTCAAAGAGAAATTTTCCATGATACTCAAAGAAACTGACGCTCAGCCAGAGAAATGTATCATTCAGTCCTGAGAGTCTTGTGCCTGACCTATCCACTGCTCTGGCTTATAAGATATGCCTTTTGTAATTCTATACTGCAAGAATTGAATGGATTTGGAAAATCTCTCATGCCAAATGTGATATTTTCCCCTTAGGACAGTTCTCTGTTGCTTCTGGATCTTCGCTTTATTCACCATCTGAATTGCTTTCTCTGGAGTCAGGTGGTCTTTGGACTGTAATAAAACTTAAAAAGACTCATTTGTAATACCTACAACAATTCTGTCTCATGAATTCTGACTACTGATAATAGAATCATAGAATTGCTACAGTGTGGAATCAGGCCATTTCGCCCACTGAGTCTACACTGACTCGCGGAAACGCATCCCACCCAGACCCATACCCCATCCCTGTAACCCCGCATTCCCCATGGCTAACCCACCTAGCCTGCACATCCCTGAACACTATGGGTAATTTAACATTGCCAACCCATCTAACCTGCACATTGTTGGACGGTGGGAGGAAACCGGAGCACCTGGAGGAAACCAATGCAGATACGGAGACAATGTGCAAACTTCAAATAGCCAGCTACTCGAGGGTGGAATCAAAACCATGTCTCTGGCATTGTAAGGCAGCAGTGCTAACTATTGAGCCACTATACTGCCCTCATCACATCTCTCTATTTGTTTATAGAGACATTAATGAAATCATTTCTGGATACTCCAGGATGCTATATTCTGTTTTAACTTTTGATCTTTCAATAATTTTGATTTCTAAGATTGAAATGATTGTCGAAGATTTTCAATTCTCTTCAAAGCTTCTGTTGCTTTTTCTACCCTTTTGCTTTGAGTAACATCATCTGCTATTCTCCCATTTGTATGCAGAAATTTACTTATTTGTTCAGTTTCTGGCTTGCAGTTTGGAAGGTATATTATACCTGAAGAGTTATTTTCAGCAGAATATCCAATCTTGTGTTCTATTTGGCCCTTTTTTGAAATTAAATCTTTCTGGCAGTACCAATTTTGATGCCATGTCTTCCTGTTGTGAATCAATGTCAATCTTCTTATATCTAACCCCTAGTCATGTTGTAGTTTTGTTTGGTCCTTTTTTGAAATTAGGGGATCCATTGTCTTGAAAAAAAGGCAAAATTAAATATTCATTCAAAAATAACTTTGGCAAGCAAATAATGAGTGACTCCTTTCGAATTAACAGAAAAGCAAAATACTGTAGTTGATGGAAATCTGACATAAAAAAGGTTGTGAGAAACATTTAGCAGATCTGCCAGCAACTGCATTGAGGAAAATATAGTAAACAAGCAGACTTTTAATAGAAGGAATGCCAGGCCAGCAGTGGGTTAGGAACCCAAATATAAATGGAGAGAACTATTGGGGTCTGGAGTGCATTACCTGAGAATGTGTTTGAGATTGATACACCCATAGCTACATGGCTTTCAAAAGGGAATGTATAAACCCTTTATGAGAAATGTGCAGATTGACAGAGAAAGGTTCAGGGAATAGGACAAGATGAGTTGCTGATGCAGAGAGCTGGGAGGGACATGATGAGCAGAATGACCTCTTACTATGCTGCAATCCTTTTATGGTTTTCACATTAACAATGGTGGCCAACTAGCACTGTTCAGAGATCACTTTCTGCAAGCTCTGGTTCACTGTTTAACCCAGTTAAAGCTTGATTAGATTTTACTGACAAAGATGTGATATTTTCTGTACTAAAACACTACAGTTTTATAATGGCCGTAACCAAGCTGCTTGGCAAGCTGGATGTGATTCAGTCAAAATGTGATTTAATCAGAAACATTATCTGTGGTTCTAACGTGGTTTCAGATAAATTCTTACCAGCTATGTTGGACTCCTGCTGTATCACTTACCTGTTGAATGTGATGTACATTTTCTGCTGCATTGGAAATGTGACATAATTCAAGAAGAATGTGATCTCAGTCATTAGCTATGCTACTGTTTCCTACATGGATGGGTGTCACATGCATATAGCTATTTTCTTTTGATGCAGATAGATTCAAAGAGTGAGTGCATTCTTAGCATTTATTGGGCTGTTTATTCATTTTATTAATGTTGCCTTTTATCATTATCCATTTGTGTATCCTGTTGATTAATCTAAGCAATGTATTTACTGCGCTAACAGTCTATGAAAGAGTGTCACTAACTGTGGTTCTTTTCTCTAACACTATTAACAGCTCTCATTATTGAGAGGTGAGATGTTAATCAGCAACACAGTATTTTTCTGGTTAATTGTGAATGATTTCAACAATGGGTTTTAACTGCTGAATTTCACTGTAATTATGCAAGATGAAGCACTGCGTATATTTGTGTTTCTTACTTCCCCCAAGAATGCATCAACATAAAACTGTTTGGTAAAGTGTGCAATATCAGGTCAAAAATTTGCAACCTTTCTACATTTGGTTGCAAGTTGAGCAACTATTAGGAAGAGGAAGAGGCTCAGCAGACATTCCCATTTACAATGACAGCAGACCCTAACGTGGGAGTACAAAATGCAACACTGAAGATTTGCCAAGTGGGATGATCAAATCGCCTCTTGAGATTCTGACTATCTCCGATGCTGTTCTTCAGCCAGTTGATTCACTCTACTACACAGAATGACAGGACTGGAGGGCTGGATGCAGTGGTCAGGGCAAGCATACCAACAACACCTTGCTGAAGTTGTAGAAAACACTTGCCTCCACAAGACCAGCATTAAACCAATTGAATTTCTTTGTAGGAGTGCTCTGTCAATAAAAAGTAGGGCAAATCATTTGGTAAAATGTTTGTAGAAACTTCAGTAATCACCTTGTCATTGGTTAGAACATAATTAAGACCATAAGACAGAGGGGTGGAAGTAAGGCCATTCGGCCCATCGAGTCCACTCCGCCATTTAATCATAGCTGATGGGCATTTCAACTCCACTTACCTGGACTCTCCCCGTAGCCCTTGATTCCTTGCGAGATCATTGCTGCATCATAGCAACCTCAAGAATAAAGTATCCACTAATCTGAACATTGCCGTATGTCTGATTATCGCTTTATCATATAAATACATAATATGCACATGAGATAACAAGGTGTAGAGCTGGATGAACACAGCAGGTCAAGCAGCATCAGAGGAGCAGGAAGGCTGATGTTTCGGGCCTAGACTTTTCTTCAGAAATACACCTTGTCATCTCAGATTCTCCAGCCTCTGCAGTTCCTACTATCTCTGAAATAGGTCTAGGCCCGAAACGTCAGCCTTCCAGCTCCTCTGATGCTGCTTGGCCTGCTGTGTTCGTCCAGCTCTACACCTTGTTATCTCAGATTCTGCAGCATCTGCAGTTCTTACTATCTCTGAAATAATATACGCCTGTTCCCTTTTTTAGTAGTAGCGACTGCCTCTTGAAAGTAAAACTAGTAAATATATAAGGGGGAAAGTGGGTGGGGGGCTGGGGGCTGGGGAATCTTGTAGCACAGTGGTAGTGTCCCTACCTTTAGGCCAAAAGAATCAGATTTAAGTCTTACCTGTCCCAGAAGTACGTCATAACATGTCTCAACAAACTGGTTAAAAATGTACAAGGAAGATAGAAATAGAAGGATGTACAGGAGGCCAGTACGGAGCTTAAGTACCAGCTTTCCCCAGTGGAGCCAAATGTCTTGTTTCTGTGCTGTAATTTCTACTTAACTGACAGGTGCACACCGAGGACATTCTACTTTCTGAAATCAGATTTCATCAGAGTAAAGGCTGCAACGCAATTCTATTGTGCTTCAGTTTGGTTTCTGTTGATGGGCTCAGAACATAGACAACACTTGTTTACATTAGGAGGAGTGGTCAGGGTAAAATATTGAAGTTTCTTTAATCCCTGCCTGTAAATTTACCTCCGGGCTTCTGTTTCCATTGCCATGTTGTTTTTCACTGCAAAAAGCATTCAGCACCAGCACGGAGCTAGCTAAACACTTAAAATATGACAGCATAAAATTCCTGGGGCTTTGCACTTAACTATTTACTACTGGTAATAAACCCATTTCTAGGACTTTCCAGCTGCTCATATTAAGATCCAAGGCATTTTAGCGACACTGCATTTCTGATTGGATTTATCTACATTCGTATCCCTGCTGATCCAAAAGGACTGGCTTGTTTAAAACAGCGGTATTTGGACTGCATTGTATCAACAGATCGATGTTCCAACATGCATACTGCATGGCAGGATTCTATAAAGCAGTCTCTTCACACTGATTTCTGAAACAGGTCCTTTCTTGCGAGTGAAAAATTGTTGATCTGATTTTAATCCAGTGAAACAACAGCCCCTATTATAGTTCCATATTAATTTAAACATGAAGCAGCTTAATCCAAACCTATTTTTTAAAAACTCAAACAATGCCTATCTATAACTGAAATATTTACAGCGTCTCATTGTTTAAAAGATAGCTCTTCTCACAGTGAAAAGAACTAACGCGTAAATGGACCACAGGAACACATAGCCAGACTAAGTCTAAAGATCAAAACTTCCCCATTTCATAGTGCATTCTCTATTGACTTTATTACACCTGATTTTGGCCACAACCCACTGCTACTACAGTATCTCGTCTTTCACTAACTTGCTGAAAAATGGCTGTCTGATTCACACCACATCCCTGCAGCCTGTTCCCATATTTGCTGATGGATTTTTGATTTCCATTCTTCAGAGAATTTGACTGTCAAATATACAGCTGCCTTCGATCTATTTAAAGCAGAGGTGGCCGTGAAATACAAATCTTTGTATAATGGGAACATCATTACTTCCCGTAGATCCCACATTTATTCTTGAGTACTTGTTTAGAGATGGCACCACAGTGACAATTAAAAGCATTCCATCTTTTGTTTGTTATTACGATAGACAAAATATTGATGTAGTTATGAACGACAACAGTTTCTTGCAGTCTTCCATCAATTGAAATTGAAGATAGTGCTGCAGTGAAAACTTAAATCATAACAATCTTTGTGATGAGAAGTGATCCATAGTTAAATACTTTCCCATTCAAGTGGATCTGAGGTGATTTATCATGGCAGGAGAAGCATGACTAGACACTTTCTCTTTACCTCTACCTCTACCCACCGTTCTCTCCAAACCTCTCAGCCATATAATCTCCTGTTGACACCATAATTAGATCCAGAGAATGTGGTTTGGTAAATGCTGAATTATTCATTTGAAGTGGTGCCACGGCTTATGGGATAGCACCATTAATTCAAGACTGACACGCGCACGTTTAAAAGTTTGCAAAACAGTATCTGGTATCTCATTACTTGCATGCAAAAACACATCTGTTTCCTTGCACATGAATAATGCATGCATTTTTCTAATTAGTTCCATTCTCATTCTGTATTTTCTATTGTTCCCATCTGCTTTCCTTTCTTCCTCTCACTTTTATGTGTATGCACCTTTTAATATTGCTTTGGCACCTTGAGTTCAGAAGACATGGGCAAAACAAGCACCACTAAAATGGCTCATGGTGAAGCATCAGCAAACAGTGAGCCAAACACCTGGCTTCGGAAGGAGCAGATGCGCCCTATCTATTGTTTTGACAGAAATCCATTTATTTCTCATCCTTATTCCCACTTTTTCCTTTTCCATTGAGTTGCCATTTTTCTCTTGTTGCCTTTTTCTCCTGTTATTTTTCGTCCTTGGTATTGACATATAAATGTCACTTGTGTGGTAGCTGCTGAATCTGCATTTCTTCAAGAAAGACCTGATCTGGTTCTTGATGGGGCAAAAATCACATCATACAGAAGGTAAATAACTACCTTTACTTGTAACACCTACCCCATGTGAACTCATGCACTGGTTTCAATTGCCTGGAGTAAACTGAGGAACTGAAGAGAGTCATATAGTATGGAAGTAGACTCCCCGGTCCAACGCATGCATACTGACCAAGTTTCCCAAACTAAGCTAGTCTCACTTGCCCGCATTTTGCCCTTTATCCCTCTAAACCTTTCGTATTCATCAACCTGTGCAAATGTCTTTTAAATGTTGTAACTGTACCTGCATCAACCACTTCCTCAGGCAGTTCATTCCAGAAAAGAACTGTCCTCTGTGTGGACAAAGTTGCCCCTCAGGCACCTTTTTTTAAATCTTTCTCCTCTCACCTTAAAAATATGCCCTCCCAGTTTTGAACTCCCATACCCCAAGAAAAGATCTTTGCTATTCACCTTATCTGTGTCCCTTATGATTTTATAAACCTCTGTACGGTAACACCTCAACCTCCACGCTCCAGTGAAAAAAGGTCCCAGCCTATCCAGCCTCTCCTTAAAACTCAAATCCTTCAGTCCCACTGTTGTTTGGTAGTACATAACTTGGGTATTGTTGAAAGAAGACATTATTTTGCCAAAGCTTTTCATTTTGTACTCATCAGGACAATTCATAAGAAATGCTAACCTAAGGAAAAAAACTTGTGTTCATGCTGCATTAGAAGAGAGCAATGATTGGTTGGCAAACAGGTAGTGAGCCAGCAGCAGTAAGAAATTGACAAATCTCATGCCTTCGAAATGCATTGCATATTTCAATAAAAATAGGTTGAGGCGCTACAATTTTATTCAGTGACTGATTTCAAGGCTGACTATTGAGAGAAAGTTGTCTGCCTTTCTATTTAAATATTTCTGCCTCCCTTCCCACTTAGACTTGTTGAATAATCTGTGCATGCTATAACTTAAATTCTGGCTGTTACACAGCAGGCTATATGAGCCAAATGAAATCTCTACATTCTTGGAGTTTTTATGTCTGCAGGAATGTATTTAAAATTCAAGCCCTAGATCTTATGGCAATACATGTGAGGAGGATACTTTAAGGAAATATTTTTCATATTCTCAAGCAGTTTGGAGCTTTTGTGTTTTAAATGTCAGTATATTTAACATTTATTGTTACATACATTAATGGACGAAATATATCAAACAGGAGGACAAGTTGAATAATGATTTGTAATTTTCTCTCTAAATAGAAGCAATTTGAACAGCTTGTATGTTATAGGATATTTTCTTCAATCAGCAAGATGAAGTTTCTGATAATCTCTCGCCTTTAGTTGACTATTGTCCATTTGAACTACTGACTGCATTAATTATTCCTAATGTCCCAAAAGTTATTAATTAAAATATTTTTGATGAAATGCGTGGTTAAGCCTCCAGTTATTTCAGTTACTTGTAATGGCCAAAGCAATAATTACTCATGTTTTGACTTTCTATTTAAAATGTTTTTTTGTAGATTTGTGCATATGATATGGGTCTTGCTGGCCAGGCTAGCATTTATGACCCATTCCTCAATGGCAAGAGGGCAATTAAGAGTCAACCACGTTGCTAGGGACTTGGGCTCACATATAAGCTAGATCAGGTAAAGATGACAGATTTCCTTTCTAAAAGAGTATTAATGAAGCAGATAGATTTTTAACAAGAATGAACTGTGGTTACATGATCACCATTAGGCTAGATTTTTTTTTGTTGAATTCAATTGTCACCATGCACCACTGTAGGATTCAAACTCCTTGGTCCCCAGAGCATTAACTTGGAGTTTCTGGGTAACTTCCGTGAAATTACCACTAGAGCACCAGCTCCGACCACATTTTACACTCGTGCTTGAATAATCACCTGCAATTCTACGTAATGATGCAAACCAAATCGTCGCAAGTCTTGACAAAAGCATATATGTTTGTTTTTTACTCGTTTGCAATGTCAGGATGACAGATCAGAACCCTGACGTGCTATGGACATTTTTAAACTTTTAACTCCTAAATGTGTTTTTTTTTTAAAAAGAGGAATGCTCCAGACAACAGTCTGCAGATTTATATTCAATCCTGTCTGGCAAAGTCCTGTGTGGGATGTTGCAATTGCAATGTCTCAGGAAGCTTCAAACACCGAGAGGCGTTATACGAAGAGGTAATGAGGGGACTGACTATCTCATCATCCTTTCAATATTTTGCTTTTCAAGTAAAATACAAAAGAAATTAAATTTGGCATGTGCATGCTAGTGAAAGAAGGTGTTCTAGTGAGCTTCATGTGTACTAGCTTAGCTTCATGAGCTAGTATACTTTGAATGTCACAGTTAAAGAACCACCACTTGTCGTCTTTGCATTGCAAGCAAAAGGACTTGCTGTTGACCAACAGTTAACTACCCAGCAACTCTCCAGCTGCCAACTAGCCAGCAAGCCAAGTCAAATAGAAGCAGGACAACAGAGGGACTCTATCACACTGTTTTCTGCCAAACACACACCATGTGGCTGTGAGGGGAAGTTGCAGATGGTGCCGCTCACATGCATCTGCTGCCTGTTTTTCAATGTGATAGAAGTCACAAGTTTGGAAGGTGTTGTTGAAGGAGCTGTGGAGAGTTATTGCTGTGTATCTTGTAGACAGTACATATTGCTGCCACTGTGCAACAGTGGTGAAGAGAATGAATGTTCAAGTTGGTGAATGGGGTTCCAGTATTATTGAAACTGCACCCAATCAGATAATTGGTGAGTAATCTATCATATTATCAAGTTGTGCCCTGTAGATGCTGGATAGGTTTTGAGAAATCAGGAGATGAGTCATTCACCACAGAATTTCCTACCTCTGACCAATTCTTGTAGCCACCATACTGAAATGACTGGCACAGATCAGTTTCTGGTTAATGTTAACCCCAGGATGTTGATCATGGACCTTCAGTGATAGTAATGCCATTGAATGTCAAAGGGAGATTCTCAGATTCTCTCATGTTATAAGTGAGTAATCATTGCTAAGCACTTGCCTGGCATGAATGTCTCTTATCAATTGCCTAAGCCTGGATGTTTTCCAGATCTTGCTGCATTTGGACATGAATTGCTTCGGTATTATACAATTATCAGCAAACATCCAGATTTCTGACCTTTTGATAGTAATTGGGATTCTCATTGATGACCAGCTGATGATGCTTGGCTTTTTATTGTTTAAAAATGAAATATTTAGAAATTTGAACCTACAATGAATGGGTAGTCATCATATGAATCTCCTGGATCGTGAACACAACACGCAGAATGACCTTGATACTCAACAGTTCCACCTGTTTCCCAACTTATTAATGCAATGAGCCAAGTGGTTAGTCAAGTCGATAATGTTCTTTGGCAACAGTACAAGCATTTCATGGATCTAACCACTCAAGCTCACAGCCTTCCAGCCTAACAGATTTCCAATTCACAAGACATAAATGGGAATAAATACGATTTTTTGAGTTTGATTGTTAACTCTGAAAATTGTGGGTAGCGTCCTGAGCATGAAATACACAGGTAGTGTATGTAGGTTGCAACATTTCTTTAGTTAAGTGTCTTCATTGGATGCAAGTCTCTGGGTCTGCTAGAGTTCATGTCAGCCAGTGGCTAGCACATTCACTTTCATTGTATTGATGAGCATGGGTAAATGATCAAACCCTGAGTGATGATTAAAAACACTAGATGTTCATATAAATTAAGGAAGACCAGATGATTCTCATAGAATCATAGAACTCCTAGTGTGGAAGCAGGCCATTCAGTCCATTGAGTTCACACCATCCCTCCAAAGAGCATCCAAACCCAGACCCCTACCCTGTTCCTGTAACCCTGCATTTCCGTGGCTAATCTATCTAGTCTGCATGTCCCTGGAGACTGTGGGCAAATTAACACAGCCAATCTACCTAACCTGCACTTCTCTGGACTTGTGTGATTTTAAAGCAATTGGATTCAAGAGAGAACATGAAAATAATTTTTAAATATGTTCACATCATGAAAGTGACTGAGCTTCAGCAAGAGACAGTATGATCAGTCTCAATGCGGAGTAAACATTTAAGGTTGATAAGAATAAAAGCCTAACAAGGAAAAGGAGAAATGTTTTGCATGAAAAGTTGTAAAACTAAACTATTGTGGAAGAAAATATAAATAGAGAGCATGATTCTAATCATGATAGATATTTGATAGGGAAATACAGAATTACAAAGCGATTATTCCAGGAGCATTGGTGCATCCTTGCAGAACTATCTTTGTGACACGTAATGATTTTCACATCCAAGAAAAAGAAACATCTCTTCATTCACTGGGAACATTTATTCTTTATAAATAACCTTGTTTTATGTTTCTAGTCAATGAACAACACTATATTAAAGCAAAGGTACGTATTTTCACAAACGTAGCTCTGTGATTTAGAAAGCTGTGATGGTAAAGAATAATGTTCTTTCAAGACACAGAGAATTATCACATTTAACCTTGAACATTGAGATTTTTTGAGGCCTCCAGTGAAGTGGAGAACAACTTTCTCCAAACTCTGGAGCCACAAAAGGAGTCAGGAAGAATCCTTACAGTGTGTAAACAGGCCATTCAGCCCATCCTGACCCTCCAAAGAGCATCCTACCCGGACTCACCCTCTACCCTATTCCTGTAACCTTGCATTTCCCATGGCCAATCCACTTGACCTGCAGATCTTTGGACTATTGAAGGAAACATTGCAAACATAAGGAGCATATCCAAACACCACATAGACAGTCACCTGAGGCTGGAATTAAACCTGGGTCCATGGCTCTGTGAGGTAGCAGTGCTCACCACTGAGCCACAGTATCACCTCAAGAGTTCCTGGCTTTTCTCAAGATCCTAGCAGATCTTTTGATGCAGGGTGGAGATGGACGTGGTTGAGGGGAATTTGTGGCTGGCAGTGAATGGAGGTTCAAATGTCTACAGAAACAATTCTCAAGCTCTATAGGCTGATAAGCAGAAAACTGGGGCAGAATGGCAGGAATGTCCCCTTTTGCTATAATAACACCACATTAGAGGTACATTTCTAATGTTATTTAAGCACAGGAAAACCTGGGATGCTGTAATGAGACTGGAAACTTGCATTAAGGTGTCTCTTTCACTTTGTGCCTGTTGCTACAACTAGGAAATGAAAACAAATTTTCCTCAATTTATTTTGGTGGGTGGGTGGGAAGGTGTGTGTGTGTGCATGTGCATGTGTGTGTATATGTTTGTGTATAGCGTGTATACTAATATGTCACCTTCACAACTGAGCAAACTCCAATTTCCTGCAAGTTAGCTCACTAAAAGCTGCCATGTGAATGTGGGTGAGCTGCAGTGTGGTGACCCATGTTGCCAGAAGCTGCTGGTCAGTCAGAGCCAGTCAGACTCTGGCATCTATCGTCCACTGGCCCCAAACCACTCCTGAAGGAAATCCAGCAATGAGAAGCTAACCACTCCTTATCCTCTTCCCACATTGTGGGTGTCACAGGGAGATGGTGATCAAGAGAAGTGAAGGCAAGGACAGCAGAGTTGGAGGGGAGTCAGATGGCTTTCAGAAATCACACCCTTACCCCCAATCCATGCCACTCATGGTCCGCAAATTGTGACAATTTATGATTCCCCTCCCCCCACCACCCAAAATGTCCAGCAATCAGGCCACCATGATTTCTCAATCAGGAAACTAGCCAATATTTTCACATGTGAGGGATGCCCTTAAGTTGCTGGTAACTGACCCCTTAAAGGCCTTAGTTGATGGGTGGATAGGGTCACCAATGAACCCTTTCACGCAGAACTTAATTAGTGAAGTGGAAAAAAAAGAAGCAAATATCCCTCTAAGGCCAGTTTGCCCAACAATTTGCCCTCCTTACCTTCTCCAGGGAAGGGAAAACTCTGGTCTTAAATCTTTCTCAGAAACAAGGAGGAGCATTTGCTCTTGTGTTTTTGCTAAATTTAGATCAAATACTTTTCACAACGTGCCAATACTATCTCTGATTTTTCAACAGTTTAGATAGCAGGCAAATATTTATAACCCTCATTGATCTTTTTCAGCTGCTGCAATTTTATTGTCCTGTCTAAGAAAATCTGTGGGAATGACATAAATTTCCTGGAACAGACAAGAAGAGGATGGGAAACAGTGAGATTAAACATAGGGAGCCCACCCATAATCCATTGTGTACATAGTCCTTGCTGTTGTGGTGAGTTCATAGAGTCTCTATAGTGTGGAAGTAGGCCATTCAACCCAATGTGCCCATGCCAACCCTCCAAAGAACATCCCACCCAGACCCACTGTCCCGACCCTACCTCTGTAACCCTGCATTCCCCATAGCCAATCTAACTAGTCTGCACAACTTTAGACTGTGGGAGGAAACCAGAGCACCCAGAAGAAACCCATGCAGACATGGGAAGAATGTGAAAACTCCACACAGGCAGTCAGTCTGGAATCGAACCCAGGACTTTCGCCCTGTTAGGCAGCAGTGCTAACCACTGAGTCACTGTGCCACCTTTGGTATTGTGAAATGTGTTCTTTCCATCTTAGAGAGATGGGAAATTTCATAATCGTACTTCAGTAGACTTCCACAATACAATAAGAGACTTCTCGCTGAAGAAGGCAAATGACCTTTATTGTACTCCTTTCCGTCCAGGAGGGATGGGACCATTTCGTCAGTGCATCAAGAAGATCTTTGGCCATCCTCTTCCCTACCCTTTTCAATCAACCTCCTCCCTCTGCCTCACCCTCACAGTCACTGTTAAACCCAACCTCCAATCTCCCTCATAGTTGACCTGTCCTCCCTTGAACAGCATTCTACAGTGCTCACCAGCTATGACTTTATATATCTGTCTTTACCTGCGATAGGGTTAGGGTTAGGGTTATCGCAGGTTTCTTCCCCACCTTTTTCTTTCCCGTAAACTGTCTGCCCAATTTTTAATGTCAGGGCCTACATTGTAAGGCTTGTTTTCATGTGTCTATAATTAAAATTGCAAGTGATGACAATAATTGAGCTTTGTGAGTGACATATAACTGAAATATGTCAGATTGGGTTTATTTTAAATGGACTCATGTTGCTGTTGCAAAACAGATATTGTGCTGTAATAACACTGGACCCATTCAAATCTCTCAATGTCCTGACAAATATCTTTCCAAATCCAACGAATGAAATAACATAAAAAGTATTAAAATTGTTAAAACAGTTCTTAATGGATTCAGAAAAGAACCTATAACCCTTTTTTAAATTACTTTGTATTGATGTCCTAGAATATGCTTTTTTGACATTCCCATTCACTGTATCTTTGATTACCAATTAAGAACCATAATGTGCTGGTTATTATGCTGTGGTTAACTGTGCTGCTAAGAAAAATTAAGACTGCCTTGACTCAACGCACTGTAAAATCATTTCCAGGAAAATAAAAGAGTAAGACAATCCATGTCTCCCCTTTAAACTACCTCGGCATGTATGAGTTTTGCAGACCGCTTTCTTTTTCATTTGCAGCCTCAGAACAATTATTCTGCTTTGCTTTCCTCCTGAAAACAAGATAGGCATGGTGAAACTTGGCGTTCAGGGTAAGTAATTATCAATCACAACAGAGACATGAACTTGTGTCACATTCCAAGTTCTTGTAGGTACATTTGCAATCCAAACATCTAAAATAAGAAAAGGTATCTGATGGTGTGTCGTGACCAAGGGCCATCACCCTCAAGTACCCACAGGCATAAAAAACTTTTAATCACGATGTGTTTAATGAAAAAAAAACGACATATGACCAGAAGCTGGCTGCAAATGCAAAATCAGTGCCTATTGGAAAAGAGAGAGTGAGAAAGTCTGGAATGTCACACCAGACAAAGTGTCCAGGACACTTCAAAGGGATTGACTCAAAAGAGAGAACGCATGACACACTGAGTTGTCATCTCCTGGAACGATCTCTGACTGTGAACATAATGGGAGAAAAGAATGTAGTCCGTCAAGAGACATGATTATTGTCTTCACCTTTCAAGACGACACAAGAAGAACGATGAAAAACCAGTTCAACTCTGGTCAGTGTATCCTAATGTAAGAAGCTGTGCTATTGTGCTCAGTAACAAATAATCTCACTGTTTTATTAACTCAAGAATGCCTGGTTAAATTGGATCCTTAAACCCTAGGTGGTCTTATTCATTCGCAGGATTTGTGCATCACTGGTCAGGCCGGCATTTATTGCCTGTTCTTTAATTGCCCTTGAGAAGATGCTAGTGTCTGTTTTCTTTAACTGCTGCAGTCTGTGGGACAAAAACACACCTTTGTTAGGAAGGGAGTTCCAGTATTTCAACCCAGCAGCAATGAAGAAATGCTTCATTGCTGCACAGTTATCAGTCAGGATGTTATGAAACTGAGAAGGGAATTTGCAGGAGTGGTCACATCTGCTGCTCTTAACCTCTTGTGCGGTAGAGTTTGGAAGCAGAATTTGCCACAGCTTTAACAGAAATAGTAAGTGATGTTTTACAGACAACTGATGTGATATATTTCTGTTACCCAAGAGCTCAAAATCCTCTGCCCCAAACAACCCAAATTTGGAATGGCATAAAAGACTGGATAATAGATTTTTTTAAAAGTGAAGATGGATAAACATTTGCAAAATAAACATTTTAAAGGCTCCAGTCAGTGGAAGCTGACCAAAGGCATAGCACTTCAGTCAGATTTCACAGATAGAATGAGATAACTTTTACAGCACAAAGACTATTTTAACATTTTCTCAAAATATTAGAACTTGGAAAATTTAGGTCTGAAATTTAACTTCCCAATGGTGCTTCGAGAATATTGCAGACTCTGTACTCTGTTTTGTGTGAGTTAACGAAAGTAATTTGTTTTATAAAAGCTCTACAACAAATTCACTACAATGTTAAAATTCATGTATTTCAGTTTTCCTCACCAAAATAATCCTGTGATCCTTGGTTACTCGTTTAGACAAGCTTTGATGAGTTATAAATTATATTCTGCTTCTTAAAGGGGTGAAGTCTGGATATGCATCTGAAGCACTGTATCTGATCAAATTTATGTCCATAATCTATTCTGGCATGAGGAGTCACTGTGATTAAAATCTTGGTTTCATCATACGCAAATACATTTCAGCAGAAATCAAAAGGAATTTTTCATTTATGGGTAGCACGGTGGCTCAGGGGTTAGTAGTGCTGCCTGACAGTATCAGGAACCTGGGTTCAATTCCAGCCTCCATGTGGAGTTTGCATATTCTTCCCATCTCCAAATGGATTTCCTCTGGGTGCTCTGGTTTCCTTCCGCAGTGCAAAGATATGCAAGTTAGGTGGGTTGGTCATGCTAAATTGCTTATAGTATGCAGCGATGTGTAAGCTAGATGAATTACCCCTGTGAAACGCAGGATTACTGGGACAGGTTAGGGAGGTAGGTCTGGGTGGGATGCTCTTTGGAGAGTCGGTGAGGACTTGATGGGCCAAATAGCCTGCTTCTACATATTAGGGATTCAATGATTCTATGAAGGTAGTGACATAATGTTAATGTCACTGGGCTATTACTCCAGAGTCCCATACTAATATCTGACCGCATGGGTTTGAATTCCAGCATGGCAGATTGTGAAATTCCACTTGAATTTAAAAAAAATCTGTAATTAAAAGTTGGCTTAATGGTGACCATGTTGTAAATTGCCATTATTGTAAATGTCTATTTGCTCATTAAGGTCTTTTGGGGAAGAGATTCTAACCTAGTTTGGCATACATGTGATTCCAGACCCATAGCAATGTGGTTGACTCTTAAATGGCCCCTGAAATGACCTAAAAAAACACTTAGTTTGAAAGCAATTAGGAATGGATAATAAATGCTGGCATGGCCAAATGATGGCAAAATCCCTGAACAAACAAAAACAAAAATAATGCATTTTTCTGAACCAGTGCAATTGTGGCTGTACTTTCCATTCTAAATTGTCAACTGTGTCAAAAGTGAAAACTCTACCTCAAATGATTTATCATCTGGATCCAGCGGAGAAAAAAATGCTGTGGCAGTCAATGATGTCCTGTCTCAAAGAAATTGATGTTGCATCTTCTTTGTGAAGGAAAGTAAATGGAATTGTTTCCCAGCCTGTTTGCCACTGTCAGTGTGTAAAGCTGCCTGATGGCGCAGGCCTTTAAACTTTTAACTGTCAGGGTTACGCAGCCGCTAATAAATCATTTTCAAAGCAAGGACAGGCCACTTAGACATGCTCAGGGGGCTCACATAATCTGTGCATAATAATACTTGTTTACGTGATGTGACTGTTAGCACCACTTCCCTCATGAAGCTCTGTAAAGCTCTTAATCTAATTTCTACAAATAAGCAAGTTCTGTATAATAATGATGAGCTGTTGTGTTGCACTGTGATCAGCACCCTGACTGAATAAAAGATGGTTGAGAACTGATGTGCTTCTTGAGCATAGGAAAGACTTTTAAAGAGCTTTGTCTGTAGCTCCAATTTGAAGGGGGTGAAAGATCAAGCCACACCACGTTGACCTGTACAACTAATATTTTATAAAAAATGAACAGAACAAACCACATAACCTTTCATGTAAATGTTTCTGTGTGGAGGAACATAGCAAATAGGAGCAGGCAGAAGCCATTTCATATATCAAGCCTCCTCTGCCATTCAACTAGACCATGTTTAATCATTACATCAATGTCACTTGCCGACATTATCCCTATATCCCATGTTATGTTTAATATAATGAAATCTATCAATCTCTGTCTTAAACATACTCAATAACTTAGCATCCACAGCCCACTGTGGTATAGAGTTCCAATGATTTGCCACCCTCTGAGTAAAGATATCACTCTTCATCTCAGTACCAAGTGGCTGACCTCCTATCCTAAGAGTTTGCCTCTTGGATAATTGTATGATATCACAGATATTATATTATTATCCAGAGTCAAAACCATTCCCAAGGAATAATTTTGTTTAACAAGGGATATGCTGAAGGATAAGTCAGTTGGTGCTTGTACTGAGTTTTATGGGAATGTGAAGCTTAGGTTGAAATGAGGGCTGTTCAAAAAAATAGGAATTTATTCAGTGGTCAGTTGCTTCCTTGCAAAGAATATTGGAGCGACAGAACAAGTAGGACTTTGACATCTGATTTCACACAGATTGCAGATATGTTAGGGGCATCTTTTGTGTATGGCTGCTTAGCTATAATGGGGGCATTGAACTCCAATTCATAATGCAGCTTTGTGTGCCTTCAGAATGGTTAGAACAAAAAATTATTACTTCAAAATGAAACATCATATAGCTCAGGCGAAATCTGAGGACCGTTCTGACAAAAGGTCATAGACCTGAAATGTTAACTTTCTTTTTTTCTCTCTCTCTCTCTCTCCACAGATACTGCCGGACCTGCTGAGTATTTTCAGCGTTTTCTGTTTTTGTTCAGGTTTGCATCAAATATATTCGAACTGAAATCAGAAACCAAATTCTCATGTGCCAAAGACAATTTGTTTTTATGATTAGATACTGATTTGAAGTAAACAGCAATGAACAGAAGCTATCAAAATGTTTACTATAATCTAGGCAATTCTGTCAAAAGCAGGATTATTTTCAAACCAAATGAAGTTCTCTTACTACAACATATTCAGATTTTTTGCTAGCTGATCTCCCTGTGAAATGACCCCTGTGGAGTGTAAACATAATATAGCATTTAAAAGGAGAACTGACATCTATAAAGCCCCTTTCACAACCTCGGGAAAGCTCAAAGCACTTTACATTCAAGAAAGTACTTTTGAAATGTCACTTTAATCATTTTTGTTGAATGACAATGCTAGCTCACTAAAGTGAATGAAGGTTGCTGTAACCGTTCCCATTAACTGCAGGAAATTATAGGACCTATATATACAAATGTGGGAGAGGAAAATCACTTCCTGTTCTGACTGGAAGATGTTTTGTGTATTGCATGTTTGTACCGATGAACCGATTATATTTTACATGATGGACACTGTTGCAGCGTCTTTGAGGAAGTCCAGATGTTAGGTTTCAGTCCTTTGCCATGTTAAACTTGTCTGGCTACATGGAAGTACAGATGATATCAACAGTGAATGGTGCTTAAGATGTTCCTCATATTAATCCATTCAGACCCATATACAACAATGTAAAAAATGTGGAAAGCAATTTGGACACAGCAGAGTCCCACAGACATCAATCAAATTAATGACCAGATCATCTGCTTAGATATTTGTTGAGGGATAAATGTTGGCTTGGCTAACGGTGTCTTGTTCTTCTTCAAATGTGCACCTGAGATATTTGATAGAACTTTGGAATATTACCTCATTTGGAAAACAGTATCTGCAGTAATGCAACATTCCATCTGCATTACTTTAAAGGGGTGCTACTTTCACTAATACATGCTTAACAATTCTCTATTTGTTCAGAAAGAATATATCCTGAAGACCGGTATATCACATTCATGACAGCATTGTTTGTAAGTAACACAAAAACATATAATTTCCATCTGTGTGAAGAGAAATGGCTTCACTTTTCAGAGGAGAATAGATGTGGAGGGACTGGTCAATTGCATGTGTGAGTTGCCTCACATGTTTCGCCAAGAAATTATCTCCTTACGTGGTTGAAAGACATCAGTAGAATTCGTATCAGTGGAGAATTGTCTCCAACATTTTATTCCAATACAAACAAAGGAAATAACAAAATAATTTTCTTTATTCCCTTTGAAGACTCCACTTCAGAAGGGCACACAGGTTCTGATCTTTGTTATTAATATATTTTGGATACCATAATCTACATCTAATGACTAATTTTGAGAATAGTAAATTCTTAAAGGAGAATTCATAGGATGCTCACAATATCTTGTCACCCATTTAATAGAAATCATCACTTTATAGAGATATTTATCTATATAACTAGCTATGCTTACATTAGGCCAGAACCAAAAGATAAGTTGCCATAGTCCCATTCTCTGATTAGAGAGAGACAACTGGTGTTGGCTGAGAAGAAGAGTCCATAATGGTGACCTCGGCTGGTATGGGAACTGAACCAACTTTGTCGCCATCATTCTACTCACAAACCAGCCAACTGCGCTATTCAATTGTCAAGGTGTTGGACTAATCTATTCTTGTATTTACATTCCATGTTTATTTACAAATAAAATGATACACAAAGGTTGAAATACATAAAATACTAAATTACTACAAAATACTAATATTTATTGGAGATCTGCAGTAAGCAGATAAAAAGAAAGAAGTTATTTTCATAAAGCCACTAATTACAATGGTTTGGAAAGCTGTAATTGCTGTTGACCAATTTCTGGGACTTCATTTTTTTTTGATATATATTTAATTGCCTTATGTCATTGTTTTCTTTGCAAAAATATGTTCTGGAGTTATGTGTGAGCCTGAAAAAGTTATATTTATTGCTAATCCCAAGTCTGTCTGAGAAGATGATGTAGTCCTTTCCCTTAAACTGTTACAGTCTCTGTGACATGGCATCCACAGCGATGGTTGGAAATGAATTTCAAGAACATAACACAACAACAACGATGCAACGATGCTTAATAAATGCCTTGCGTAGGATAATGATTGAAGAAAAAGAACCGGAATAAGCCTAAACTCAAAATAATGACGTTGTCAAAAAGATAACAGCCCATGGAGGTAGGGAAGATAAGTTGGAAACTGTTCAGAGAAAAGAAAATGTGGCTGCGAGTGAGGTAAGGGAGCTCACAGGGCAGGAGTGCACGTACCTCAGCCTTTCCAGTGTCCATAAATGTTGAGGTTTACTTGGATGGCAATGAGAGCTGCAGGGTAGATAAATGAACCAATCATGGCAATGCCACACAGGACACCACAATTGGGGGAAGCAAAAGAAAATTTAGTGGTAATAAGGGATATAATGAGGGCAAATGAAACTAATGTTCCCTCTCAGCTGTCCAGTAATGCAGTCATGCAGCCCTCTGAGGGTCCACACATGCCATTCAGTGTGAGGATGCATTGGCTTCTGCATATGGATCTCAGAGGACCACATAGTGGCAGAGAAAATTAGAGGAAGCATAAACTGACACTGTTCTCTGCAACAAAGGGTAAGAGTCTAAAAAACTGTATTGACTGCCTCTAGCCAGAGCTCAGGACATCTGTTCAGGGTTGGAGAGGAATTTACAATTGGATCAGAAAGGCTCATTATGATCCATGTAATTATCAATGTTATAAGCAGGATAAGGAAAGAGGTTGAGCACAGTTATTATGAGGATTTAGGAATCAATTTAAAATTAGAACCTAAAAAGATAATGTATGGATTATAACAAACTGTCATAGAGAATTCACATTAGAGAAATTAATCTGTAGCTGTAAGACTGGTGTAGGAGAAGTGGCTTCCATCTGGTGATGCACTGGCACCAGATCAGGGGAAAGTGGGAGCTGTAACATTGGGCTGGTCTCCTTTTGAACTGTACTGAGGCTCTTGTTTTAGTGAGTTTCAAAACTAGGGAAATGGAGATGCTTCTAACTTAAATCCTGGAGACAAGGGATCAAATTTAAATATAGAAGGTAAATCAAAAAATAGACACAAGACAAGAGAGAATGTTATTAATGTGAGAACTAATAAACAGACTGTGACAGGAAGGGATAGAGTGTATTAATTTAACTAAAAGGCTAGAGGTTACAAAAATAATAAAAGGATAAAACTCAAGACACATATCAGAATGACTGCATGTAGCTTGAGAAAGAAACTTAGATTGATGCCTGAATATTGAAGGATTAAGAACATTTAGGAAGGGTAAAAAGCGAGGAAAAGGTGAAGGATAGCCCTGTTAATTATTGATGATATAGAGACAGATGACTTAAGTTCATTAAACCAGAATGTAGAAGCAATTTACGTAGTAACATAGAAAATAGGAGCAGGAGTGGGCCATTCGGTCCTTTGAGCTTTCTCCACCATTCGTGGTGATCATGACTGGTCATCTAATTCAATTACCGGTTCCAGCTTATCCCCAATACCATTTCATCCTTTTAGACCCAAGTACAATTTCCAACTTTTTCTTGAAACCATACAATGTTTTGGTCTTCACTGGTTTCTGTTGTAACAAATTCCACAGGCACTCCACTGTCTGAGTGAGTGAAGATGAGAAATAGTAAATGCAAGATGTCACTTGTGGGAATGCTGTACTAGCTCACTACGAGTAACTACATGGTAGAATAGATTATAAGAGAAATAATGGAAGCTTGTCAGAAAGAGATCACAATCATTAGGGACTCTTATCAACATTTAGATGGAAAAATGAATTGGCAAAATGTATCCTAGTAGTGGAATTCATAGAATGGTTTCGGGATGTTTTCTTGCACAGCATATTCCAGAGCCAACCCAAGAGTAGGTCATCTTGAACTGTTAGTGTGCAATAAGATAGGATGAATTACTTGTCTCATAGTGAAGACACCCCTTGGCAGCAGCGGTCATAATATGACTGAATTTTACATTTGGTTTGAAGGCGAGAGTTTGAATCCAAAGCCAGCATTTTACACTTAGATAAGGGTAATTATGAGGGCATGAAAGAAGAGCTTGGATGAACTGACAGTTTAGGTTAAGGGAAAGGTCAAATGAGATGCTGTGGCAAAGAAGATATTTCGGAACACCCAGAATACGTATAATTACAATAAGAAAGAAAACAAAAAATCCAAGGGGAAGGCCTACCATCTGTGGTTAACTAAAATATTTAAAGATATTATCAAACTTAAAGAAAAATATAATATCACAATGATGGGCGTCAGATCAGAAGTTTAGACAGAATATTAAAAACAGCAAATAAGGACTAAAAGGTTAATTAGGAGGTAAAACTCGAGTACAAGAGAAAGATAGCTAGAAATATAAAAATAGATATTAAGAGTTTCTAAATATATTTGAAAAGGAAGAGTCAACAAAGTCAGTCTGGAGAATCAATAATGGAAATTAAGGAGATGATGGATGAATTGAATAGGCACTGTGCATTTGTCTTCT
This sequence comes from Ginglymostoma cirratum, assembly GCA_024137785.1. NCBI lineage: Eukaryota > Metazoa > Chordata > Chondrichthyes > Orectolobiformes > Ginglymostomatidae > Ginglymostoma > Ginglymostoma cirratum. Next base: position 14,637,284 of record JAHRHZ010000056.1, on the reverse strand, counting down.
CTTTAGAGAATATGAGTAACATCATAGAAATAGGTGTAAATCAGGAAGTGGAAGGGAGAGAGGAACCCAAGAACATTACAATCATCAAAGAAGTGGTACTGAGGAAATGATTGCAGGCTGACAAGACCGAGGTTCTGATGATTTCATCCTAGGGCCTAAAAAGAAATAGCTAATGATGCAGTGTTTTTAATTTTTCAAAATTCCCTTTGGGGAAGGCTTCATTCAATTGGAAAATAGTGAATGCAATTCCTTTTTTCGAAGAGGAAGAGATAAATCAAGCAGGAAACTACAGTCCATTTAGCTTAACTTCTGTTATAGGGAAAATATTAAAAGCTCATTTTAAGTCATTGAAACAGGGCACTTAGAGATGATCAAGGTAATCAGGCAGAGTCAACATGGTTTTGTGAAAGAGAAGCTATGTTTAACCAATCTATTAGAGTTCTTTGAGGAAGCAAGATGTACTGTGGACATAGGGTGTCCACTAGATGTATTGTACTTAGATTTCCAAAAGGCATTTGATCAGGCACCACATTGAAGGTCATTGTGGAAAATAAGAGCTCATAGGTTAAAGTGTAACATATTAGCATGGATAGAACACTGCACTCCTCACAGGAACCAGAATGGGTACAAATGTGTATTTTTCCACTTGATGAGGTATAATGTAAGTTGCGACCACAAATCTTTTATGATATATTCAATGATGTGAATGAAGGGACTAAAGATAAGTTTGTAAAATGTGCTCATGACACAAGGATAGGTGGAAAAGTAAGTTGTGAAGAGAACACAAGCAGGTTACTAAAGGGATGTAGATAGATTAATTGGTTGAGCAAAGATCCAGCAAATGAAATACAATGTGAGAAGCCTGGATTCTCCAGTATCATATGAGAAAAAATGTCTGATTTGCAGGAAAAATAAAAGGAAACGTAGCAAGCTATTTAAATGGTGAGGGAATTGACTGTAACACAGCATGAATTACAGAAGATTCGTATGTAGGTACAACAAAGCATTAGGAAAGGTTTTCAAAGTTATAGCTTATTGTAAGGGAGTTGATATAAAAGTAAGGAGGTTGTGGTTCAGCTTTGGAAGTTATTGATCTCAGAAGCTAAGCAGACTTAAGCCTGGTTAGTACTTGGATGGGAGACTACCAGGTAATACTAGGTGCAGTAGCTAGGGGGAGCCCCTCTTGTAGCACAGTGTTAGTGTCCCCATCCCTGGACTAGGAGGCCCAGGTTCAAGTCCTATATGCTCCAGAGTTGTGTACTAACATCTATGAACAGGTCAATTCAAAAAATAGAGAGTACTGTGCTTAGTATTGGACTTCAAAGGATGTAAATGCATTGAAAGCATGTCAGGAGAAGTAAATTATACTAATACCTGGAAAGTTTGGTAGACTGGGTTTGTATTGGCTAGAATTTAAAACAATAAGAGGTAAATTGATATTGATATTGAGCCCTGAAGACAACAGAGCTCCCAAACAGAAAACTAGATGCTTCAACATCAACTTCAATAAATTTTGGCCCTGAGCACCTATTTCCCATGTCCTTACCCTAAACCCACCATACCAGACACTATCATCACATGGGCTGCTACCATAAACAACCCATTGTCAGCGACTAATTGTCCCCATAGCAACTACTGATTCTCTCAGACTGATCTTTTATCATTCCTTTGCCTGTCCAACTGTTTTGCTCTCTCTTTGGGCTCCATCTGCACATAATATTTACTCTTCCACCTCCCCTACCCCATCTTCAACATACATACCAACATTTTCCTAGCTACAATTAGTTTTGAAGAAGAGTCACTGGGATCAAAATGTCAACACTGCTTTCTCTCCACACATGCTGCCAGACTTGCTGAGTTTCTCCAGCAATATTTGTTTTTGTTTCTGATCTCCAGCATCTGCATTTCTTTGTTTTTATTTTGTAGGAAAGAGTCTTGTTTTCAAGATAGCAGATGTTTTATAAATTTGATGAGGATTGGGAAACTCGTGGAAGTGGGGGCTGAGATTGTGTAAGGAATGGACTAACTTGGAATAGATTTCAGTGAGATTTAGTGATTAGGATCTACATTGGAATAGAGGAATATAACAGTTGGCATGACCATAGTAGTAGAACAGGGGGTAAAAGCATGGGATGACTAGAATCCGGCAGATTGAACCAGTCTGAGAAAGATTGATGAAGGGCTAGCGCCAGAACCAATCATCAGAGGATTATTACTAATATTGGCATCAGTGATCGCATTGGGAGATAGAGAGAATTGAGGAATGGAAAAGGTGAGCTTGTGCCAGGCCCAGTATGTTTTGGCAGATGATGAAGTAACAAAGGATGTGCAGGAAGATACAGTAATGAGAGAAGATGGAATGGAACTGGACGATGATGGAGTAACAAAGACATTTAAGTTTGTAGTGGAAATTGGGGTGTTTGTTTGCAAGAGTGGCAATTTTGTCTTCCATCTATACATTGTAGGACAAACATACATGTTTTGTTATTGCTTTGGTATGGGGCAGGGATTAGATAGAAATCATCTTTTCGGCAAATTGTTCCAAATCATAGCTGTGAGGCTGGAAAGCTGTATCTATACAGTGGGATGGGCATGTAACTAACGATAGAAGTCAGGAACCTACTCAGCCTAGTGTACAGCTTGAGGACAGGTTCCTACCCCGCTTTGTACATTCCACTAACAATTGGATGCACTGGACACCTCAGGCACATTGTAGGTCTGAGTTCATCACATTATTAACCTTCTTTTGATGAAGAGAAATTTATTTATTCATTATAAGAGTGCAAAGTCAAATTCTGGACTAATAGAAACTGAACATTTCTGATTAATCTGATTATTCAATTCATATCATTTTGGTTTATGTGATGAAATCCTCTATTTGAATCTATTTTCTGAAGCTAACAATCTATGATTGGTAACATTTATGGATCTGACATCAGTTGCTGGGTGGCAAGATTCATTTCTGCCAAGCCAACAGGGCAAGGAACTTTGCAAGATTTTCAAGATGTCACTCAGGACATCTCTGGAGTCATCAAAAAGTTGTTCACAGATCACAGGCAGTGTATGGAAAAACAACAGACATAGAAAGATGAAGATTCCACCTTTAGAGTGCTGCAGTTTGCCAGACTGCTGGGAAAGCACCTGAACCTCCCAGGTTCTGTATAGGGGACTCAGTGAGGAGTCAAGAACAATTGGATATCCCTGTGCTGTAAGAACCCAGGAAAACATTCTTGGAATTCAGAGGCAGCTAAATGTTGGAGCCAGAACACAGAAGAAGTCCTGAGGAGCTGAAAAAGTGGAAAAATCACTGGCTATGTATCGGGGGAGCCAGGAGGGGCTCAGAACAAACCTACAAGAATGATTATTTCAGATCAGCTCAGAGTGTAGGGTTTGAAGACTCACACGCAAGTTTGGAATTCAGGGTGTAAGGGGTGGGGGCAGAACCCAAGGGTGCAATTAGCTTGGTGAGGCAAGCTGTTGTGATACACTGGAGCTACACCTGCAAGTTACTGCTGAAGTGCAGATCCCACAGTCTAGGGGAGAATAGACCCGGGAAAGGAGGGTGATTGACCAGGATGGGAGAAGCTGTTGAGGCATTCAATGACAGAATGGTACTTGAGCAGGAGTTTCAAGACCAAATCAGAAAGATTACAAAATAATTGTAATCCTTTGTGAGCTTTAATGAGATTTGATGAATGCCTCCCCCCTACCCCTACCATTCCATTTATATCTGCAGTTTGAGAGGGGGAAGTTGCTGTGAAATCTATAGAATCTATCCGAATTGTAATTGCTATTTGATGCATACTGTCGTGCTTTCAATCATAGTCTACTACCAATAATTACTATATGTTAATTCTGTGTGTTAGAATGTAAATTGCATAGTTCTGACGATTGGATTATTGTTCTAAAGTTGAATAGTAAAATTTATTGTTGTTTGTTCAAAACTGAGGAATCTTGTGGCTTTATTCTTTTGTTAAGTGCCCTGGATCCTATACTTTGTCTAATTTGAAAAATAAGATTTCCAGGTCCTGATCCAGATTGTAACTGAAACTGAATTGTCTGGGTTGGAATTGTAATAATTGAAAAATTATTACTGAGCTCAACTAGCATGAGAGAATTGGTGCAGCTGTGTAATTAGAACAGTTTTAAACTCTTTCTTGTTCTTTTATTATTGTATTCTTAATGCATACGTTAAGGTGATCGTAAGTAATTCAGAAGTGAATGCTTTTAAGGAAGCATGGTATTTATCAAAATTTTTTAATTGTATCTGGGAAAAATAGAATTCTAAGCATGCTTTGAATATTTTGGGAACCATGAATCATTATTCATTCAGCTCAGTGATTCATATACGCATAAGCTGATTTATTGGAGACAGCAAGAACTGCAGATGCTGGAGTCAGAGTCAATACTGGGTGGAGCTGGAGGAACACAGCAGGTCAGGCAGCATCAGAAGAGCAGGAAGATCAACATTTCAGGTTTACACCTTGATAGACTGATTTGTTGTTCTTTTCTGGATGGTACTAAAGACCCAATTTCCTCTGTGAAGTGAATTCAATTTCAATTGATCAACCTTGGAAATGGGCGCCGGTAATGAGAACTAAAGTTAGGTTTAATTAGTCCATGTAACAAATAGGTTTGCATTGATTTCTTGAATAAGATCATGATAGCTCATTAAAGAGGCTCTTGTGGCACAACAGTATGTCTTTACCTCTGGTCCAGAAGGTCTAGGTGTGAGTCCCACCTGCCACCCAGGTGTGTCATAACATGTCCAAACATGTTAAAACCTTTATAGGTGAACAGATAGCTCCTGGTTTAGCTCAAGCCTAAAACTCTCCATGTGTACTTGATTTAAAGGAGAAGTGAGCCTGCTTTAGCTGTATGGAATCTAACAAATCCATAGCCTAGAAAGATTATTATTGAAAGCTCTGAGTATGATGTCAAGGACAGGGGCTGCTCTCTCATCAGGGAGAGAGATAACTGGTGGTGGCTTAACCTGAGCGTCACCACACCTCAGTTGAGGTGAGAGGTTGGGAAGGAAAATCCTTCATGGTAACACAGGCAGTGCAGGAATTGAACCCATGCTGTTGGCGTAATTCTGTAATGCAAACAAGCCATCTAGTCAACTGAGCTACCCACTAGCCAAACCTGCAAACCATTTAAAATGAATACGTGACAATAGTATTTGATAAATTCAAATAGTCACAATCTACAGAGTTGGAATATAGTGGGAATTACTGTACATGCCATTGCAACTATTACTAACATCCAATTGGTCAGGTAGAAAACAAGTTCTGAGCGTTTGCTCACCTAGATTATGTCTGATCAGGAAAGTTTTGATTGTTTAATTGTTAAGATTTGTGCCTCAAAATAATAATGAGTTTTTTTTGTGGTTCTTGAAGATACTTTTATTTTTACCTCATTACATGTGTTTAGCAATACATTTGCTATTCTTATCAAAGCTTACTGCTGAAAGGATTACTGTCATCCAAAAATTGTACAGAGAGCTGTCAGACCTCACTCAATGACCAGAAACTTGTTGAAGTGTCAGGGGTCTTAATGGATGGATGGAGCGTCAGTGAGAGAGTTGCTCGGCCAGGAAAGGTTGCCTTTGATTGAGAGACCTCCTAATGCCAAACCTGATATAAGAAACTGCTCACACCGGTTCAGCTGATGGGCGTGTGACTGTCCCATTTGCAGTTGAGTTCATACCAGCTCTTGTGGGCTGAGGCCCTCAAGTGGTCATCAACTGACCACTGAAGGGCACCAGTTGATGGCAGATGTGGCAATGTTGATTCATGGACTTTCCCATCCAGAACATAATTCTGGTGGAGATGTGAAGGTAGTACGTTTTTGTATACAACACACCCTCCTCCTTTATTAGATGTCATTTCCACATGCGGGAGCAGATGTTCCTGCACTTTGGAAGCAAAACCAGGAAGGCAGATTACTATCTGAATGGTGATAGATTGGGACCTGAGTGTCCTTGTCCACCAGTTGGTGTAAGTAAGAAGGCAGATGCAGCAGGTGATGAAAAAGGTAAATGGTATGTTGAGAAGATTTGAGTACAGGAGCAGGGGTGCCTTGCTGTAATTGTACAGAGCCTTAGTGAGACCACATCTGGAGTATTATATGTAGTTTTAGGTCTTATCTTAAGATGGATGTTATAGCGATTGAGGGAATGCAACAAATGTTTACCAGACTAATACCTGGGACGTATGAAGACAGACTGGATCAATTGGCTTACAGTCACTTTAGATTTGAGGGAGGAATCCCTTAAAAACCTATAAAATTCTAACAGGCTTAGACAAGGTAAACAGAGGAAGGATATTCCTGATGATGAGAGAGTCCAAAACCAGATCACAGTCTGGTATGCAGCAGACCATTTAGGACTGAGGTGAGGTGACATGGGTGTTGCTGGCATGGTCAGGTTTAACTGAACACAACTGCACCTCCCAGTCGCGAACCATTTCAACTCCCCCTCCCATTCCTCAGATGACATGTCCATCCTGGGCCTCCTGCAGTGCCACAACGATGCCACCCGAAGACTGCATGAACAGCAACTCGTATTCAGCTTGGGAACCCTGCAGCCCAATGGTATCAATGTGGATTTCACAAGCTTCAAAATCTCCTCTCCCCCTACCACATCCCAAAACCAGCCCAGCTCGTCCCCGCCTCCCTAACCTGTTCTTCCACTCACCTATCCCCTGCTCCAGCTGCACCCCCATTTCCTACCTACAAACCTCATCCTGCCCCCTTGACCTGCCCGTCCTCCCTGGACTGACCTAGCTCCTCCCTACCTCCCCACCTACACTCACCTTTACTGGCTCCATCCACGCCTCTTTGACTTGTCTGTCTCCTTTCCACCTATCTTCTCCTCTATCCATCTTCTATCCACCTCCCCCTCTCTCCCTATTTATTTCAGAACCCTCATCCCCTCCCCCATTTCTGATGAAGGGTCTAGGCCCGAAATGTCAAGTTTTCCTGCTCCTATGATGCTGCTTGGCCTGCTGTGTTCATCCAGCTCTACACCTTGTTATCTCTATAACCCTTAACTGTTCTTAAGAATGTGAAAGTGAGCCTGTAGAATAGAATCATAGAGCGGTTATAGCACAAAAGGAAACCGTTGAGCTCCATTGAGTCCATTGAGTATTAATTCTCTGCCAGAGTAGTTTACCTAATTTTGCTTTCTCCATGTTCCCAGTTCCCTGCAATAGATCTGCAAATTCTTTCCTTCACTTACTTATTCTATTACCAATTAAAAGGCATGATTGTTTCTGACCCATTAGGCCATTTTGGCAGCACATCCTCACCACTTGCTGAGTAAAAGGTTTTCACTTTGATTCTTTTGGAAAATGCTTATGTTCTCTGATCCTTAATCTTTCCACCAATGGGAATAATTCTTTTTCATCTACTCCATCTGGACACTTTGTGATCCTGAACAGTTCCATTGAATTCCCTCGCAATCTTCCCTTCTTTCCCAGTTTCTCAAATCTATCCCCTGAACTGAATTGCCTCATCCTTGCCACTGTAAATGTAAATCTTTTCTGCAACCACATACACCCACAACCCCAAACAACAGGTAAAATTTCACAGTCCCGGCAAGGGGTGGCATGCTAGCAGCAATCATTTGAGTTACCTACCTGCTTCCTCTGGTATTTCATCAGTGGCAGTGTGATATCAGGTGACCCACCCTCCCTTGGGCCAATTATAACCTTTAAGTGACTATTTTGTGACCATGTAAGGACATCTAACTGCACCCCCTCCCCCCACTCCATGCTTATATTTTACCAGAAGCAGAAGCTTCCAATGCCACGTGATGAGGCTGTCAGGTTGCACCTCTCAGACAGTTTACGGAGAAATGGAAAGGTGGGTGTGGGGATGGGTGTGTTCCCTCCTCTTTGAGTTCCACCTTGTTAGAGGAAAGACATAGTTAAACTGCAAAGTGTGCAAAGAAGATTTAAGAGGATGTTACCAGGACTAGTAGGCCTGAGATATAAGGAGAGGTTGACCAAGACAGGATTTTATTCCTTGGAGAATGAGGGGTGACCTTACTGAAATGTATAAAATCATGAGGGACATTGACAGAATGAATGCATATAGTCTTTTTCCCATGGATGGGCAATTGAAAACTAGAGGGCATAGGTTTAAGGTGAGAGGGGAAAGATTTAAGGAGGACCTGAGGTGCAACTTCTTCATGCAGAGAGTGGTGCGGATATAGACTGGGCTGCCAGAGAAAGTGGTTGAGGAAGATACAATAGTAACACTTAAAAAACATTTGGATAGGTACACGGATGGGAAGGGTTTAGAGGAATATGGACCAAATGCGGGCAATTAGAGTTAGCTGAGTGGGCACCATGGTCAGTATGGATCAGTTTGGGCCAAAGGGTCAGTTTCCATGCTGTATTGCTCTATGACTCTGGGACTTATTTTCCCATTTCTCCAGTTGACTCAAATGTTGACCTGTCTTTTTCCAATTTCACAGAACCTCCAATTACTGAAGCTTTAGGACCACTGCATCTTCAATCATTAGTTGCAACTTTTATGTATTGTCATTTCCCCAGTTTCACATTTCAGTCTGAGTTCACTGAGATGCAGCCAAGTAGGCTATGTTTCATCAGCTCGTCAATGATTGGATTCCTCCAAGTTATTAATCAGTTCAAGTGTTCTTGCTTGAAGGGCAGAAGATACACAGGAGATCAGCTGCAAATTCCCCTCCAAAGCACTCACCATCCTGATGTGGCGATATATCACTGTAACTGGATCAGAATCCTGGAATTCCTTCTGTAATGGCATTGAGGGTCAGCCTACAGCACTTGGATTGTAATGGTTCAAGAGGGTAGCTCACCACCACATCCTCGAGGGCAATTAGGGATGGGTAAGAAATGCCAGCCAACCAGCAATGCCCAAATCCAGGAGTGAATAAAAAACAATATGTGTTGACCAACAAGGTGACATCTATGATAGGTATGGTCTAGCAGCTGGATAGCAAGGACCAAACATGAGATAGTTTGTTGCTAGCTGTTGCTGTGAGATTGGATGGTGAGAGCCACTGGTCTTCTTTGTCTACTTTTGAAGTAACTTGCCACCACCTAGAAACAGATGTCCATTTCAAGCCCACTGACTCCCACAGCTACCTGGAATACACCTGCTCCCACCCACCCTCCTGCAAAAATGCCATCTCCTATTCCCAATTCCTTCGCCTCCGCCGCATCTGCTCCCAGGATGAGACATTCCACTCCTGCACATCTCAAATGTCCTCATTCTTCAAGGACCGCAACATCCCCCCCCACAGTGGTCGAGAACGCCCTCGACCGTGTCTCCCGCATTTCCCGGAACACATCCCTCACGCCCTGTCCCCGCAACAATAACCAAAAAAGAATCCCCCTCGTCCTCACATACCACCCCACCAACCTCCGGATCCAACGCATCATCCTCTGACACTTCCGCCATCTGCAATCAGACCCCACCACCAAAGACATTTTTCCCTCCCCACCCTTATCTGCCTTCCGGAGGGACCACTCCCTCAGCGACTCCCTTGTCCGCTCCACACTCCCCTCCAGCCCCACCACACCCAGCACTTTTCCCTGCAACCGCAGGAAGTGCTACACCTGCCCCCACACCTCGTCCCTCACCCCAATCCCAGGCCCCAAGAAGACTTTCCACATCAGGCAGATGTTCACCTGCACATCTGCCAATGTGGTATACTGCATCCGTTGTACCCGTTGTGGCTTCTTCTACATCGGGGAAACCAAGCGGAGGCTTGGGGACCGCTTTGCAGAACACCTGCGCTCAGTTCGCAACAAACAACTGCACCTCCAAGTCGCGAACCATTTCAACTCCCCCTCCCATTCCTCAGATGACATGTCCATCCTGGGCCTCCTGCAATGCCACAGTGATGCCACCCGAAGGCTGCAGGAACAGCAAATCATATTCAGCCTGGGAACCCTGCAGCCCAATGGCATCAATGTGGATTTCACAAGCTTCAAAATCTCCCCTCCACCAACTGCATCCCAAAACCAGCCCAGCTCATCTCCAGCTCCCTAACCTGTTTTTCCTCTCACCTCAAGCCACACCCCCATCTCCTATCTACTTACATCATCCCGCCCCCTTGACCTGTCCGTCCTCCCTGGACTGACCTATCTCCTCCCTACCCCCCTACCTACACTCACCTTTACTGGCTCCATCCCCGCCTCTTCGACTTGTCTGCCTCCTCTCCACCTATCCTCTCCTCTATCCAACCTCTATCCGCCTCCCCCTCTCTCCCTATTTATTTCAGAACCCTCTTCCCCTCCCCCATTTCTGATGAAGGGTTTAGGCCCGAAACGTCAAGTTTTCCTGCTCCTATGATGCTGCTTGACCTGCTGTGTTCATCCAGCCCCATGCTTGTTATCTCTGCCTCCTTAAGATGTTAGTTTCAGGCAGTCAGTAATAACACTTGAGGACGGGATCCTCCTTTGCAGGAGGAGAGCATTTTCAGATGAGGTAGATATCGTCAGTTTCTGAATAACGCAGGACTTGGATAATTACTCTTTCTAATCCCATCTTCCAGCACACAGCCCGTAGCCCTGCAGCTTACAGTGCTTAAGGTGCAGATCCAAATACTTTTTATAAGAGATTAGGGTCTCTGCCTCCACCACCAACTCATGCAGCAAATTCTAGACACTCACCACCCTCTGAGTAAAGATGTTTTTCCTCACATCCCCCTCTAATCCTTCTGCCCCTTGGCTTGAATCTATGACCCCTGTTCTTTGAACTCTCTGCCAAAGGAAAAAGGACCCTCTTGTCTACTGTATCTCCACCCTTCACAATTTTGTACACCTCAATCATGTCGCACTTTAGCCTTTTCTGTTCCATGGAAAACAAATTCAATCTCTCCTCATAGCTAGGATTCTCCAGCCCTGACAACATTCTAGTAAATCCTGTCTGCACTCTCTCCAGAGCAAATATGTCCTTCCTGTAATGTGGTGACCAGAACTGCACACAATATTCCAACTGTAGCCTCACCTGTGGCCAACTCCAAATCTTGGCGTTATTCGATATAAATTTATAAAATCCACCAAACCAGTGCTTGGTCATTTGAAAAGGTAAATAAAGTAATCACAGTTGGATTAACAGAAGAATGGAGTACAAATCAAGGTAAGTTTCATTGTTATTACATGAGGATTTAGGGTGTCATGGTGGCTCAATGGTTAGCTCTGCTGCCTCACAGCATCAGGAACCTGGGTCTGATTCCACCCTCGGGTGACTGTCTGTGTGGAGTTTTCAGATTCTCCCCGTGTCTGTCCGGTTTTCCTCCAGGTGCTCCAGTTTCCTCCCACAGTCCAAAGATGTGCAGGTTAGGTGGATTGGCCATGCTAGATTGCCTATAGTGCCAAGGGATGTGTGGGTTAGACATGGGAAATCGGGAGTAGGGGAATGATTCTGGGTGGGATGCTCTTTGGAGGGTGGTGTGGACTTGTTGGGCCGAATGGCCTGTTCCCACACTGTAGGGATTCTATGAGGTACTGGTCAGAAGCGATTGGAGCATCATCCACAATATTAAATCACTAATTGTAGGCATAATATTGTTGGACTTCACAAAATTCAGAGCAAAACAGATACGTGTATAGGTAAGAGAACCAAAAAAGTAGGTGAAGAACCATAAGATATTAGGCATGATACTAACTTTTCTTGACTTCAGGTGTCTGAACTGAAAATTTTAGGAGTTTGAAATGAATTGACAAAGTTAATTCAAGTAATTTCTGCACTGAGTTTGAATGGTGAAAATGTCTAGCAGTGAGATCACTTTGAAAAGGAATAGGTTTCTTGGGCCCAATAGTCTTTGCCTGTTCCTAAAACTCCTTATGTTCTTATGACAGTTCATTGAATTTCTAGACAGTGGAAGCCTCATTTTGTCCCATGCACTGCAACCAGAGTGTAATTATGTTTGGTCTGTTTACCTGCTTATGTGGGAAGTATTTCCTGTGCAAAATATCTAACATCGTGATCAGATGGCATCTTCCACAAGAAATTTGAAATTTTGTCATGGATTATCTCAGCTGCAGTCAGGTAAAAGTCAGCAATAGATGGTCTTTGTAAAAGACAGCTGAAATAGTTTAAAATACAAATGTAAAATGTATGCCATGCAAGCTATCCAGATCTTCTTGTTGAGATCTCTTTATACATCCTTAACTTGTCCTCATTGTTGCTGCCACTGTAGCATAATGGTTTGTCTTTTTATGTCTTGCTGAACAATACATTAACATTTAATTACTTTAATTATATCTATCATTACACATGCTCAGACTTCGATGTTGCAGCACAAAGGCTTGGCTGACAGGTTAACAATGTGCCTCTGTTGCAAGAAACAATAAATAGATCAAATTCTAGCTGATCGTACGCTTAATTTATAAGCTAGTCACTGTCATCCAATAGAGTTTAGTCTGTCTTTTCTCTTAAAAAGCAATTTGACAGATAAGAGATGTTTTAATTAAAAGCTTTTGCAGCTGCAGTTGGCTTGTATTAAATTTCTAACATTCCATCTCCATTGTTAGTGGAAACAGATCACAGTATTGATAAGAGTATTATGGAAGACAGAGGACCGACAGATGTCAATAGTTCTTACTCTGATGTGCAGTGAAAAGGCAGATGACTTCATTGAAAGTATTTTTCCTAATCCTTTAGAAAAGGAGAAATCTTGTTTGCACCTACTGGTCTTTTTAACCCAACCTTGGGGTAAATAAAAGTTGTGTAACCCTGTTGTGCCAGCTATGAGGCATCGCGTTTGGACATAAACAAGATTGTAGAGGTGCTATGTGAAACTATAACCAGTTTCTTCAAGGACTCTATAAATTACATTAAGTTGTTTTAAACCAAGGACTGAAAAATTGTAGGCTGATTCAATCAATGTAACTTTAAAGCTAACAAACTTTGATTATGATGGAATTAAAGATGGCCCCAGGCTCTCCTGTGGTGCAGTGGTAGTGTCTCTGCCCTTAGACTGGGAGACCTATGTTTAAGTCCCACCTGCTCCAGATGTGTGTAATAACATCTCTGAGCAGGTTGATTAAATTTAAAAGTTGGCCAATTCCTTCCTTACCCTTTAAAAACTTTAACGTAATGAGATACAGCAATATTACTTATTTAGGGCTAAACCTTACCAAAAATTGGCTGTGTCACTTTCATTGAGTTTCCTGGAGGGTTTCTCTCCACGAGAGGTAATGCATTTTCTTGCTGTTCCCAAACTCACCTCGTTAACTATGTACCATGCCCAGTGGTGCTCCTTTCATTCAATGCTAGTCCAATTTTCCCATACACTATAGGCAACAATTCTCACGCTGCTGGGAAGTTCCGGGATCCCGGGCAATGGCACAATCTTGGAACTCCAGTTGCGCACCGGGTCAAGTTGTGGCAGTCCCGAGTTGCCCTTCATCATGCACGTAGTGATACAGCAGCTAAAAACCAACTTAGGTGGCATAATTGACTCTATTTTGCACATACAACTGTACATTCCTAAACCTATTGCTATAATTCACTGCATATGGAGCACCAACATTTTGCAGTCAATGAATGATCACTGATGCGCCTGATGCTTGTTCCTCACACATAATAATCGTATCTCCCTGCTTGGAAGATGCTCCCACTCTCCCAGTTCTTCAGCATCCATCAAATCCCTTCTCTTACCTACTCCAGTTTTACACAACATAGCATGCTAGGAATGTGCGACAGATTCTGCGACACTACCCGCTCCCCCCCACCAGACCAAGCAGCAGAACCTCATCTTCAGGAGGCTTATCATCTGCTTATCCTTAGTCAAAAAACAGACAACGTTGTATCTACAACATGCCCCCATTCACAGGGTTGCGAATGGATTTATCAACCATTGTTGCAGTGTGTAGCCTTTCTCCTTTACTAACCTTCCTTGTCAGGCATTTGGACCCTCAAGCGCAACAAGAGCATGTGAGTTCTCAATGATATAGTCATCACTGCAACTCTGAGGGTACTATGTATAAGCCTCTAAGATGTGGTACTGATGATTCCATATCACTTGCACACTGACAGAATGGAATCTGTTTCTTCTGATGAACTCAGCCACATTATGATATGGTCCTCACAAAGCAATGTGTGTAGTCTATGGTGCTGTACTCCAAGGGTACCACCTATGTTGCTGAAGCCGACTGCCTCGGCTGCAGCACTGACCTCATCGTGGGAAAATGAGGTGTAGCAGTGTGATCTGGCACAAAAGCCTTGATTTATTTGTGGGTGGACAATCATCATAGCAATGATGATAGCCCCTGATGATTTGCAATAGCCATGTAGAGATCAGATCCTTAGCAATGAAAGCAGTCGGCATTTGCACTTCTTACAAATGATGGTTTAACATACTCCTTCATATAATGGAACTCAGAGCATTCTGACAAGGATGGCTATGGAATGTATCAGAGATAAAAGGTACTGCAGATGCTGGAGAATCCGAGATAACAAGCATGGGGCTGGATGAACACAGCAGGTCAAGCAGCATCATAGGAGCAGGAAAACTTGACGTTTCAGGCCTAAACCCTTCATCAGAAATGGGGGAGGGGAAGAGGGTTCTGAA
>JAHRHZ010000056.1:14570339-14617709 GCA_024137785.1 Ginglymostoma cirratum | reverse complement strand
GTAGGGTTTGCAGGGTAGTTTGATCTTAGTAGGATAATAGGTCAGCACAACATCATGGGCCAAAGGGTCTGTACTGTGCTGTACTGTTCTATATTCTATGTTCTATGTTCATTCATGTTCTGGGAAGACTTCTTTAATTTATTACTGACAAACAGGAGCCCAAAAGTACCTGAATTTAGCCAACAAAATTGTAATAGAAAACTCTCAACAGAGGCTGTATATGTTAGATTTGTGTCTAAACCTATTGCAATGCATTCAATGAGGAATTGTGAATGCAGCTTTGCCAACCCTCCAAGGACAAAGTTCATTCTTTCCCTTTCCTAAGTCAAAAACACCATCTGTCTGAGATTGACTTGAAGTGTGGATCTCTCCCTGCTGAATGCAAGCCTTGCCTCTTTGTGTTTTACAATTTACAACCACCGATTTGTTCCAGTTTACCAAACAAAGATGAGTCATCTCATCATGCTCTTCACATCAAAGCATTGCCTTGCACTAAAACAATCCCCATTGTAAGAGAAATCCTGCGATGTACACGCTGACAGCAACTCTAGCTGGTATAAAAGCCTACGTTTATAAAGGTTTCCTCAGCAGCAGTTTTCAGAATATGATATGGAAAAAAAAGGCAATTTCAAGAGCATAATTTAAACAAATCCTTTCTATATTCTAGTTCTGTCTGTGTAAAAGCTAAGTGTAAAACTACATTGGTGTCTTTACAAAGGCCATTGGCTATTCTAGTCCTTAATTATTTTTATCTAACGCACAGCATGGAAAGATTTGTGCCCTAATCTGTTGGATAATATACATCAGCCTCAGAAAATGATTTTCACTCCATCTGCCTATTAATTTCCACATGTGCCAGACTGAATAAACAATTAATATTTAAGGTTGTGCCTGGGATGAGGTATCTTTGTTTTGCTTGATTTCACAATATTACTTTATTCGTCTGCTCTGCTTTTCATTTCAGTGGAACACAGAGAGAACTGAGGTTGTGCGTGTTGGTAGGAAAAATATGGAGGTCCCACATTACTTGGAAGTTGCATGCCTAGTTGGACTGGAAGAACAAAGGGTGCTCAGTGTCCAATACATCAATCACTAAAAATTGCGCCATAGGTTCAAGGGCGACACGGTGGCTCAGTGATTAGCACTGCTACTTCACAGTGTCAGGGACCTGGGTATGATTCCATGCTCGGGCAACTGTCTGTGTGGAGTTTGCACGTTCTCCCCATGTCTGTGTGGGTTTGGTGGATTGGCCTCGCTAAATTGCCCATAGGGTCCAGGGATGTGCAGGCTGGGTGGATTAGCTATGGGGGAAATGCAGAGTTACCAGGATGGGGTAGGTCGATGGGATGCCGCTTGGAGGGCTGGTGTGGACTCAATGGGCTGAGGGCATGCTTCCACACTGTAGGAATTCTATGAGATTAGGAAGACCATCAAGCACAGTTGCTCTTTTTCCCTAGTGCATTTTTGGAGTCGGAAGTTATGACAAATCTGTATTATAACCTGGTTAGATCACATTTTGAGTACTGCATATATGCTGGTTGCCAAATTACAAACATCATATTGAGATACGAGAGAGGTGTTGTTCATGCTTTAGATACTTTGACTAGTTTATGTTTTAAAAACACATTACCCAAGTGCTCTTGTCAGTAAGGTAGACAAAGGAACGCAATTCAGTTTGTGGTTCAATGCAATTTTATTAACAAAATATTCCTTATTAAAAGCACCATGTGAGCATTTCCCAAATTCCCACAAAATTTACTCTCTGTCCAGCTTTATCCGAGAAACGATATTACCCACAATGATCCATGTGTTAGAGCTGGGACATTGGAATCTCCTTCCTCTCTGACATAGGGCTGGCTGTCTTCCACGAAAGTGGGTCTCGCAGGTCAGGGTGGATCCTTTCCTGGGTCTTCTTGGATTTCAACACTGTCTTCCACCATATGTCTTGGTCCAAGTTTTCACTGTGAATCTTCATTGACAAGATGGATTCCAGTTGTGTTTTTATCCCCCCTCACCTAGACATTCCAGAATGTTATGTGGCCTATGGCCAATTGAGTCATGGGTGAGGTTGAAAGCATCCAATGGAGTCACATCAATACCCTTCTTTGTGGCTATGCTGGGGAGGTGTAAAGTATACATTGTCAGGCATTGGCTACAGATCAAGGTGTCAGAAAGTCTGATTGATGCTTCTCCGAAGTTCAACCCTCAGGCTGGTTGTACCTGATTCCCTCCATACCATTGTGACCTCTTTGACCTTTTCTCTGTAGGCAATAGCTGCTGGCTGCTGTTTAGTTTAGTTTGGCCAATTTTCTGTCAGACTCAATTTCTTTAGCTGTGGGTTAATTTAGAATGTCCAATTTTCGACCTGTCATCAGTGCAAAGTGATGATTTTAAAGGGTAATCCCAGAAATATGAGAATGTATGTATCAAGAAAGGATTGTCAGGGGTGGGTCTCTTTCCCTTTGAAAATAAGAGAGCTTAGAGCTGACTTAATCAAGATCTTTTAAATATGGAATGTTTTGATAGTGTGGATACAGGGACAATGTCTCTGATGGGGAATACCACACCTAGAGGAAATCAATGCAATGTAGTCACTAAGAAATTTGTAGGGAATTCAGAAGTATGCTCTTCACCCAAAGAGTGGTGAAAAGACACTCTTCTTAGAGACAGCAGCAACTAATATAAATGCTTTTTAAGGGAAATTGGTCAGGTAAAGGAGGAAGAAGGGAATCAATGGTTATAATAGTAGTTGTAGATAAAGAAAGATGGAAAGGCTCAATTGGAACTTATCCCTGGAATCGTTGGGCCAAATGGCTTATTTCCAGCTGTGTATCCCTTGTATGTCTGAAAGTAAGAAAGCATCCATGCAGGAGCCCTACTTTGGCCTGTGAAATGGTATTGATTTCATCTACAAATGTGACAATTGGCAATTTTAATAGTATTTCTGCCAGTCAAAATTAGGGTTTTCAATCATGTTTCCTAGGTTACACTGCACTCCACTCTGGAGAGTGATTTCGTTATGCTACTGAGTACAGAGTGCAAATGACCACAGGGACAATACACCATTTGATTAAATGTCTTCCTTTGGAAAATAAACTGTAAAGTCTGTCACCTCAGAAACCAGTGCATTGGGCCTTTGCTGCGTATCTATTTTCCCTTTGACCACCCTCACCATTGCAGCCCTTCATTACTAGGGCCCCATACTTTATATTGTGCTTCCATATCCACGTCACTACATAAGTCATAATAGGCA
Organism: Ginglymostoma cirratum; assembly: GCA_024137785.1. Taxonomy (NCBI): domain Eukaryota; kingdom Metazoa; phylum Chordata; class Chondrichthyes; order Orectolobiformes; family Ginglymostomatidae; genus Ginglymostoma; species Ginglymostoma cirratum. The sequence goes on along the minus strand of JAHRHZ010000056.1, from coordinate 14,614,456 downwards.
GAAACTTATAGGGGCCTGAGCAACATGGGCTATGGAGGGAATAGTAGATTGATGCAAGAGTTGCGGTGAGGCCTATCTTGGTGTCAAGAGTGACTCATTGCATTTTATATGCTAGTGCAGGACATGGAGGTAATATTCTCATCAGGCAAAAGTGAGTTGCTGGCTAAGGGGGATTATAACAATCCTAATAACTGCACTTCTCACCTCATTAATACTCAGCTTCTTATCTCACCATTCCTTTGGAGCAAACCAGACACTGAGAATTCCCAACATGGAACTTGGAATAGGTACTGGTGACTTCAGTTCGCTACTGGCTGTGAGGAGCCTTCATGTTGCCCATGAAAGAGACAGCATCTCGGGTACAGTTGATGGGCACCAGCTCCTTGTAGCCCTCATTAATGGACTCTTCCATCTGCTATTTGCCAACTCCTCAGTATCCTCATGGCACCCCTCCTATCAGCTTAGAGGATGCTTAGGAATCACAGACCTGCATTGCACCAGAGACTGACTTTAAAAGGCTGCTGCAAGGACACTTTGTACACAGGGACAGGCACTCTACTCATCAACTGGACCAGGCTGTATCTCAAGGTTGCTTGCTTGCCCTTTCAGCACTTGCTCACTTAGTGCTTGCCAACGTTCTTGAGCATCTATGCCTTGCCTTGGGGACCCAGGAACGCCCAGCTATGGCAGAGGTCATAGTTGCAGGGGCCCTCAAGGTGCATGGGGTCTGCAAGGCAGTGGCTTCCGCTCCCCTGACTCCATTTTCTGGGAATGAGTGAGGAACGGTGTCACTGCAAGCTCCATTTGTCCCTGGATACTGTAAAGTAACTGTGCCAGATGCCAGAGCAAGCCCTGGGACTGCAGAACTTGGAGGCCATCCTCTCCTGGCTGTGAAGGTGACAACCATTTTGGGCTTCCATGTGACTAACTCTTTCCAGAGAGTGACGGGTGATCCTGTGGCCTCTCTAAGTCATGTTCCCACAACTATATCAGGACAGTGACGAATATCATTTTTTTGCAAGGTCATACTGTTTCACTTTGTTTCCCGATGATCATGTCAGTACTGCAGCTTGGACAGTAACGTTTGTGAACCTCACTGGGTTCCCCCAGGTAGAGGGTACCATCAAATGCACACATGTGGCACTGAAAGGGCCATATCTCAACACTGCAGACTTCACTGAAAGGAGGGGAAAGGGCATGCCAGATTGCCTATACCGTGTCCAGGAGCATGGACACCTTTAAAAATGGCACGGGCACAAGGGATGGTGGTCTTTCAGTGAATGTCTGTTGAGTAGCTTGTTATGAGAATGGCAGACAATACGATAGGACTAGTATTGAGCGAGAGAGATGTCATAAAGTGGGGTAAGCTGTTCAGTAAGATAAGGTGAGATCTCACAGATCCTCACAGCAAGAAATCCTCTAAAGAAGCTTAACAAACTGACACTTAGCCAAAAAGAATGTAAGATTCAGCTCATAAAGTCAACCTATTCTGCTACTTATTACATGGTGTTATAAATTAATTTTCAACTTTGCATTGTGTCCTGAAAACAGCAAATTAAACACATGAGTGTTTTATATCACATCTATTTGGGTTTCAAAATGTTCAGTTCATATGTATTCACACATTGATACAATATATTGCAAATAATATGGAATATAAAACTAATATGGCTTATCTCAATTGTACTGTGAACGCCTCTGACATCCTCAAGGCACACCTCTGAGAATCTCCCTTTCAATCTCTCCATATTGTGAGAGTTCTCAGGTTATTAGTTCCACTATCATGTTCCTCATTATGTCTTGCTAAAGAGTGTGGGATTTCATTCAAATGTCAGAGCAGTGTAAAATGGGATGAAGGATTGCTGGGGACATGTAGGAACATGGAGGTTAAAAATCAGATCAGCCACGATATTATTGAATGGTGGAGCAGGCTGAAAGGGCTGAGTGGCCTATTCTTGTTCCTTTGTTTATAATATACATTAAGGGTGATTTGGTCCATGGAAATTACCTTGTGCAGTACTTTCTTCATAGCCTGTGTAATGTATTTCTGAATCCTTTTTAGCTATGACTTTGATAACATTTCTTTGTTAGTACAACATCCTGGGCAATTCTTTCTAAGACATCTGTTCTTAAAGTCCGTATAACTTCTTGATGCTAGTTCACTGTAACATTAATCTGGAACTTGCAGTTGTAATGATAGTAAAATTGTCAAAATGTACTGCATAAAACAGGCAGCAACAAATGGAACAGAATCCTGTGCCCTCCCCCTTGGCGAGTCTGGTGCCAGAGGCAGGATGGCAGCTGGGAACTTTGCTTCCTTCTCACTGCTGCCTCAACTATGTCTGTCACTGGAAGGTCCATGGGTACCACTCGCACCTCCCATTATTATCCATATAGTGGGTGAAGGGTCTCGCTGTCAGCAAAATTTTCGCTAGGTAGCTCCCAAAAAGCATGCCTGATTTAGAGGCACTCAATTGCTTATTCGAGAGACCTGGCATTGGGAAGGGGTTGGAGGTGGGGGAGGTGGGGAGAAAAATTACAATCTCCCTTCTTTTGTTGCCAACACCCCCATCCCTCACTCATGTCCTTTCTCCCTACAATCACTCACCTGTGCCTGAGTTCCTCCTAAATCCAAGCATGGATACAGTGCTGACTCCCTGGTGCTGCTGATGAATACAGAAGAAATACAGTCTTATTGTCCAGTGTGCTTGTATTGTAGGATATCCACCCCTCAGAGTTATTGATTTCGACGAAAGGCTTGTCACTGGTCCATTAAATGGGGGTTACCAGGATCTTGCTGGCTCTTTAGCCAATTCCCTTGTTACCCCCATAAGATTCCACTCATGGTGTCCCCATATTCGCAGTTCAATGGGAGACATCCTAAAGGTACTGTCAATGATACTGATACTCTATGATGTGCACTATTGAAATGTTCACCGGGTAATTAACACAGCCCCAGTGATTCCATGTGAACTCCTACCAACTTGTTCATTATTATGCCTGGTATATGCAGTTTAAAAGTTAAGCCTTGTTGAATGAGGTGAACATGAGTTTATAAAAATAAAAAAAAGCATGTTGGAGAAACTCAGCAGGTCTGGGGCATCTGCGGAGACAGAAACAAAGTTATCGTTTTGAGTCCAATATGAATATTCAAATTTATTGATAGCTGAGTTTTGACAGTGTCCTAAATCAGAATGATGATGAACGATTCCACTAAAACCAGTTTTATCAGTACATACTATCACACTAACATTTAAAAAATCCATGACTTTTTATTCCTATGCTCAACTGTGAATTCAGTCCATGCTTTTAGGTTTCTGGCTTTTTGCCTATCAGAATTCTTCAGTTTGATTGACAGATCAGATGACTTGATGATTTCACTGTTGTTGGATGTCTCAGATCCAAACAGAGGGTGCCAGATTCAATGACATCAGAATTAGGGAAATTGTCTCTCTAAACCTTTGTTGGTCCAAAATTAGTTGCGAGTGTTATCCGTTTGCACTTAGCCACAAAATGCAGGCCAAAATTTCTATACCTTTGTGGAGATTCATGCCGGACTCAAAATATTAGCCCTTAATTCTGTACAAAGATGTTGCCAAACTTGCTGAGTTTCTCCAGCATTCTCTGCATTTGTATCAGAATTCCAGCATCCGCAGTATTTTGCTTTCATTCTCTGGACCTCCAAATTTCCTCCATAACATATCTTCACACTTCTTCCATCGATGTCTTGGTGAGAGAGGCAACTTAGCTACTTCAGCACGAGACATATCCAGTTGTTTTCTTTTTATGTTCCACTAGGACAGTAATGGTCAAACTCATTTTAGAATTTTAAAATTCTCATCCTTCTTTTTAAATCTCACCATTGGCCTCACCCCATTCAATCTCTGCAACCTTCTCTAGCCCGAAAACCTTTCGGAAGGTCTGTAACATGTCCAAATCTAGCATTCCATATATTTCCAAGTTCACACTGCACTATTGACTGCAGCAGTTAGCTAGGTCTAAGTTTTAGAATTCCCTCCGAAGTCCTTTTACATTTTTGCCTCTCTTTCTCAATTAAGATGTTCCTTCAAATCTACCTCTTTGACAGGGTTTTTGGTCATCTAGCTTAATATTTAACAGAGATTTCTCAGAAAATCATTGGAGACAATGGGCTGAATGGCCTACTTCTGTAAACTCTTATCATTCTGTTACATCTTTTCATGGCTTAGTTTGACAATGCTCCTGTGAAGTGCTTTTAAACATCTTAATGGTGCTAAATTAACATAAGTTGTTTCTGTTGGTAGCAAATACTTCTTGCAAAACTATGTGGTGTCCATAGCTGGGTTTCAAAACCTTTTACTATTTATAGCAGCTACCTCCTCTTTAACTGAGGAATGTCAAAGTATCAAAATGTCAAAGGAAGCACTTAAAAATTCAGAGCAGTTTTTACTGGATAGGAAATAAATATATATGGTGTTCCTTCAAAGTGATATTAAATTGATGTGTCTGCTTTCTGAATATCATTTCCTGTACAAAATGCATCATTGTGATGGAATTAAGCAGCAGCTAGACTGATAAATAAGGGAGAAATTAAGTGAAGGGAATGCCAATAATAGTGAGATACAATGGAGTGGGAGAAAGCTCATGTGGATCATAAACATTGGCATAGACCATTTGGGCTGAATGGCCTGTTTCTGGCTCTAAATTCCACATTATTCTACACAGTTCTTACATAAATGGCATAATAACATAAGTAATACAAGCAAAGTTAGGAAATTTGTCCCCTCAAGCTTGTCCCCCCATTCTATAAGATCATGCCGCAGCCTTCAACTCCTCTTTTATGCCAGCTCCTCAAAGCCCTCAACTTCTTGATATCTGAATTATCTAATACCTGCTCTTTAAATACTTTCAATGATCTACCTTCCACAACTGTATGGGGTAGGGAATTCCAGACATTCACTACCCTCTCAGGTTTAAATGAGTGTCCCCTTAATCTGTAACTATGTCCCCAAGTTCGATGTTTCAGCACTAGTAGAAACACCTTCTCAACATCTCCCCTGCCAAGCTTCCTGAAAATCTTGTATGTTTTATTGAAATCACTCATCCTTCTGCTAAACTCTGATAAACAAAGGTGTAAATTGTTTAGCTTTTACTGGTACGTTGTTAATATTGTTTGAAAATAATTGAGGCACTAGGACTGATCCTTGTGGCACTCCACTAGTTACAACAGTCCAACAGGAAAACATTAATCCTGACTCTCTGTCTTCCGTGTGCTAACCAATCCTCAGTCTGTGCTAATACCCCCAATACTTTGAGCTCTGTTAGTATGTTCACTAACTGGGAACATATAGCACTAGAACATGCCCTATTTTGCAGTGCTAGCTGGTATATGAAACTCACTCTGTTGCTTTATCATGTGCTTTAAGCCATAACTACTGCCTGCGCATCTAGATGCTGGACTTTAGTATCCCTCAGGTGTGGATGTCTGTCCGTATACTGCCTCTGAAGCTGTTGGCATTTATTTATTTACATTTCTATGCTGCAATCTGCTAAATACGGCTCTCTGAAGCAGTGTCTATGTCGCTCACATGCTTCTCCTGGTCTCATGCTCTTTCAATCTCACTGACTGATGTCAGAGACACATTATCAGTTACAGAATCAGTGAAATATCTCATGATAATGCATGTATTATAGCCAAATGTGAAAGATATAGACCTCTAAGAAGCAACAATATACAGATTGAAATGACCCATTATGCTGCAATATTTCACTATATTCAAACGAAAGGATTTTACAACACAACTCACTAGACAGTAATGTGAAGAATATTTAACATACTCTAACGTGCAGAAGACTTGGGGATATACAACAGTTCATAAAATACAGAAAACTGAGAGGTAGATAACACAGCAGAGTAATTTGGAACATAATATAGCACACAGTATTCTACATCATTCACTGCTCAATACAAATTGGTGTGGGTTATGGACTAGTGAATTCTACAGTGATAGCAATCTGTTCCAAAGTCGGTGAGAGTGAAGTTTTGTGCAGAGGTTTGCTGTGACTGACATTTTCTTCTGGAGTTCAGTGGAATTTGCTCCTTAAAATTTGAATATTTCTTTTTCATGCAGAGTTTCAGATTGCAATCCAAGGTTACCAAATGCAAAGTGAAAATGCAGAAACACTAACATTTGTCATGTTGCTGACAAGTGACATTTTCACATCTTTCCCTATTCAAGTCCCAATGGTTCAGTTAATGATATATTGAGTTTATTTACTTTTGAACAAAAGAGAAATTCTCTGATAACTGCATCTTTAAACCTTGATTGATCTGTGTGAGCATTCTGTGTGCTGGGCTAGAAAAGCCTATTTTCATCCTGTCATAGCTGTCAGGGAAGCTTAAGGCACAGCTTGCCCTGCACATAACCACTCATTATTACTTGTGGCGGAGGTCACTTTCCATTTTCTCCACATATGAATGATGTTTGATGGTGATGGTTATTACAGGGGCAGTGGGGGGATGGGGAGTTGGTGGTGGGGAGAAAGCAAGTTATTTTACTTTGCACCATGCAAGTAATTTCTCTTTGAATTAGATTTCAGCCCAACTTGTAAGTTACAATGCCAAGAAAATAGGCTTCATCTTGCTAGAGGAAAGCACTATAAATGCCAATGAGAGAAGGCACACAGAATATAGCTGCAAGAGAAATACATTGAAATAATGGATGAACACTTGCTTTACAGAGAATATGTAATTGCTCTTCAGGAGAGGATAACTTCTATTTATTGAATGAAAAGTAACCCCAGGCAGTTGTTCGAATTGGAATGGATTGCTACCAATGACTATGCATAATGTAGTGACAGGGAGTGCACAGTATGGTGGAGCTAGATCGAAGAAAGTCACGCCTCCTTGGAACATAGAACATTGACTTCCAGCTCATTTCCTCCACCACTTGATATGTCATGTTTTCAGATAATTTCAATGCCATTCCATAGTTTGTCTCATTACATTGTTCAGTTGCCTATTCTGAAATTTGTCAATCTCCGCAATCCTCGACACTGCACAGTTCCATCGTCTTTCATCAACAAGTTTTCAAAAGCTACAATAGTATCTTTCCTTATGAAATTTTGGAAGAACATGCAAGTAACAGAAGTACTAATATTATCTGAGAGGATGGTAGAGTCAGAATCACAATTAGTGATAATTGAAAGGTGAACTAGGTCTAGAACTCAAAACAGATGCAAGACATTAATGTGGGAAAAGAGAAGGGAATTGGGAATAGTTGGATAGTCTTCCAAAGACGTGAACACAATTGCTTGAATGGTTTTCTTCTGTACTGCAGATTCTTCAAAACAAACCCTGTTGAAATCAATTAAACATTGACTCATTTGTGTGGACAAATGCATATCATCGAAGCCAAGTGATTGCTTCCTATTTTGTTGAGTTTAAGATAATTGGTGACACACTTAATCTATGGAAGGGACATTCCTCAGAAACATGCAGCATTGCTTGTGTCATTCCACAAATTCATAAGAGGAGTTTTAGTGATCCCTCAATGGTGGAAGTTGAACCTGTTCAGTGAGGACCAATACTGCCATGGATTAATGAATGAATTAATCAATGCTCCAAAGGCACAACTTTGACCCTTTATCATTGTCCCTCATTTTCTGTCGCTAAGCCAATTTCCATTTCTGTTGACATCATTTGAAGAATCACATTAAATGTCTTTGGAATCTGGAGTTTATAGTGAATACCCCGGGCTATTTATTTTGCCATCTTTTAAAATTTGTTTATTTGCTGTCTTCCATTGTTTCAACACCAGTCCTTGACTATTTGAAACAGTGGGCAAACAGGTCAAGGTGATGCTTACAGGACGCAGTTGTATAAGCATTTCTGTTGAACAACTGTTAATTTAATTCCTACTTAAAATGAAAGTCTATTTTCCATCATCCATCACCAATCACGACAATTAACACAATTAACATGTAATTTTTCAGAATAAATTAAGCATATTCTCCAATGTTTTTAAGTATAACACGTGAAGTCTGAGTTAATGGGGTTTCTAATTTTACCTGACACGCTTTTAAAAACATGTATAATCTACATAAATCCATGTACATTATCGTGAATGACACTAGATCATTCTGCTGAAGCCTGAATGAGATAAATCTTACCGTTCCTGAGTTATAGCAGGAAAATAATTTTTAAGTCTATTTAGCATCATTTATCAATCCAAGTTAAATTTTTTTTAAAAATTGCTTTCAGAAGATTATATTTGTCCATAAATAATTCATACTTTTACGCTCTCCTCACATAAACCAATGGTGCGCTCAGTTGGAAATTTGGCGTTAACCTGCAGGTTACGACTGACAGAGCGCAGGCCTCATTCTGTTGAATGGGCTATGTGTTTTCAGTGTGTATTTTGTGAAAGATGGGATTTTCTTAAGAGAAAGGGCCTAATCCAAAAAATAACTTCAAGAGAAGCATGAGCAGTAACTTTCAATGGTGCATATTTGCTAAGCTAGAAAACTCATAAATGCTGATCAACAGATTCAGAAAAGCTGACAGTGCACAAACAGCACTGAGAGATGGCCTTATAAAATGTGGAGCTGAGGGATTGCTCTCAACTTGAAGTTGTACAAGAACAGTCAATAACTTAAGTTTCAAGGACCAGCTTCCAATCATACAAAAACATTATCATCTCCTGTACATTGAAATGAAAATAAATCTGTTCAGAACCTCTGTTAAAAAAAGGAGTGTTACATCATTATATTAAATATGTATCTGCAACAGAAATTTCTGACCTGTCTTTCTGCAGATTTACTTTTTCCCATTAAAGATGATGGTGCACTTTTGAGCATACCTTACTGGTTGCCTCCATTCCTGAGATTGTAAATTACAAAAAAAACTCATAGTTTCTTAATATTGCTATTTTTATTTCTTCCACGAATTTTTACTATTTTAATGGTGGTACAATTGGATAACAAAAGAACTTCTATTATTTACATATAAACAACTTAAAAATAGCTGAACTCTGTCTGGAAATTTACACATTGTCTCTAGAAATGATTGGCATAAAGTTAAATGGCATAACAGGCCATCATGCCCAACAAGACTAACATTTTAATCACTGCAGGTAAAGCCTTGATTGACCTGCCTGCCCTTGCTCTGAGGTAGTCAATTAATGGTCATTTACCAGGCCGCCAGGTTGCACTACCTTCTGACTTCTCACTGTGGTCCTCAACCCTTTGACAGTCTCACTAAACCCATCCCATTTACTTTACAGTCCAGTTTCCACGATGTTCCTCATTGAGTACCGGATGCAGTCAAAAGTGGCCAGCATTGGTGGTGGTGCTGCTGGAACCAGAGAGGGGCAAGCTGCTTGATTATTTGACAGCTTTCAGAAGTGGAACATTCTTCCAGATACAGGCAGAAATGATGACCTGAGCCTCTTAACAGCCTGATGAGTTGTAAGATTGGGTTGTAACATCCTGGATCTGCAGAGGCAAGAACACCCTTCACTTTTCAGCCTGTGAGAGGGCCAAACTCTCCATAAAGAATTCCATCCTCTAATACAAATGAGTGAATGGCCCAGATTTATGCAGGAGATGATGGCATGATTGTAATGTTACTAGACTAGTAATCTACCCAAGCTAGTGGTCTGGAGACACATGTTCAAATGGCAGCTGGCAGAATTTGAATCCAGTATGTTCATAAAATCTAGAACTAACAGCAAGTTTCAATGAGGATAATAAGGAAACTACTATCAATAGTTATAAAAACCCATTTGGTTCACTAAGTCCTTTAGGGAAGAAACTTAAGAGTTAGGAGCAGCAGAAATTCATTCAGGCCCTCAAATCTGCCTGCTATTTTATCAGATGCTGGCTGACCTGCCATAAGGCTCGACTCCTCTTTCACCCCATTTCATCAATACCCTCAACACCTTGATATTTGTAAAATCTATCCACCTGCTTTTTTAAAATTCATACATGGGGGATGTGGGTGTCTCTGGCTAGGTCAGCGTTTATTGCCCATCCCCAATTGCCCAGGGGCAGTTGGGAATCAACCATATTTCTGTGGGTTTGAAGTCGCATCTATGCCAGATGACGTAAGGATGGTTGTATCAGAGATAAAAGGTACTGCAGATGCTGGAGAATCCGAGACAACAAGCATGGGGCTGGATGAACCCCGAAACGTCAAGTTTTCCTGCTGCTGTGATGCTGCTTGACCTGCTGTGTTCATCCAGCCCCATGCTTGTTGTCTCGACATAAGGATGGTTGTTTACTTCTCTAAAGGGCATTCGTGAACTAGATAAGCAACAATGCTTCATGATCATTATTCAATTCTTAATTCCAGATCTTTTCCTCATTGAATTCAAATTCCATCATCTGCTGTGGCTGGATTCAAACCCAGGTCCCCAGAACATTACCTGAGTCTCTGGATTAACAATCCAGTAATAATACCACTAGGCCATTGCCTCCCCAGATCATCTGTTCCTTCAATGATCTAGCTTCCACAACTCTTTGGGGCAGAGAATTTTAGACATTCACTACCTTCTGACAGTAGAAATTCCATCACATTTTAGTTTTAAATGAGTGTCCCCTTATTCTGTAACTATGTCCTCGAGTTTGACATTCCCCCACTAGTGGAAACGTCTTCTTAACATCTGTCCTGTCAAGCCCCATCAGAATTTTGAATGTTTCAATAAGATCACCCACACCCCTCTTCTAAATTCTAATGAATAAAGGTCTAACCTGTTGAACTATTCCTGATAAATCAAAGCCTTCATCCCAGAAATCAGCCTATTGAATCTCTTCCAAACTGTCTCCAATGCCAGATCTGACTTATCTTAGACTATATGGTTGACTCTTAGCTACCCTCGAAAATGGTCTAGCAAGCCACTTAGTTGAAGGGATTTATGCAAATTATAGAGGTTTGTAAATGTATATTAGATTAAATTAGAAACCCTATTAAGCTCAGACTTCATATCTTGTAGTTATGAACATAGGAATGGATAACAAATAATGGCTTTGTCAGTATTACCCACATCCCATGAACTTATCTTTTATGAAAAAAACAACAGATTAAATAGCTGTTCATATTTTTAAACCAACCTGTTTAGACATGTTATGACACATTTCTGGCACAGGAGAGATTTGAACATAGACCTAACGGTCTACAGGTAGGGACACTACCACAGCTCTTTTCTAAATAAAAACTGAAATGGAATCAACAACTACATTGTATGGAAATTTGCAGTGTGGCTTCTCCTTATAATTTGGTTAAATGATGTAAGGCACTTGTTCTTCTCTCTGTTTCTCAGTGGAATTGAAACAGGTTTTTATACTGAACAATATGATGCAATGTGGAAGTGAACAGGTTTGTAATAATTAGGGAAATAATTAGATCAGCAGATGCAAATGCATTGTAAACAGTACAGAGGAGTGTATTCTATTCAGTAACAAAAATGCACAGTGCTGGAGAAACTCAGCAGATCTGGCAGCATTGGTTCTGAAGATGAGTTATATTGGACTCAAAACATTAACTCTGTTTCTTTCTCCACAGATGCTGCCAGACCTGCTGACTTTCACAAGCAATTTCTGATTTTCTTTCAGGTTGACAGTATTCGCAGCGTTTAGCTTTTATTAATCTGTTCAGTTCTGCTGACCTGTTTGACCTAAAGTGTTGTAAATGCTGAACACCCAATGGCTCATGAGAAACTGGATCTTGAGGTTCAGCAAAATAATCTTTGCAGACTCTGCCACATTGTGATCCCATCTATCATTAAAAGGTAGATCAAATTTTGAGCTGCATGGCTAGCTATGGCTCATGGGTCATTCTGCAGAAGAGTAATGGGAGTTGAGATGATTGTGGGAAAACTGTGATCCTGATGAGATCTGTAGACTGTTTTATAAAATTATTTTTGAAAAACATATATTCAGCAGCAGCTGCTCAGGTCTTGTAACTGCAAAAGGATCCCAAGAGGAGAAGTGCAGTTGCCCCAATTCATGCCTAAGAAGCAATGTGACCCACATTTATATAATAGGCCTAATAGGAGGTTTTGACGTGCAGTGGGTATTGTCCCAGACTGATTGACAAAATTTCTGGGTTTGAGTCCCACTTCATGATTTGATGACCAGAGAATGTGTGTCTGTAACACACCCACATGGTATCAATTGGTAAATCCGTCCAACATACATCACGGCAGACAGTGAGCATGGGAGAGATTCGAGTGAACCATCTGATGGAAAGAAATTAGTGTCTCTATCATCATTGTCCATAGTTCTGAACTACAACATTCAGTAAAATGGCAACAAGATTTGCTTGGGATGATGGGGAGTCCTGCAGTTTGCTCAGTTGGCTGGAAGCATAGCGTTAATCAGTTTGGGGCCAATGCTATGAGATTTGATCCCTGTCCCGTCTGAGATGGATTGCCCCCTTACTCTACATGTGCTGGGTGGGACCTGCCTTCTGGCTGAAAAATTGAGAAGTGAGAAACATGAAAAGGATGACCCCAATCAACTTCAGATATTTTCCTTGGGGCTTCCCCAGAATCAGGCCACATTGCATGAATTTTATGTCAGTGAAATGGGCACACTTGGTCTATTTTCGGTACCATTGTGCCCTGTTTAAGCCTGTGTAGATTTCATCAAGACTGCAAGAAAACTTCAACCAGCTCCCGTTGCAAACAATTTAGCACATTTCTGCATAGCGAAGTAAACAACTGGTGGTAATCTGCACAACAGTTATGAAGAAAAACTAATTAGGGAATATTTTCACCTTACTGTTTGTGCGTAAAGTGTTGGAGCTCAATGTAGATAAAATAAATAGGTAATTGATCCAATCTTTCACTGTGGGAATGGTAAAAATCTATTTATAACTTAATCAATGGAGAAAGCTGAATTTTGATGACTTGGGCAGAATTTTGCAATGTTTTTCTAAGTGTGATGGTGAGCATGTTAGGCAGTAGCTCACACACCACCGACATGCTAAGATATCTCACCTGTCTGCCTGCTATTCAGCTCATTAAGAGCTAACAGTCGAGCAAGGGCAAATATCATACTCCATCAGGCACCCGGCACTGATGACTTAGGTCACCCAAAGCTGCAAGCCAATCAGAGGCTGACAGCTTCTGGATCCAACAGCCCATTGGTTGAGGCCTGTAGATCTAGTGGCAAGAAGGCAAGTTATTTCTATCTTCTTGACACCAGGTGTTGGGTCATGTGGGTTGGAGGCAAGGACACATTGATGTGGCTTTTGGAGGTCACATTCATGTCCCCCACTCATCCAAATTGAGGTGATTTCAGGTCACACATCAAATCCAGCTGACAGGTTGCCATAGGTTCCTCTTTGGGTAATTAACCACCCTGAGGGGTGACCATTGATTGACCACTTAATAAACTTAAATGTTGGTGAGTCCAGAAGGCTAGCCATCTCCCCAGCATTTAATTGCTGAAGTGGAGAGGAAGGGGTGAGTTTCTCTGTAGGCCAATTCACCCAATTATTTCCCCTTGTCTTGCCACCACAAAAGGGCTAATTCCAGCCAATGAATTCTGATTCATTGCATCTCAAAAATAGGAAAACAAAACACTCTATGGTAGTCACCTCTCACTTCAGTCACGCATTAGGGTAAATTCCTAAAGAAAGAGCAGTCAAAGGAATGAAGGCTGGAGATTGGATTACAATGTTGCCCAACCACTTCTCTGACCCACAATTCCTACCACTGGAAGGACTGGATTGAGGAACCAGTACACATATTGGAGTACAGAGTCAGTACTGTACTGGTACCCTCAGTCATGTTGGAATCGCTACAAATATTGCAAAAGAGTCAACAATTTTTAGATGAAAATTTGGTCCACAAAAGAAAGATAAAGTCAAGACTATTCAGCAGCAGGAAATTAACCAAGGAAACATCAATAACAATGTCAGAGAAAATCATATCGCAGCTTTTCCTCCTGAGGTTTTACAACAGTGCCCATCCTCTGGGTATGAAATGGAAACTGACAAGTGATGAATATTTTTTAGGTTTTTAGTTGTAAATGTATATTTACATTGCAATGTTTGCAAACTTGTTTTCCGTACATATTACTTCAGTTCCTGTGCCTACTTAATTAGTTCTAGTTGATGTGCATCCTCATTCTTCGTTCTTCAAAATACTTTGTTATTTCATATGATTCCCACATATACGCAATTATCACAATTTAGACTCAAAGTTCTAGTGTTTCATCAAGTGCATTTTCTTTTCAACCCTCTGTGTGCTTATGGACTGATGACTTGTTAATTAACACATGACTGTGGTTCAGCAACGAAATGTTACATCCTAACCAATATCCCTAGAACAATTCATTCCTATTTCTTGATGAATAATTCAACATACTTGTTCTCTGCTGTTTTCAATCCTCTATTACTCCATGCTTGCTGACCTAAATTGGCTTCCCACTAAACAACATGTTCACCTTAATTCAAATCACTCCATGGTTTTTACTCCCTCTCTATCTCAATAATTGCTTCCAGTCACTCAACTTTCTAAAATATCTGGGTTCCTCAAATTCTGGTCTCTTTCGCTTATCAATTTGAATTTCTCTGTGTGTATTAGGTCACATTCTCTGGAATTCCTTCCCAAAAGCTCTCTGTTTTTCCAGCCTGCTTTTCTGCTTCAAGATGCTCCATGAAGCCTGCTTCTTTCACCAAGCTTTTGATTATCTAACCTGATGAGTTGCACACATTTCTTCTAAAATATTTCTGAGAAGTGCCTTGCAATGTTCCACTACTATAAATCTGCCAAATTAGCCTGGATTTATAAAAAAATGTTGAACACACCACTATCAGCATCATTGGGTTTGCTTTGTCACACTGGTAGGACAGGCCGACTCATGATGGTGGTGGCATGGTTGCATATAGTTGGAAGAAAGTTGCTCTAGCAGTTGTCAACATTGACTTTGGACTTGTGTTACCAAATCAAACATGGGCTAGGAGAGTTCCTGCCAATTACTATCTACTGCTCCCACCCCCACCCACTCCATCAGCTCATGGATCAGTACCCCTCCGAATTCAACATAACTTCGTTGAGATTTGAATAATGCTTCTGGAACAGTTTACCACATGCGAAAAAAGAAACCCAAGAGGGTGGAAAAGAGGTCTTTTCACTGCACTAAGGTGGGACACACAACGTCACAGTGCTGATGGTTTAAGAGAGGCACTGGGAAAACAAATGTGGTAAAAGAGGCTAAACCAGTGGGATTAGTTGAGGTAGTGAAGGAAATCTCAAGAGAAGTCAAGGAGCTGCAGGAGAGTGCACAGCCTAGTCATGGGCTGGATAGTAAGATAGAGTCCGATCTTTTCAAAAAAATTTAAAAATATCGAGCGATGCGGGAGCTGGTTTGTCTCTAATAGTAAGAGATGAAAATATTTGCATTCCTTCTGAAATAATTCCGAGTGAGTGATAATCTGTGGAATTACTGGAGAGAGAATTAGTGTTGCCCAGTGCAAGATAAGGCTAGAAAGTCAATCGTGACTGGGGAAGTGATAGTGGGAGTAATAGAAAAATTGATTATTCCAGGAATACAGTTTATTCTTGGAAACGATATAGCTGGATTGCATGTGGGAGTGCTGCCCATTATAGTGGAAAAGCCAAAAGAGAACCAGAGTGCTGAGGAGTTAAAAGATAAATACCTTGGAATTTTTTCAGCCTGTGTGGTGACAAGATTTCACAGCCATAAGTTAAAACAAGAAGGAAAAAACAAAAGAGAAAGATGTAGGAGTTGAGGTCCAGTTAGCTGACACTCTGTTCGATGATAGCAAGAACTACAGATGCTGGAGTTAGAGTCCAGTGTGGAGCTGGAGAAACACAGCAGGCCAGACAGCATCAGAGGAACAGGAGAGTCGATGCTTCGGGTTTACACCCTTCCTGATGAAAGGGCGGCACAGTGATTCAGTGGTTAGCACTGCTGCCTCACAGCGCCAGGGATCCGGGTTTGATTCCACCCTCGGGCGACTGTCTGTGTGGAGTTTGCCCGTTCTCCCCGTGTCTGCGTGTGTTCCCTCCAGGTGCTCCGGTTTCCTCCCACAGTCGAAAGATGTGCAGGCTCGGTGGATTGGCCATCCGAAGTTGCCCATAGTGTTCAGGGATGTGTAGATTAGGTGGTTTACAGGGGAATGGGTCTAGGTGGGATGTTCTGAGGGTCGGTGTGCATTTATTGGGCCAAAGGGCCTGTTTCCACACTGTAGGGATTCTATGATCTATGAAATGTCGACTTTCCTGCTCCTCTGATGCTGCCTGACCTGCTGTTTTCCTCCAGATCCACACTGTGTTGACTCTGTTTGATGAGATGGCAAAAGGAAAATGTAAGCAGGTTCAGGATAAGGCAGGGTGTTTAGTTTTGAATGATTAAGGGAGTTACAACAAAAAGATGAGATGATAAAGGATTTATATCATAAAGCCTATTCGGAAAATGAATGAGAATGCATTCCACAATGTTATTACCTTAAGGATAGAATCTTAAGGTAGAAATAAAGACCTTGACAGGTTAGTGCAGATGAGAAATGGGTGAAAGTTCACCAGATTGCGTTTCCATAGAATACAGACCGGAAGTATTGTGGATAGCACACAAACTACCTGTAGGAGGTCATCTAGGAGTGAGGAAGACTCAGGCTAAGATATAGAAGCATTTCTATTGGCCTGGATTACATAAAAATGTGTTTGAATTTTACCATATCTGTCGTTTGTGTCAGATGGTAGGAAAGCCACAAGCAGTAATAAAACCAGCATCTTTGATGCCAATTCCCGTTTTTGAAGAACCTTTCATGTGGGTTATGGTCCCCTCTCTAAAACCAAAAATGGGAATCAGTATTTGCTAACCACGTGAATTTTCTGGTAAAGATGCCAGATAGGAAAAAAATTCATCCAGTGTGTCCTGAAACATTACTATGACATAACCATGTGTTTACCAGATTCCTGGAGGCAATTCCATTAAGGAATGTTAAGGTTAAAAAAAGGTTGTGGAGGCATTGCTTGCTTTCTTTACCCATTATGGATTACCCAGGCAGATTCAGTCAGACCAAAGATCCACTTTTACTGCCAAATTATTTAAAGAGGTCATGGATAGTTCGGGCATCAAGCACTTTAAATTAGGTGTGTACAATCTTGAATCCCAGGGAGCATTGGAAAGGTGGCACCAGACCGTAAAGACCATGCTGAGGACTTATTGCCAGGATTACCCAAATGATTGGGAGAAAGGTATCCCATTTCTATTATTTGTTATTAGAGATGCTCCCAATGAATTGACTCAGTTCACCCTATTTGAATTGATATCCAGGAACAAAGTAAAAGGACCTTTAAAATTAGTTAAGGAAAAGTTGATCAGTCTGAAGTCTGAGATCTCACAGTGTGGATTATGTATCTGAGGTCAGAGAAAGATTAAACAGAGTAGGTGAATTGGCTAGACAATATTTGAAAGTGGCACAGCACCTAATAAAGCAAGAAGCAGATAAGAAATCTAAAATTTGTAAGTTTACCTGTGGGGATAAAGTATTTGTGCTGTTACCAGTGGTAGGAGATCCCTTCAAAGCAAGGCTTAGTGGTCCCTGTCAGATTGGGAAGGAGTTAAATCAGGTGAATTTTCTGGTAAAGTTGCCAGACAGGAAAAAAAATTATCGGGTATGTCATGTGAACATGCTAAAACCCTATTATGACAGGGAAATGGAACTAGAGAAACAGGTATTAGTTACTGCCACTCAGAGAGAGGAATCAAATCTAGATTATTTGGATTTTGATGTGCCTCAGAATAAATTGAAAAATGAGGAAGTTCTTAAGGAATGGATTAGGGTAGTGAGCTATCTGTCCCAGGAACTGAGAACTGAATTGAATGAATTGTTATAGTGCTATGAGGACCTATGTAGAAATAGAATGGGGAAGACTAATACCATAGTACATGAGATTGGCGTAGGGAATGCTGCTTCAATAAAACAACACTCCTACAGGCTTAATCATCTCAAAGCATTGCAAGTTCATTAGGAAGTGGAAGCAATGCTCCAAGAAGACATCATACAGATGAATTAAAGTGAGTGGAGTTTGCTGATCATGTTGGTTCCCAAACGTGATGACACTCAACGATTCTGTGTAAACTTTTGAAATGTCAATGCCGTGGTCAAATTTGATTCATACCCAATTCCAAGGCTGGAGGACTATGTGGAAAAAGTAGGACAAGTCACTTACATCACAAAGTTGGACTTTATGGTTATTGGCAAGTACCTTTATTGGAGAGAGCGAAAGAAGTTTCTGCTTTTGTAGCCCTAAATGTGCTGTATCAAGTTAAAGTAATGTCCTTTGGAATGAAAAAGACACCAACCACTTTTCAAAGACTTATGAACAGAGTTTTGGCAGAATTGACTATTTGCGCCGAGTACATACATGACTTAGTGATCTTTAGCCATTCGTGGAAATATCATATGGAGCATTTGGCAGAACTCTTTGAGAGACAACAGAAGGCAAAGTTGGTCATAAACTTGGCAAAAACAGAATTTGCGAAGGCGGAAGTAACGGTCTTAGGGCACAACATCGGGCATGGACGGATGACACCGAGGAATGTGAAGATGAAGGCCATTGATGAATTTCCAAAACCATCCTTGAAGAAGGAAATGCCACAATTTTTAGGATTGAGTGGATTCATCAGGAAATTTGTGCCAAACTTTTGTTGTGTGGTGGCACCGCTGACAGATTTGTTAAAAAAAATTCAGTGGACGGAACAATGCCAGGAGGCATTTGAGAATTTAAAAGCAGTGTTAACCACCGCACCAGTTTTAGCCACAACAAATTTTTTGAAACCCGATAAAGTCGCCATCGTCACAAGAGATGTAAGTGTTGCAGATGTGTTGTTACAGGAGGATGATTGTGGAATTGAAAGGCCACTCAGTTATTTTTTGAAAAAACTCAATATTGATCAGAGAAAATATTCAAACATTGAGAAAGAGTTATTGAGTTTGGTAATGGCCTTACAACATTTTAATATTTACAATGCAAATAATGCATCAGAGATGATTGAGTATTCCGTTCACAATCATTTAACATTCTGGAAAGATTTAGGGACAAGAACACCAGATTATTTTGTTGGAGTCTCATGCTACGAGCATTTAATTTACAGATTGTGCATGTTGTGGGTCGTGAAAATATTATCCCTGATTCTTTATTGCAAGTTTAAAAGAAAAATGTTTATATGAGATAGAAACGGTAGTCTTCAATGTTATATATATACATATATAGAAAATTAGTATAAAATGTGCTACTCTAGATAAATGAGCTATGAATCTAGTAATATAATGACGTTAAGGCTTTAAAAGAAAAAAGTGAAACAATCTTTTCATAATGATTATTCATTTATTTCTTTAGTGGGGAGGTTCTTAAAGGAAGTAGGGTAAACTACTTGTGGATTGGGAGGCAGGAAGTTAGAATTTGGTGTTTGTAAAATGCTGGGGGGAAACCATTGTGTGGTCCCTTTTTAAAGATGACGTGTTTTTTTCTATGCTTAGCGATTTATAAAAGGGTGCTTGTGAGCAGCTTGAAAGTTTGCAAGTATGCAGATAGCACCCAAATTGAAATATTTGTGTCAAAAGGCTGTACAGTTAGCAGGCCAAGCAGCAGTTTTTTTTTTAACAAGACAACCCAACTTAAATGGCAACCTCTGCTGCCTCGTAAGTCATCACCTTCTCCCTTGGCAAAAGTGTAAAAGATACTCCTCAGATTGAGATAGGCCTTGTTTCTCTTCTTGTCTGATTCTGCCACAAATCTCACCTATTGCTCAGAGCCCGGTAAGTTTTAATGCACAATTTCATTCCCGGCCCTTTCCACAGATCACCCATCTCTGAGCTACACACACACACACACACACACACAGGAAATGGAGTCGCTGGATTTCAGGGCCAGTGTTTTACCAGCCTTGAGAAGCTCAAAGCAACTGAAGATATTGCCTACACATCAGCACCTATAGTTAGGAAGAAGTCAGGTTAAAGTATTTGTTTCCAAATTCATTTTGATGGAAAAATCGTTAGTTTCTATTTATGGTGCCAGTGACGTGAATCACATCATTGAACCTGTTGAAAATGTTTTGAGACAGTGCCTTTAATATTCAAATTAAGCAACTGAATGGTTCCCAAGAACAGCTACAATAATATTGAGCAATTAAATGTTTAGCAGCGTGAAAAAAGAAGTCATGGCTTTATTTCAAAGCCTCCTCTATATCTCTAATATGAATTAGAAACAGTTCTGTTTTAATTAAGTATTATTCTCTCTGCGACATCAGAAAAATAGCTTGCAAGATGACTGGCATTGCAGACTAAAAGCACGCCTGCATTGTACATTGTGTTTCAGGCTTAGATGGGATGGAATTTGTTAAATGCTTTCAGGAAAGTTTCCTCAAGCAGTATATAGAGGGTCTTACTCGGGAAGGGGCAAAACTCAACCTACCGATGGGAAATAGGGCAGGACAGGTGACCGAGGTGTCAGTGGGGGAGCACTTTGGGACCAGTGACCATAGTTCTATTAATTTTATAATAGTAATGGAAAAAAATGACATGGTCCACAGGTTCAAGTTCTTAATTGGGGCAAGGTGAATTTTGATATGATTAGACAGGAGCTTGCAGGGGTTGATTGGAGTAGTTTGTTTGCAGGAAAAGGGACCTCCAGCAAGTGGGAGGCCTTTAAAAGTGTGATAGCTAGAGTTCAAGGTCTATACGCTCCTGTGAGGGTGAAGGGCAAGGTTGGCAGGAGTAGGGAATCCTGGATGACAAGAGATATTGAGGCTTTGACCAGAAAAAGGAGGATGCAGGGATCAGGTGCAGGTAGCTGGGATCAAGGGAATCCTTGGAGGTATATAGGGGATACAGGAGTTTACTAAAGAAGGAAGTCAGGAGGGTGAAAAGGGGAAAGGAGATAGCTTTGGCTGAGAAGATTGGGGTGAATCCAAAGAGATTCTTTAAGCATATTAAAGGAAAAAGAATAACTAGAGAGAGAATTGGACCCCCCGGGACCAAAGTGGACATGTATGTTTGGAACTGCAGGAGGTGGATGATGTCCTCAATGAATATTTCTCCTCTGTTTTTACCATGGAGAGAGGCATGAAGACTTAGGAACTTGGGGAAGTTAGTGGTGATATCTTGGGGACAACCCATATCATGGTAGAAGAGGTGTTAGAACTATTAGAATGTATGAAGGTGGATAAATCTCCTGGTCCTGATCAGACATATTCAAGAACCCTGCAAGAGGCTAGGGAAGAAATTGCCGGGGCCCTGGCTGATATATTTGCATCATCGATAGCCATGGGTGGAGTCCCGGAAGACTGGAGGGTAGCAAATGTTGTGCCCTTGTTCAAGAAGGGTGGCAAAGAAAAGCCTGGGAATTATAGACCAGTAAGCTTAAAATCTATGGTAGGTAAGTTACTTGAGAAGATTCTGAGGGATAAGATATACATGCATTTAGAAAGACAAGGTTTGATTAGGATCAGTCAGCAAGCATGGGAGATCATGCCTCACAAATTTGTTACAGCTCTTTGATGAAGTGACCGGGAAGGTTGATGAGGGCAAGGCGGTAGATGTAGTCTATATGGATTTCGGTAAGGCCTTTGGTAAGGTTCCACATGGTAGGCTGCTCTGGAACTTTAGATCAAATAGAATCTAGGGAGAGCTGGTAAATTGGATGCACAAATGGCTTGATGGTAGGAATCAGAGAGTAATAGTGGAAGAATGGTTGTGGGACTGGAAGCCTGTGACTAGTAGTGCGCCTCAGGGGTTGGTGCTGGGCCCATTGTTGTTTGTTATCTATATCAACAATTTGGATGAGAATGTGCAAGGCATGATTAGTAAGTCTGCAGATGACACTAAAACAGGTGGTATCATGGACAGTGAGGAAGGTTATCAGGAATTGCAGCAGGACCTTGATCAGCTGGGGAAGTGGGCCAAGAAATTGCAAACAGAGTTTAATATAGGTAAGTGTGAGGTGTTGCATTTTGGAAAGTCAAATCAAGGTGGGAGTTTCATGGTGAACGGTGGGGCCTTAAAGAATGTAGTGGAACAGAGGGACCTTTGAGTTCAGGTGCATGGTTCTCTGAAAGTGGAGTCACAGGTAGACAGGGCAGTGAAGAAGGTTTTTGGCACACTGGCCCTCATCAGTCAGGGCACTGAGTGTAGAAGTTTGGGAAGTTACTTTGCAGTTGTACAGGACGTTGGCGAGGCCACACTTGGAGTATTCTGTTCAGCTTTGGTCACCTAGCTATAGGAAGGATGCTATTAAACTAGAAAGAGTGCAGAAGAAATTTACAATAATGTTGTCAGGATTCAAGGGACTGAGTTATAGGGAGAGGTTGGACAAGCTGGATCTTTTTCTGTTAGAGGGTAGGAGAAGTGTATAAGATCATGAGGGGCATGGATAGGGTGAATGCACTCAGTCTTTTCCCCAGGGTTGGAGAATTGAGGACTAGAGGGTATCAGTTTAAGGTAAGAGGGGAAACAATACATGGGAACCTGAGGGGCAACTTTTTTACACAGAGGGTGGTATGTGCATGGAATGAGCTGCCAGCGGAAGTGGTTGAGGCAGGTACATTAGCAACATTTAATAGGCATTTGAACGAATACATGAATAAGAAAGGTTGAGAAAGATATGGGCCAAGTGCAGGGAAATGGGGTTAGCGTGGATGAACATTTTGGTTGGCATGAACCAGTTTGGGCCAAAGGGCCTTTCTCTGTGCTGTAGGACTCTACGACTCTATCTCTATTCCACACAGATTTGGAGCAATAATTTTATTAATAAAATGGCCAAGAACTGTTTAAAATAGTAACAGTTTAATCAATTAGTACTTCAATGTCCTGCACACTTAAATTATTTGTAATTGTGCTTTGTTGCATGAATTTCATCCATG
The DNA here is from genome assembly GCA_024137785.1 of Ginglymostoma cirratum. Classification (NCBI taxonomy): domain Eukaryota; kingdom Metazoa; phylum Chordata; class Chondrichthyes; order Orectolobiformes; family Ginglymostomatidae; genus Ginglymostoma; species Ginglymostoma cirratum. The sequence continues at coordinate 14,591,575 of JAHRHZ010000056.1, read as the reverse complement.
ATTTCCTAATCCCTGGTGTTCCTTGCAGTCTGAAAACATTTTCTTCATTTAATGTTCTTTTGATGATATTTTTTCATTTGCACCCTCACTTTTGTTTGACAATTTGCCATCCATGCTATGGCAGACTCTGCCCCTTTCTGAATTTGGTGAAACTCTAATCATAGAATCCCTACAGTGCAGATAGAGGCTACTTGGCCCATTGAGCCTGCACTGACCCTCCAAGGAGTATCCCCTGTAGTTACCATTGTTAACCCAACTAACCTGCACATCTTTGGACTATTGGAGGAAACTGGAGCTCCTGGTGGAAACTCACACTGACACAAGCAGAACATGCAAACTCCGCACAAACAGATGCCCAAGGCTGGAATCAAACCTGGGTCCCTGGCACTGTGATGCAGCAGTGCTAACCATTATGCCACCTTGCTGCCCTCAGTCTCTTTGCTATCTCTCGACATCAGTATTTCAATGAATTCCCTGACCATCCTTCCATACTCTACGCTCTGAAAACCTGAAGTCATAAAAAATATGAGGCCATTAACTTAATTCACATCAAGTTCTGTCTCACTACTTTTTCTGTGATTGAAGATTTACATTAGCTCTCGATTAAATAATGATCATAATTCTTACATTATTTTCAAATTCCTGTGTGTCCTTACACGAAACTATCTTTATAATCCACGCTAATCCCAACATCTTGCAAGATGTTGGTGCTCCTCTAAAGCAGCCATCCTTGATACGTATCGCTCCAACATTGGTGGTCATGTATTTGGCTGCCTAAGCCTTCAACCTTTCTTCCCTCCATTAATATGCATTGTAAAGCCTGCTGTTTTGAGGGAATTTTGTGGGGTGAGATGGTGGCATGCATGATGGTAATGAGATTGGATGGGTGATCCAGAACCCCAGGCTAATGCTTTGGAGACATGGACTTAAATTCAACCATGATAGGCAGCAAAACGTCAACTAATAAATAGTTGGAATTGTAGCTAGCACTACCATAACAACTCATAACAACCATAACTATTATTGTAACAAGCATAACAATTCACTAATATTCTTTATGGGAGGAAATCTACCATCCATACTTAGTCTGACCTGTGTGTGACTCCAGACATACAGAAATATGATTGGCTTTTAACTGCCCTCTGAAATGGCCTAGCAAGCTACTCATTTGTATTAAACCATTACAAAGTCTAGCCACAGGAATGAAACTGGACAAACTACCTGGCATTGACCTAAGAAACAACAACAGTAAACTCAATTCTATCCACCCTGCAAAGTTTTCTTTATCAGCATCTGGAGAGCTGTCCTATAGATTAGTTAAGCAAGAAACTGACATAGTCATTCTCACATAATCATACTTTACAGACAGCATCCCTGGTGTGTCCTGATCCACTGGCAGAACGGACCCATCAGAGGTAGCACCACTGTGGTATACAATTGCTGTCCTGGTTGTTTTCAGCATTAACTCTGGTCCACATGAAGCCTATGACATCAGGACAAACATAGACAAGGAAGCCTGTTGTTAATTGTCGTGTACTGTACCCGCTTTGGCTGATGGATCAGTACTTCTCCATATTGAACAGCAACAGGATGAAACATTGGGGTGGCACGGTGGCTTAGTGGTTAGCACTGCTGCCTTGCAGCACCGGGGACCTGGGTTCAATTCCACCCTTGGGTGACTGTCTGTGTGGAGTATGTGCATTCTCCCCGTGCCTGTGTGGGTTTCCTCTGGGTACTCCAGTTTCCTCCCACAGTCCAAAGATGTTCAGGCTAGGTGGATTGGCCATGTTAAATTGTCCATAGTGTTCAGAGATGTGTAGCATAGGTAGTTTATAAGGGGATGGATCTGGGTGGGATGCTGCAAGGTTTGATGTGGACTTGTTGGGCCAAAGGCCTGTTTCCACACTGTAGGGATTCTATGTGAAATTCAGAGTGACAAGGGCATAGAATAGTCTGGGTGGGGCACTTTAATGTCCATCACCAACAGTGACTTGGTAGCAACCATGTTAATTGAGCTGATTGAGTCCTAAATGAACTGTCTGAGGGCAGACGGGATTAGTTTACGATGGCATCAGGGTGATGAAAGATATGGTAGGCCAAAGGGCCTGTTCCTGTGCTGTACTGTTCTGTGTTCTAAGACATAGCTGCTAGATTGTGTCTACAACAGGTGGTGAGGGAAAAATCTACTAACTTCATTCTAACCAATCTGCCTGTCCCAGATATGTCTAATCATGACAGTATTGGTAGGAGTGACCACTGCTTTAACAAATTAGTCTCATTTACTTAATGGCTTTTCGAAAGGAACCTCTGCTACCTGCAGCTGTAATAAATGATACTCACTTTAATCTTGGCTTTACTAAATTACTCTCCCTATGTACAGCTTTAAAAAAACTAATCCCACTTCCTTACTAGTTTTTCCTGGATGGTTCTCATCATCCGTGGCTCAAAGAATGATCCCCATACCTTTCATTTTTTTTTTGTCCTGGACAACCCCCACTCTCCACAGTTTACATTCTGATGACAAGTTGGACAAGAATTTTTCCAAATATTTGGTGAATCCAATGAATAATTGTATTGTTTATACATGTTGGTCACTACATTGCTGTAACATCTCTGATTTCTGGGATCTAAAGGACAACCTTTGTTGTAAGTAAAAAACCTATATTATTGACCCTAAGTACATTTAGTAATAATTATTTTCTTCTTCAGGTTCACCAGGAATGTTCTGTTGAGTAGTCACACTAGATTTTGACTTTGGTTCACCAATGGCTTCTTCTATTGTGTAGAATCCTTACAGTGTGGAAGCAGGCCATTTGGCCCATTATATCCACACTGACCCTCTGAAGGGCATAAACCCCTATCTGTGTAACCCTGCATTTCCCATGGTTAACCCACCTAACCTCACATCCTTGGATACTACGGGGAATTTAGGATGGCTAGTCCACCTAACCTGCATATCTTTGGGCTGTGGTAGCAAACCCACAGACACGGGGAGAATGTGCAAACTCCACGTAGACAGTCACCCAAGGATCGAATTGAACCCAGGTCCCTGGTGCTGTGAGGCAGCAGTGCTAACCACTGAGCCACCATACCACCCTTTCTCCTACATAAGCTAGCAGATCATCCACTATAGCTTCCACTCTGAGAAGATCACTTATGGCCAGACACGTTACCAAACATGTTCGATGTTCAGCCTGCTTCGAGATTCTAAGCTATCCTCCCAAGAAGTCTATTTGACATGACAAATTAGCAAATGGAGTATAATGTGAGATAGTGTGAAGTTGTTCATTTTGTAATTGAGAACAATAGAACTGAGAATTATTTAAACAGAGAAAATCTGCAGAAAGCTGCAATACTAAAAGACTTGGGGGGACTAGTGAGTGAAATACAGAAGGTTAACACGAAGCTGCAGTAAGTAATCAGGAAGGCTAATGTAATGTTAGCCTTTATTTCAAACGGTTTGAAGTATGAGAGTAGGGAAGTCTTACTGAAACTGTACAAAATGCTGGTGAGACTACATCTGGAGTACTGTGAGCAGTTTTGCCCCCCTTATTTAAGGAAAGATATGGTTTCACTGAATTCAGAGAAGGTTTACTAGGATGATCCCTGGCATGGGGAGGTTTGTCTTATGAGCAAAGAATAAGCAGGTTGGGATTCTACTCACTGGAGTTTAGATGAACAAGAAGTGCTGTCATTGAAACATGTAGGATTCTTAAGAAGCTTGACAGAGTAAATGCTGTGCAGAGATTTCCCCTTATGAGAGAGTCTAGGACCAGAGGGTTTAATCTCCGAATAAGGGGGCACCAATTTAAGACCAAGATGAGGAGGAATTTCTCCTCTGGTGGTTCAGAGTCTTTGGAAATCTTTGCCACAGAGATCTGTGGGGACAGAGTCCTTATGTATAATTAGGCTGAGATAGCTAGATGCCTGATCAGTAGGCAAACTGAGGGAATATGCAGGAAAGTGGACGGGAAGAATTTCAGATCGGCCACCATCTTGTGAATGGTGGAGCAGGCTTGAGGCGCTGAAAAACCTACTCCTGTTTCTACTTCTAATGATCTTAACAACATAATGGGAGGTGCTTAACTAAAGTACTCCTAGTATTAACCACTTCAGACCCTTGCACCCTTCGACACCAGTCGGTCTATAAGCCGGACAAGATTTGAGTACAAAAACATAGTCTGAAACTTCAGCGTAGAACTGAGAGAGAACCTCACTGTTGGAGTTGACATTATAAACAGAGGGCCCTTCTGCTATCTCAGTTGAACATAACAGAGACCACAGTGTTACCTGGAGGAAGAACAGATGAGCTACACCCATTGCCCTTGTCATCCTCTAATGAATATCAGAAAAACAAATTGTCTGGTCATAATCACATTACCTTTTGTGGGATCTTTCTGCCATGATTTTATATTGCAATGTTATCTACACTTCACAAGTACTTTATTGGATACCCTGAACTCATGGAAAGCTCTATATAAATTCCTTCCTTCTTTCCATCCCTCTCCCTCTCTCTCTCTCTCTCTCTCTTCCCCCTCAACTTGTATGTAGATGGAATTGTTGAGTCTTCTGATTCTGAGGCGTGCACTTCAAAAATTTTAAATGGGAGAGCACTGCTTGAAATTATCAAAATGGACACAACTTTACTACAGTTTATAATCCGAGTGCCAATATTCTTTTTAAACGGATCATGAAACTACTGCTCAGCTTATTATCACACACCAGTGGAAAAAAATAGAAATATATGAAGCTGTAGATCTCATATTGCTAGATATGATGTTGCAGCTTTGAGTTGTAGCAAACTTTAAAAGCGGATTTTTGATTAATGGTGAATGCATAGGCTGACATTTGCACTTTTATTGCAACCTTGCACTGAACTTGGCCTCCTTTGCGATCTGACAGGTCAATGAACAATGAGAAACATTTATTTGCCGATTCATAAAGACCCGTTATCATTTTGACATTGATAAACACATGTTGCCCAATGATCACTGTATCTATTTTGGAATCAGAAGACTATTGACCATGTAATTAACTATCCTTCTCGTGAATGCCATGGCAGAATTAAATGCCCTTCACTCTGGCCAATTTAGTGATGAGGACAACCATCACAATGGCCCAGGAAGGCCTTCAGACCGTGCCCCAATTGAGGCACTTAAGTCAGCAATAAATGGCCTCTTCCCAACCCCACCCTTATCTGGGAATAACCCAGTTGTGTTGGGGTTGGGGGTGTGCTTACTAAACAGGGAGCATGCAGGATTCCAGGAGGAGTCTCTCACTCAAAGGCACCCACAGCTGATCAAGGGACCTGACATCAAGTACAGCATATGCACTCGCTGATAGCCACCCCTCTTCTTACTGTTAACCAACATGCCCCCTGCCCCACTGCCCCTCTGTTCTGAGATATAACAACAGTCTGAAGCCTGGGTGGGTGGGATATCAGCAGCACCCACAGCATATCCTCAGATCCCCTCAACCAAGCCAGGTGCCACTGCTATCCAATAGAATGTTGGCTGAAAGTTTTTAACTGGAAGAATCTCTGCCCATCTGGTCTCTAATTCTGGGAAAATCCCAGTACTGACTACTGTTTGCCTTGCCCCTTAATTTGATGCACCTTCTCTAAAAGAGAGAAAAAACCACTTGTCACTCCCAGTCCTGATTGTCAAGCAATGAATTTTAGATCCTAATCACCTACTGCAGCACAAGGCTTTTCCTCATGCTGCTTTTGGAAGTTTTGCCAAATAATTTAAATTGATCTCCTCTCACTGTCACTCCTACTGTCAATAGAAACAGATTCCTCTATTGACTCTCTAGATTCCTCAGGGTTTTGGATATAACAAATAAATCACCTCTCAACCTTCTCTTGCTTAAAGAGAACAACTTCAGACTCTTCAACTATCCACATTCCTGAAGCCTCTCATTTCTGGAACCACTTCCACCAAGCTGTTCTGCAGATCTCTAAAGCCGTAATTCACATCCTTCCTAAGGACTCGTGTCCAAAATTGGACCTTATGCTTCAGCTAAGACCATGGGAATGTTCCATAACTTCCTTAGTAAAGGTTTACATCATTATTTTGGTAAGAAAGAAGTTAGTTAAAATTTTATAAACTACTGAGACATGTTTAGCAGTATTTTAAGAAAACAAACCTGTCCTACATATCGGACATTGTATGATTTGCCCTTTTCTGAAGGCTAAGTCACAAGAGGTCCACTGACCTATTTAATAAGCTAACTACAATAACACACATTTCTGTTTCTTTCAGTTTTTACACATTTCTGTACAGTTCTTGGATTTGTGTATGACATGTCATTGCTGAGTATAGAATCATGGAATCCCTACAATGTGGATGCAGGCCGCTTAGCCCATTAAGTCCACACTGACCCTCCGAGGACCATCCAACCTAGACCCACGCTGCTATCTTATACCTGTAACCCTGCATTTCCTATGGCTAATCCACATAACCTGCACATCTTTGGACTGTGCGAGAGAACCAGAGCACCTGGAGACTGTGCAAACTCCACACAGACAGTCACGCAAGGCTGGAATGAAACCTGGGTGCCCGGTGCTGTGAGGCAGTAGTGCTAACCCTGATCCACTGTGCCACCCAGACTATAAAACCATTATTGGGTTACTGAAGTGGGCATGAGAACAGGGCATTTCTAGGGCATGAGAATAGTGTCTGAGCAAACGTTAAAACTGTAGCAATGGTTTCTGTGATAACAAGCATGGGGCTGGATGAACACAACAGGTCAAGCAGCATCATAGGAGCAGGAAAACTTGACGTTTCGGGCCTAAACCCTTCATCAGAAAATTTTTGCTTTTCAAAGACCATGGACTTGGCAAATCTCATATGGATTCCACTCAGAGCCTGAGACTACTGAATAATGAATGTGTTTAAAGCTGTCAAAAGCTTTACTCATGTCATTTGTTATGAGTGTTGCCCTCCAACCTAGAGGTTCTTTTTGTGACCTGATGTCCATAGGTATTCTGCTAAGAATGGGAACATCAAAAAGGAAACATTACGTATTTGGAAGTGGAATTTGAATGAATTGTGCAACTAATACAAATCTGTTTTAATGCCTATTTCTATAACATACCATATTCGCTGAGTCAGGTTGAATGGTATAAGGCAATATGGTAAACCGTGCAAAACATCACAATGCACTTAAGGATTGTCTGAAATACTATTTGACAGCAAATAACTGGCTGAAATTTTCAATAACACAGTCTTATTACTTGTCTGGCTGATGGTGCAATTCGAAAGATTAAAATCAAGTTTGTCAAAATTACTTTTTCAAAGTGAACCCCTCATCTCAAGTTCAGTTTCAATGCTGTTCAAATGCAAGCCACTAAATTAAGCTTGTGTATGTTTGCTTAAGTTGTGTCATCTCCCACTAAATCATCTGCCTGAGCATTTAGGACACATGGTTTTAAAGACTGCAGTCAACTCTCAACAATAGCCATTTTGCAATATAATGAGGCTTATATCCATTCTGCATAGTCAGCCACGTGGTACAGCAATAAACTTGCATTTTTATATGCCTGTAAGGATGTAAAACATTTAAAAGCACTTCATAAAAGCATTATAAATCACAATTTGGCACAGAGCTAATGTAGAAAATGTAAGGACCATGACCAAAAGCTTCATCACAGAGGTAGATTTTAAAGACAATCCTAAAAGGAAGAGAGAGTTACAGAGTGCAGGTGAGGAAATTCCAGATTTTAGGACCTAGGCAGCTGAAGACATAGCTTTGTTGGTAACTAGATGCAATGTCTCTCAGCAACACAAAGCTGAGTGGGAGGTGTGAGCTGTGAAGAGGATAGACAGTTGCTTCAATGTGATTTGAACAAAAGTTGTGTGTGTAGACAAATACATGGCAGGTAAAGGTGATCCACTTTTAATGGGAAAGCAGATAGGCAGATTATTATCCCAGTGGCAATACTTTGGGAAACGGTGAAGTGCAATGAGATCTAGGAGTCCAAATCCACCGGTCGCTGAAAACAAGAATACAGCTGCAGCAGGCAAATGGCATGTTGGCCTTTAAGGGGAAAGGGTTTGAGTATAGGAGCAAGGACACCTTGCTGCAATTGTACAGGGCCTTGGTGAGACCACACCCATCAGAGGAAGGATGATCTGGCAATGAGGGCATGCGACAAAGATTTACCAGACTGATACCTAGGATGGCAGGACTGCTGCATGAAGAGAGACTGGATTGGTTAGGACTACATTTGTTGAAGTTTAGAAGAATGAGGGGACATATCATAGAAAGTTATAGAAGTTTAACAGGTCTAGAGAGTATAAACACAGGAATGATGTTCCAGATAATAGGGGAGTCCAAAATGGGGTGTCAAAATCTAAGGATATGGGGTAGGCCATTGAGGACTGAGATGAGAAAAATTATTTTTCAAACAGACAGTGGTGAGCCTGTGGAATTCTCTGACACAAACTGTGATTAGGCCAAGAATGAATGATTTCATTTTTAGGGCTAAAAAGGCTCAAAGAGTATGAGGAGAAAGCAGGAACAGGATACTGAGTTAGATAATCAGCTATGATCAAATTGAATGGTGCATGGCTTGAAGGGCTGAACCTGCTTCTATTTGCCATGTTTTTAAGGAGATGTTGGACCTTTCAGATGGTTCCCTGAGCAGACTATCAAAGTAAATCGGCTGAATGACTCATTGCCAGCGCACGGACCAAGATGTGGCTTGGTAGATGGGGAGAAGACCCTTTCTTATTAGACCTTTCCAGCTTGTTCAGAGTCTCACTACTTCTGAATGCTTCCCTCAAGGTGGCTGCTATGGGTAATATCTAGGGAGAGATGCAGTGGTTTTTGTTGTGGTTAATCCCTAGTAGCTCAGTAATGCAGGATTCTGTGCCTTCTAAGCTGTTCTCTTGGAAGTACGCTGAGATAATCTTCAATTAATACTTGAGGACAATCAACTCAGTGAAAAATGCTGGTCTTTCCGTGCAAAGAGCTATCAATGCTGAGGATTCCAGTTTGATTTACCCTAAGTGAGTTGCATGGAGGGATTCAATAAAGCTTAGGGCATCAGTTGAAAAGGCTCGATAGAGAAAGGCCAGTATCCCTAAGGCCCATATATCTTTGTATGAAAGCTATGTAAACCCTTACTGGCTTTATCCAGGTGGGAATGTTTGACATGGGGAAGGCAGAGGCACAATAGTGATGTCACTGAATGAGTCATCCTAAATCCGAGGCTAATGTTCTAGAGATATGGATTTAAGTTCCACAATGGCAGATGGTGTAATCTGAATTCACTTTTTAAAAAATAATGTTAAAAGCTGGCTGAATGGAGACCATGTAACCCCTTCAACTGTCATTAAAAAAAAACTTTGGTTCATGAATGTCCATTAGGGGTGGGAAGTTTACTGTTTTCACCTGGTCCTACCTACATGTGACTCCAGACCTAGAGCAACTTGGTTGACTTGTAACTGGCAATAAATGCTGGCCTATCCTTGATGCTCACATCCTATGAATGAACAAATTGAAATGTATGTTGTAAATATATCTGTAATGGCAAATATAGTCAAATGTGTGATGTTCTGTGTTGAAAGAAAGTGATCTACACATCAAATTTAAACATCGCACATTTTATGAATAAAGGATGGATGTTTTGGTAAAAACAAATCAATTGAGAAAGCAATTACATATTAAAATGCCTGAGTACAAAAGTGGTTTTCTGTTGCTGGAAAGCTTGAGGAAAGGGTCAAGGCATCTGCAAGGAGACAATGTAAGGTAATGCAAGAATAGTCAGTTAAGAGATGACATTTTTTGTCATTTGAAAGATGCTATTGAGGGACAGAGGGAATTATTGTGCTCAGTCCATCACAATACAGTTTGTTTTATGCTTGAAGAATGCAATAAGACCATAGGATATTGGAGCAGAGGTAGGCTGATCAGTCCAACAAGTCTGCTCTGCCATTCAATGAGATCATGGGTGATCTGATAATCAATTCCACTTTCCTGCATTTTTTTCCTCTAACCTTTGCTTCTCTTGCTGATTATAAATCTGTCTACCTCTGCCTTGAATATATTTAACAAACTAACCTTGACAACCCTCTGTGGTAAAGAATTCCACAAATTCACTACCCACTGACAGAATAAATTCCTTCTTATTCTCTGTCTTGAATGTGCGACCACTTATTCTGAGATTGTTCCCTCTGGTCTTGCACTCTTCCACAAGGGAAAGCAACTATTCTGCATCTACTCTATCAAATAGGCAAAAATCACTGTCTATAATAGAACAAAAAATTTCCACATCAATTCAAATGAGAAACGCATTCTTGGAATCATTTGACTTCAAGTATGTGGCAAATGCATAGAAATTGCAAAAAACTGAAACCACATAAATGAGCATCAATTCTCTTAAATTGATTCTAAATATGATAGCAAATTCCTGCTTTGCAAAATGGATTGAGAATTAATGTCTGACTCCTTAGGTGGTAAAAGTGTACAGTTTAATCAAAGATTTGCTTCAAACAATCATAAATCATTTTATATATGAAGGCAAATTGCAGAGAGGCTTTTAAATGAAACTTGAATGCAAAATCTTGCCTGAATAAAGGTTAATGAAAGGTGTGTTTGCTACGGGTTTTAAGATGAATTATTTGAAGTTACATACCTTATCTTCTTGTTGTCATTTTACTTCAATCGAGTAAAGCTGAGTACTCAGTATAGATTTTGTGGTTTGGACCTGCTGCTGTATCTTTATTTTAAATGTGCTTGTCCAAGGGATCAGTATAGAACTACATGTGGAATCAATATACAGGGCTATAAGTAGAATCAGTATAGGGCTACACATGGAATCAGTATAGGTCTACAGTTGGAATTATATAGGGCCACACTTAGAATCAGTATAGAGCTACACATGAAATCAGCGTGGGGTTGAATGTAGAATCAGTACAGGGCCACACATGGAATCAGTATACAGCTGCACATGGATAGTATCAAGATGAATGTGGAATTTATATCTGGCCAAAACAAGCCCATCATAGAGAAATGATCAAATTCAATAAAGAATCTCAGAAGTCAACAACTGGTTATGAATTTGTATATTTAATTAGGTTTGCATAGAATTCCTGCAATTACATGAATTTTTTTTGATCAGTTAGTACTACGTTATGCTTCCATGAATTTTAATAAAAAAGCATTATTCCCCATAGATTACGGGCAAGTGACACTACTCATTTGACACACTTTGACAAGATTTAATTTGTTCCTGAATGCTTATTCTATGGTATATTTGTTACAGGACAGCAGAGGAAGATATGTCTACATTATTATAGGATGTTGAACTTCCAGAACAGTGATCACCTTTGGAGTTATGATCCCTTTGAAAAGAGATAGGAATTCTCCACTGACCAAAGTAAATAATCTAACAACAAGATTTCACACTTTAAGACTTTTACTGTAACAAACAGACTAGAATCAACATTGACTAAACAATACTTAGTAAGCAACTAATGTATTAAACTGCAGAAAATAATACCTTATTAATTTCCTGACACAGTCAAAGTCACTGTGCCACGGCTATACATTCTCAGCAGAAATGTACTCTTATCTTTAAAGTTCCAACCTCTTCCTAGCTTGTGCCCTTTTAAACAAAGTTCCCTTCACATCACCTCCGCATACTTAAATGGACTTCCAGTGGCAAGGTAGCCTCTGTGATTTTTGGCCTTTAACACTCCACGATCTTCATATGTTTGAACTGGGGAGCTTCCCCCACCAGCACACTGTGTGGTTCTTACATTGATAACAGTCCTTCTTCCTGAATCTCTCTGTCTGACTGCCTTTGTGTATCTGCACACACAAGCACAGCTGCTTCTTCTTTTGCCAGGTTTAAATTTCAATAAGTTTCGACTTCAGTCCCTGTCTCCACAGCAACCAAATCACACAAGCTTGTCTCTAGTCTGTATTAGTATGGCCTGTCTCCAAACAGATTTCATTGGAAGGCACATTCCCCATTCCAAAATATTTCATTTCATCTTGAATTAAAGGAGCCAGTTTAAAATAATACGTATCCTACAATATCCGATGGTCATAACGATGAATAGTACATATTACTTGTTCAGTACATAGCAAAGCAACCATGTTAATTAAAAATTCACCTTTATTTTCAAATTCTTCCATAGTCTTAACCCTGTCAAAGTACATTTCATGACAGCTGAAACTTGACATTACAGAAAGTACAGTACAAGTTAGTTTCTTTCAAAATAATATGCGGTATTTCACTACACTTATCATTACAGGCAATGTTCACACTTTGCATTTATATTTCATGTTGAACATGCTATGATGTATACTTCCCAAAGGAGTTTATACAGTTTCAAGCCCTTAGTATACTATAGCATGAGAACCTTAGACTTTAGCCTTTTCTCATTGAGCCTCTGTAATGGTTGCCCCATGCTTGAATGTACTCAGTGTTTTGTCCTGGATCCTATGAAATGCCAGTCTGTAACACATGATTTTTAACAATGTTTTGTATTGAAAGATCAGTAAATTTTAGGCAAAGCAAAGATATTTTGTTCCAGTAATATACAATATTCATAAAATATTATGCTGCTGTACATAGCAGTTCAAATTTGTCATTACTGGTAGCACAGAGTAAATTGATCCTCGCTATTCCTGGAGTCATACCAAATGTTAACTTATAAGATATGTACAATGCCTGCATTTATCTGATTTTCTGACTAGGTTTGATATAAAGCATGGACCAGGTTTCTGTTCTAAACAAGAATTATTATTTGTTCTAATTAATTAGATTGTTGCTACAAGTAAACAGATATAAACTATTACTCTTTAACACAACTAACTAAAATGCCATCAGTTCTGAGGAAGGGTCACCGGACCTGAAACATTAACACTGATTTTTCCTCACAGATGCTGCCAGACCTGCTGAGCTTTTCCAGCAACTTCTGTTTAAGTTCCTGATTTAAGACTAAAATGCTAATCCCTTTATAAACTCCCCTCATACATACAGGCAAAGAAATAAAGTAAGATAAATTATTGGCAGAGTTAGAGACAAACTGGAAAATCAGTTCAGTGGTCTTTGCTTCCCAATTTCAAGCATGAGATAATATTATTTTGGCCTACTAGGCCCTTGGTGTTCTGTTGTCTTTCTCTGGAAGCTTCCATTGGTTTTTAAGAAGCACAGAGTGACTGATTGACTTAGAGCATATCAATTTGGAAGTCACAGCTCATTGTAATTGATGCAGGAAAGGTTTTCTTGAAGTTTGAACTGAGTATTTTACCACAGAGAACATGTAGCTTCTGCTGGAGAAAACAGTTAGTTGAAAATCAATCACCTTTGCTTGTATATTTAAAAAAAAACTCCTTTGCTCCTGATCATCTGCTGATTGTAGGAACCCATTGCCACAAAACAATGTTCACAATAGGTATTGAATTCTTTGCTGTGAAATTATTCAGCCATTCTGGTAAATCCATGTTTTTAAAATCACTTCTTTCTCCTTGCAGTTCATAGTTTCTACAGACATTAAAATTAACAAATAAACCAGTTTTTACATTACATAAGATGCAGACCAAATAGTTTCTTCCAATACTGTGTCTTATTCTCTACCATTATAATTGCAGTTAACATTCACCATGCTCATACAGCCTGAATGGTTTGCTATACAGCATCAGAGCATATCATGGTTGAAGAGCCTAAAACAGTGATCTTTCCCCATTCTGTATTTGCAATAGCTACCCAAGCATTAATATCTCCTTCAGCACATAGCCCTGTCAACCATAGCACCAGACAGCCATGTTTCCAGCTGCCTAATTACTAAACTCTGAACTTCCCTACCCAAACCTTTCTGCGTATCTACTCTCTTTTCACATTTGTTGACCGAGTATTTGTTCACATACCCTCATACTGTGTTTTAAATCAGATTTTATTTGATAATGCTCCCATTAAACACTACAGAGCATACTATTGAGCTCTCAGCAATAATACTGCCAGTGTCACATGCAACCAACAAACTGTTCTTCAAAGACTGTAATATACTATCAAATACAGTTGCTGGTACTATTGTATGTCTTTTTTTCTGGAATTCAGACATTTTTGCTGCATTAAACATATTATGAAAATGTAAATTTTTGTGACCCTCTGGATTTTCTTTCATCTACTGCAAATCATGAGCTATCGAATACCAAATCGCAGAAAAACCAGCACTGCTTGTTGTCTTGCCTCGTTGGTGAGTGCCATGCAAAAACTTATAATTCTTCCATAGTTTTTGCTAAATCATGAAAAGATGTTTCAACTCTTAAAAGCTTTATGGTTCTATAAAATTCAAATCTCTACATTTGTCCCAAGAAGATTGCAGGGATAAATTTCTTTGCAGCTTTGGTGGAAAATCTCATCTACAAGTAACTCACATTAGAAAATCAGAGATAACAAGCATGGGGCTGGATGAACACAGCAGGTCAAGCAGCATCATAGGAGCAGGAAAACTTGACGTTTCAGGCCTAAACCCTTCATCAGAAATGGGGGAGGGGAAGAGGGTTCTGAAATAAATAGGGAGAGAGGGGGAGGCGGATAGAGGATGGATAGAAAATCACGCAGGTATGGAATTGTTATCATAGGCTGTGCCTGAAAAAAATTCTGATATGCGCCTCTTGTGAACAAGGCTTCACACTGTGAGCTCCAAAGCAGACATTTTATCCTTTAATCATATCCTTTGTCAAAGCCTCTTTATTAAAATAATCCATCAAGCCGATTGCGATCAGTCACTTTCTCAGAAGAAAAAATGAAAAATAAAACACTCTCAAACTAACATTAAGAGCTGTCAATGGACAATGTATCAAATATGGCTATGAATATGTCACACATTTCTTATTGCATATTAAAAGTACATCATCGTCAAATTAATCTTGAAAAGCTCTTCAATGCCTGTACTATGTTGTTAATAACAATGATTCAATTATGCACATTAAAACCAACCCAAATAACCTTACAACCAATTTTAGAGAATTTCTGAAACAATTAAATGTCTTGGGCTGATCCTTAATAAGTGCCTTCAACCGTATTACGAAGTGTATAGGACTTCAGAGGTGGTCTCTTGCAGACTGAAGTCAGGCATTTGAGTGGACACAAATTTGTACAACATAGATTTTCAATTATTTGTGCTTAGAATAGAATGAGGCAGACTATTTTAGAGATTCCAATCACCGTTTAACCGTGTGCATTACATCTCGATAGATTTAACGTGTTCTGGATTTTTATGACTGGAATAAAATGTTCTAGGTTTTTATGAAGGATAACATTAGATATTGAATCTGAATTGATGGTTGTATTGTAATTGCATTTAATTACATGCAGAGAATGCCAACCACTTTACTTGTCTTTGTACCTGCATTGATTCATTTAATTTTTACAGTAAATTCAAGCCCAGTATGGTTGATAGATTGTTTCACTTATGGACTGAATTGACTTTTACAATATCAAATGCTTTGAATCTTTCCCTTGTTTGAGAGAACACTTGCTTTCTTATCCTTATTTAATCAAGGGATTTGCTGGAAATCTGTAATCAGAAAAACAGAAAATGCTGGAAACAAAGCCTGAAAGCATTGGTAAAATGTTAATCAGTGTGAGCATTTCAGGTCTGTGACCTTTGATCAGTTTAAATGAGGATTTTCAACTCAAACGTACAAAAGAATTCACCAGAGGAATCATTATGCTTAAGTTTCAAATTGATGATTTTGCAAATATTGTCTCCTCCCAGAGTTAACGTATCAGCTTTGAAGGATAAAACATAATGCGCCTACACTAAGTTTACAAAAAAAATCCACATAGAGTTTAATTAATTCATTCATTAAACTAATTTAAACAAAGTAGTTTGTGTGAGCCAATAAAGATGAAAGTAATGCATGCCCAAGCAGTGGTAAAAGAGGAGGAAAATTAATCTCTAAAAACATTTTAAAATGATGAGGAAGCAATTTTGAATAGGCTATCTGTACTTAAAGTTGACAAGACACCCGGATGGGATGTAAATGTCTTCAAGGATCCTGAAGGAAGTAATCGTGGAAATTATAGACGGACTAGAAATAATTTTTCAGTCATCCTTAGACTCAGGGATGTTGCCAGTGAACTGGAGAATCGCAAGTGTTACGTTCTTGTTCAAAGAAGGTGGTAAGTCAAACATCTGCAGAACAGTGAATTTAGTTTTAATGGTGTTAGAGCTTATGGTGTAAAATGGACAGTAAGATGAAAAAGTGGCAAAGTGACTGAAAACAGAGAGTAATGGTTAGTGGGTGATTTTCAGGTTGGGAGTAAGTTTTAGAGTGGAGTTCCCCAGGCACCAGTTTTTGTACTCTTGCTTTTTCTAATATATATTAATATCCTAGAAATTGGTGTACAGGGCACAGTTTCAAAGTTTACAAATCGTGTGAAACTTGGAAGCATTGTAAAATGTGAAGAGGTTAGTTTAGAACTTCAGAAGGACATTGATACGTTGCTGGACCGGGTGAGCAGAAGTTGGTAGCTGAAGTTCAAAGAAAAGGACTGTGAGGTGATACATTTTGGTAGGAAGAACACGGAGAACCAATAGAAAATAAAGAGTCTAACTTTAAAAAGGGTGCAGGAGCAGAGACCTGGACATAGATGTACAAGGTAACTGAATAGGTTAAGAGAGCAGTTGATACAGCATTCAGTACTCTAGGTTTCATTAACAGACAGGCAGTGGTAATGTTGCTGGACTAGCAATCTAAAATCCCAGGGTAATGTCTGAGGCATGGGTTTGAATTCCATCATGGCAGATGGTGAAACAGGAATTCAATAAGCTCAGAATTAAAAATTAGCCTAATGGCAACAATGTAACCATTTTGTGTAAAACCCTTTGATTCATTAATGTCCTAGAGAAGGAAATCTGCCATCCTTACCTGGTCTGTACTACATGTAACTCCAGATGCACAGCAATATGGTTGTCTCTAAACTGCTGACTGAAATGGCTGAGCAAGCCACTGATTTGTTTCACACTGCTACAAGAAAGTAATCAAAACGGATTGATCATCTGGCACTGATCTAGATACCAGAAAGGACAATGCAGACACAATCCTGTTGACTATGCAAGGAGCTCATGAACAACATCTGAGGGCAGCTGTCCCACAGGCTCATCAAGCAACAGCCGTACTTAGTCATCCTCACAGAACCATACTTTACAAACAATATTCCAGATATCACCATCACCATTCCAGGGATCTGCGTGTGACAGCTGAAGTGGTGACAAAGTGGTACGCAGATGGAAAGCTGTTGTCCTGGGAGTCCTCAAGATTGACTTTGGATCCCATGGAGTTTTCTGTCATCAGGTCAAATATGGGCAAGGAAACATTTTGCTGATTACCTCCTACGACCAACACCAAGAGTGGCTGTGGCAGCACCATTACTTCCTGAGGTGATAGTCCTAAAGGGCACAGGTGTGAGACTGAGTCAGTGGCAAATAGTGAAGAAAACAAGAGGGAAAAATCCACTTGATCTTACCCTTACCAATCTACCTGCTGCTGATGTGTCTAATAGCATCAGTAGGAGTATCTGCCACAGAGTCCTTACAGAGAACGGAGTCCTGCCTTCACATTGAGAATGCCCTCCATTGTGTTGTACGGTGCTACCACTGTGCTAAATGAATTAAACTTTCAATAGATCTAGCAACTCAAAACTGCTATTCATGAGATGCTGCAGGCCATCAGCAGCAGCAATTGTATTGGACCCCACTCTGGGCTGGCATATCCCCTGCTGTACCATGACCATGAAGCCAGGAGATTTACACGGTGTTAATGAAGTGTGCATAAGGGCATTCCAGAAGGAGGGCCAGGCATGTCTAAAAAGAAAATGTCAAACTTCAATGTAGAACTACTTGTGTGCCAAACTACAGAAGCAGCATGCTGAGTGATCCCACAACCAATAGATCAGATCTAAGTTCTGCATTCCTATCACATCCAGTTGTGAATGGTAGTCAATCTTTTGTGGTGTGTATTTATTTCACGACCAAGTGTTTGTGTTCAAAACAGACCATTTGAAGAGAAATCATAATCAAGAACTGATTTAAGACTGAGGTTTCTTTAGAACTCTGTTTACTACATGTTAATACTAAATAATCTATTACATGGTAATTTGAGATGTACCAGGCTCTAATCTTACTGTAACATTATTAAGAGACCAATCACTGAAATCTATCTGTTTTCTATCTTCTGGGTCTGTCTAACCTGACAAGACTATTTATGCCCAGAAGAGAGCAATTCCATGATATCATTGCAAAGCTGCTTCAGGATCCTAAACCTCTCGCACAAGAGTGGACAATTAAACAACTAAAATGATATGGAGCTCCTCAAATATCCCAATTCTCAATGAGGGGAGACCAGCCCATCAGTATAAAAGACAAGACTGAAGCATTTGCATCCAACTTCAGCTAGAGGTTTGGAATGAATGATCCATCTTGGTCACCACCTGAGGTTCCTGGCATCGTAGGTGCCAGTCTTCAACCAATTCGATTCACTCCCCATAAGATCAAGGAATGACTGATGTTACTGGATATTGCAATTAACAACACTGTAGCAATAGCGAGTAGGATTTGTGCAACAGCCACACCCCTAACCAAGCTATCCAAGTGCAGCTACGCAATTTACCTGGAAATGTGAAAATTGCCAGGTTATGTCTGCGCACAAAATAAGATACAAATCCAGCCCAGCTAACCGCCACTCCATTAGCAAAGTGATGGTGGGAGTCATCAACGGTGCTATAAAATGGCACTTGCTGAACAATAACTTGCTCACTGTGGCTCAGTGAATCCATTGAATCTGCTGTACCACTCGTTGAGATCAATTCTGCTGTAAGAAACCTCAGCTCCACTTTCCTGCTTCGTCCCTATTAGCCTTTATTCCCTCACTGATGAAAAATCCGTCTTTCGCAGCATTGAACATACTTAATGACCCTGTGTCGTAAAGAAATCCACAGATTAACTATCATCTGAGATATATCTGGTTTAAATGTGTGACCTTACCCTGAGATTACGCCCAGACCCTCTCACAAGCAACCTCTCCACATCTACTTCGTCAAGTCCCCTAAGAATCTTATATATTTCAGTAAGGTTTCCTTCTAAATTACAATGAACCTAGTCAACCTCTCTTCATAAGACTGTCCCTCCAAATGCAGGATCAGCCTAGAGAACTTTTTCTGGACTGCCTCCAATTCCAGTACAACTTTCCTAAGATAAAAGGCCAAAAACTGTTCACAGTATTCCAGCTGTGGTCTGACAAGTGCCTCTACAGTTTTAGCAAGCTCTTCCTACTTTTATACACCATTTCATTGGAAATAGATGCCACCAGCCCATTCTGCTTCCCTGTTGCCTGCTGAATTTAATCCCTTCAGAACCAATTCCTGAGACAATAGTTCCAATGATCAGGAGTTTCACTTATGAAATAGACTGGAGAAACTGAGACTGTTTTCATTGGAGAAGACTGATAGATGATCTGATGGAAGTATTCAAAACATTTAGATGCCTGGACAGGGCAAATAGGGAGAAAGAGAATTGACAATGAGAGGCAGCACACTGGAAGTAAGGAGGAAAAGAAGCAAAAGTGGTACAAAGAAAATGTTTTCATGCAATCAGTGGAAGGCACGGTGGCTCAGTGGTTAGCACTGCTGCTTCAGAGTGTCAAGGATCAGGGTTTGATTCCACCTTTGAGTGGCTGTCTGTGTGGAGTTTGCACATTCTCCCTGTGTCTATGTGGGTTTCCTCCCAGAGGCCAAAAATGTGCAGGTTAAGTGGACTGGCCATGGGAAATTGACCAGAGTGTCCAGGGATATGCAGGATAGAGGGATTAGCCACGGGAAATATTGGGAAGGGGTGGGATGCTGTTTAAAGGATTGGCATGGGCTGAATGGCCTGCTTCCTTGTTGTAGTGATTCTGAGTGGTTAAGTTCATTGCTTGAGAGTCTGATGGAAGCAGACTCAATCAAGGTGTTCAAAAGGGAATTAGATGGTTATTTTAAAAGAAACAATGTGAGGAGAAAACAGAGGAATGGTACTACATTGAGATGCTGATTTGAATAGCTAGCACAAACATGATGGACCAAACAGCCTCATGTGCTGTAATCATTGTGATTATTCTGTGATAAAACTTGTGAAATTAATGATTTTCAGCAGTTATTTCAAATTTAATTTTAAGGGCAGTCAGCTTATTAGGATAGAACAAAGGCTAAGGAAGTGCAGTTTATTTTCATAACTCTTAGATATATAATTTCAAATCCTAATTATGTTGTCAGGGAGGGATACCAAGAGGTAACAAATAAATTCCCATGAGAGGGACGTGACCTCTGAGTCCTGAACATGTGCACTTTGGAAATGTCAGTGAGTCATTGCAAGGAAGAACTGAGATTCATATATAAACAAGCATTCAGGGAAATAGACAACAAACAAAGTATGAGCGGAGACCAACAAGTACAATAATATAAACAAATAACGTGAATGCTTTCTGTCCTGGTTTTATATGTTGTAAAACAATCTATTTCAAGTTGTCGATTGACTTATTTCTGTTTTTCTTTTGAATCTATTATTATTTATACTTTTTCTATTTGATTGTTTCCTTATTCCTTCTGTTTTATGTCTTTCCTATTTATTATTTGTTGACAGACCTCACAAATTGCCCTGAGGTGCTATCAGCAAGCCTGTTATATGCAAACCATACTGTAAACAAGATCAGTCAACAGCACCAAAAATGAGCTTTCGATCTGCTTTTTGAAAACAATCCCAGCATATTTGATCTTTATCTTTGTTGACAGAGCTTACAATGTTCCTTTGAGTATGACATTTTCATTGAGGAAGTCAAAATGACAATATTTCCCACCTAAGATTATCTGCAGCAAATTGTTCCTGGTTGCTGCACTAAGGACTGGAGTTCCGCAGCATACAAAAGATGTTGCTGACTTTTAAAAAGGTGGACAGTATCAGGACATGGAAGTCCCATCCACATATTGAACAGATCCTATTTTTGCCATCCGGATAGGGATGGTAAACACAAACTTAGCAGCACCATGTCAACTTAGTGTTGAGTTAGAAAAGATCTCATTTTTGCTGAACAAAGGCTTTAACACGCAAAGTGAGAGTCACACAATGAGAGAGTAGATGCAAATGTTCTTGTAGAGAGGTAGCAAGAAGTCAGAGATACTACAGTGTGGAGCTGGAGGAACACAGCAGGCCAGGCAGCATCAGAGGAGCAGGAAA
>JAHRHZ010000056.1:14428840-14555952 GCA_024137785.1 Ginglymostoma cirratum | reverse complement strand
CCAGCTCCACACCGTGTTAGCTCTGAATCTGCAATGACAGTGCTTGAGTCGGTGGACAAAAGCCTTTTTATAAATGGGACTGGCGTCAGGGATCCTGGGATGTTTGATGACGGAATGTGAGAGAATAGGATTAGCATTGGACAAAAGGGGCACCATAGGGATGTGGTAGGTAGTTAATGAGGCGAGTTTGAGACGACACAGCGAGAAATCTCGTTCAGCCTCATGGATAAAAATCCTCCATGAAACCCAACGACAATGACAGTTTGCCAGAAAGACACAAGATTCATCCTGCTAATTCAGCTCAATGACTCTTTGTGAGAATGTCATCACCATTTCTATAGCTGCTGTTGCTATACTGAACTTTTCCAAAAGCACAAAGATATATTCTATGATGTGGATACTTAATTAGGTATTGAATTGTTAACAGCTCCAAATTACTGTGAGCTAGGCCACCCAAGTATATTACTGGTTTAATTAACAGCACCACAAGTCCCAAGCTATGATTGTAAAATAAAAATGATGGTAAATAGATGTGATGAATTAATAATAGAGCAAAGAATGCCAAAGCTCCCTTGGACCCTGAATTTTATGTGTAGAATTTACTAATCTTTGCTTTAAGCTGGGAAAAATGTGATCTTCTTAACTTTTGATCCAAAAATGAGAACAGCTAAATCCGCACATACTAAGATTTCTCTGACCACTAATTTGATTAAAGCATCTAAGGAGAGGGAGAACTTTATAAAAAAGGTCAGACTGATGAGAAAACAAGTTAGGTGGAGTGAATTTAGCATCTAATCAGAAGTAATTATTTAACAACAGTAATGATACCATTAGTTCTCGTTATCAATAGTCAGTCGTTGTACTAGATACCCTATTTATCTGGTATGGACTGTAGCAAGGCAATTTCCAAAAAAGCAAAAATGAGAGCTTTCAAAGTTTCAAAGGGCATTTCATCTCCTCACTTTGTATCTGTAGTTAATGATATGTTAATTTAACAGTGCAGATACATAGGAGAAGAGCATTGTTTAGTTAAGTATTTAGAGCTATCATGAAAAGAGATTTAGGTAGTCTTGTGACAGAATGGGTAGTGTCCTGCTTCTGAGTCAGATGCTCCAGCTTTAAGTCCCATTTCTAGACTTGATGACTGAAGATGCAGCCATAGTTAAATCACATAGGTTGATTATCAATGTGCAAGTTCTTCCAATTCACTTACCACAGGTAGCAACAATAAGAGAGTCTCCTGATCAACCATCCTTGGTGAAGAGTAGAAACCCTCAACTGCTTTTCCCCATGGTAGGGAAGCCTAAACTAGAAGCCATAGGTTTAAGGTGAGAGGGGAGCGATACAAAAGGGTCCACGGGGCAATTTTTTCATTCGGAGGTGGTGAGTGTCTGGAAATGGCTGCCAGAGATAATGGTGGAGACAAGTACGATTTTGTCATTTAAGAAACATTTGGACAGTTACATGGATGGTTTAGGTATGGAGGGGTATGGGCCAAACTCAAGCAAATGGGACCAGATTAATTGTGAAAACTGGGTGACACGGACAAGTTGGCCTGAAGAGCCTGTTTTTACGACTGTAAACCTCAATGACTCCATGTAGCCTTCACTGTTCCTGGAAAAATTTGCAATAGAAATAGATAAAAAAAAGAAATTCCTTAAAAAGAAGAAAAGGATTGCTATCAGTTCTAGGCTTCACCACCCTGGCATTTGTCACTGAGATCCTGTTATGGGAGGTACTTTAATGGCACTCTGTTCAGAGCTATTCATGTCAGCACCAATGTGAAGCAGTATGAAACAATGCAATGGTCGAAAATGCATTACACTCTACGTGCAAAATCTAGTTTACAACAAAAACAGGCCACCAATTAAAATTCATCTTTAATAGTTTATATGATCCTATTAACTCCTGCTGCTAATTCTCTTTCCCTCATCTATCAATTGCTTCTATAATGTTCCTCTTTCTATCAGTCTCAGGGCCATTTATAGAAATACAGGTATTTCGGCACCACACTTTGGTTTAGAATCACACTAATGTAAAAATGCCACTCGGGAAAAAAAAATGTAAATACTGCTGATGATCTGCATGAATTTTCCATCTGAGTATATGTTTCTTTATTATGGTGCAGGGATAATTTGGACTTTGTGCCATATTGGTTCAGGCTGCTGTTGAAGATGTTCTCTGATTTATGTGTTTTAATAAATGCCATATTCAGTATAAATGAGGTGATGACAACTTGCACGTAGCAACAAGCCACTTGTCACCCACTTATATTGGAGCCTCAGCTGCTACCATTTTGATTAGAAAGTCAGGTGGAGCAGTCAACTCCTGTTTCAAGCGAAATGGTATATAAATGGTACCATAGTTGCAATTTAGAGTGATGAAAGAAAAAATAACTGCCACCTCGACTCTGTCCATTTGGTGGGATTATGCCTCAGTGGTTAGCATTGCTGCCTCATTGTGCCAGGGACCTGGGTTCAATTCCACCCTTAGGCGACTCTCTGTGTGGAGTTTGCATGTTCTCCCCATGTCTGCGTGGGTTTCCTCCAGGTGCTCCAGTTTCCTCCCATAGGCAAAAGATGTGCAGGTTAGATGGATTGGCTATGGGAAATAGACGGCTACAGGGATAGTGTTAGGGGTGTGGGTCTGGTTGGGATGCTCTTCGGAGGGATAGTGTGGACTCGATGGACCGAATAGCCTGCTTCCACACTGATGGGATTGTATGATTTGTTGCTTTTTTTTGGACCACCCGTCCAGTAGTCGTTAGCTGAGGGCTAAGCGAGACTATGATTCTAAGAAACTGCGAGCCTTTAATATTATTTTTATGAACTTAGGAGGAGTACAAATGAGTATGGACCTGGTCCCCTTAAAAATAGAAAGCTGCCTGTGAATGTTAGTTTGAAACATGCAGCGCACCAGCTTCATGTCAGTAAGGGTCTTGAAGGCTTTAAGATGGTTTGGTCTTGAAAATCAGTAATAATAATGGGTGATGGGCATGTTCCACATCCCCCTTCTGTGCCTAAATATTAAATAATGCTTGGGGGTTTAATCAATGGCTGACAACCCTCCTGCTGCAGCTCTGTTTATGACCATTGAAAATTGTCGGCTTCTATCTGAAATTCTCCTCATCAGTGTCCATCAGAAAGATTGGCACATAGCACCGAAATAACAAATGAAGAGCCACCTTCTGAACAAAAGAAATGTTCACATTTATCTCTTCACACTTATACCTTTGGTGACCTCAAGATATCCCAAAGCTCTTGGGTCAATGAAATGCTTTGAAAGTGTAGTCACTGATTATAATGCAGGAAGGGAAAGAAAACTCTGCGGTGTTCAAAGAGGAAGCAGATTGATCAATAAAATCATTGGCTTGTTAAAAGGATACACTCACCGACTGGAAGCTTGAGAGAGGGGAATGTTTGCTCAAGAATTTCAAACAATTCACCAGGTCGTTGGTTTTCTAATTCCATAGAATACTGATATTGTAACAATTCGTAATTTGAATGAATTCTCAAAAGGATTGGGATCCATGCCCATATTTGATGAAAATACATTGTTCAGCTGTCTGTTTGGTATATACATTAGCATTTCATCAGCGCAATGAACTGGTGGGTATTAAATATGATTGTACTACTAGTCATGTCTTTTAGAGCTTTAATAAAAATGAGCAAATCTTTACTTTCTAGAAAAAAGGTATCTATCAATTAAAGAGTTTTTATTTCAAATGATTTACTAATCAATCAGTTGTTTCTAACTCAATTTGATAAATCTTCATATCATCTGCTTCATCATATCATATCATGAATAATGATGCTTTCATACGTTCAGGATGTAGTCTTTGAAATAAACAGTAAGTAAGCTGCAGAACTGCAAGATGTCATGCAATCTTAATTTGTACTAATTCTACCTGCCTGGCTGTTTTAAAAGACCGCATTTTAGCATTTGCCAATTATAATTCGAGGTGTGGACAGTTTTGCTGCTGTCTGTTTTGTTAAGGGGAAGTGGGAAAGCATAGCAAAACCAGTCTCATCTCTCCAATAGCTAATTTATGAAGATAAATGAAGAAAATGTCACTGGTTCAGTTGAGCAGTTGCAAAACACCTCAGTGGCAGTTGAGCTGATTGCTGATAGATTGTCTCTGTTGAAGCTTTCATCAAAAATGTGAGAATTTTATTTTTTGTTTATGGTACGTCATCACTTAAGCACGGTCAGGTTGCAGAGAGCTTGACACAGATCAACATCATCCTGCCATAAACTATCATGCAGGGAAGGTTAGTCTTCAGACAACCCATTTTAACAAAACATTCCAACACTATCTAAAGCTTTAAGTGAGTCTTGATGAATTGGTTGATTGCAGGCTGTCCTCTGTTGGTCATTGCACCGTATTGAAACTCAAAACTGCTCAGATTGCTGATTGCAGAAGAAATAAATTCCCTGCACAAGGACCTTTGTGTAGGAACTCCATGAAGAAACAAGCATGTTCATTAGAAACCTTGACCCATAGTTTGCAGTTACTGTGCAGAGATAATAACAGGAAAATGCCATCCAATGACTTTCTCAACTTTAATGAAATACTAATTGCTGTAGATCAGGAATAATACTTTATATATTTGCCATCCAGAACTGTTAAGAATGTGGGCAATGCTTAAATTGCCTTTACTTGGATAAATAACTTGTTATTTGATTCAGAGGCCTCTTCTCTTTCCTCCATCTGAGGTTGGTAACCAAGCAGGTCGTATGGAAGTGAATGAAACTTTCCCTAAGGAGTGAATATAGCAAATGTACAATATGGTAGATCAGGTATCTACTCAGCCATTATCACATTGAATGGTAGTGCAGGCTCCAGGAGTCAAATAGCCTATTCCTGCTCCTATGTTCTATGCTTCTGTGTAATTCAGAGGTTCTGAATAGAGGGTGGAGGTTCTGTAAAGCCCCAGATGCTAGACTGCATTGTGAATTCTGATGAACACACCTTTAAAATTGGGGCAGAAAGTGAGGTTTCAGGCAATGTTCTCGCCACAATCCTACAGTGGAGTCTGCGCGTGTCTTCTTTGTCCTCATGATGAGTTTTCTGTCTCCACGATGAGCTAATTGTTCTAAATAATTTAGTTTATGATCTGTAATATTTTGCAGTGAAGTGCAAAGAGCATTCATTAAGTCTGGTTATTTAGTTTGTAAATGACATTTATATCAATGAAAATTCATAAACTTACTGAAGCAATCAGACATGAGTAATTATGCTGCACTTTGGTAAATGTAGGGTGCCTTGAAATGTAACTTACATGGAAGCATTAACAATAAGGGGCTTACAAAGTGGCAGTATCCTGGGAAATGAGCAAGTGAAAATACATAGCATCCTTGTCTTCCTGAATTAATATTTCATGCTAAAAGCAATTTCATGAAATGAGTGCATATTAATCTATTATTGTGTCAAGGGTATATTAGGAGAGGAGGCTCCTTGCTAGGCCTGGTAGTTGGAAAAAACTCCAGAGGCTGGAATACCATCACCAAATCACCCTTTGTTTACACATGAACAGTCTGTGACTTTAGTACCGCCTGACTCAGAGTCAGCTGTCATAGTGTCGGTATCTCTGACAGTCCTCTCTTTATCTGTCAGCCAAAGTTCCCTGATTGGACCAGATTGACAGCTCCAATCAGGGAACATTATATTCTATGATGTCTAGCTAGCTGACCTCGTTACAATCACTACAGTAAACTTAAAGCTTTCCCGTTATCAACTCAGCTGTGAAAGCCAGCCAGTGGCTTTGTAATGGATAGAGAAAACATTGGAAATATTCAACATGTCAGGCAGCATCTGCGGAGAGAGAAAAATGAGCGTTAATAATTTAGGTTTAACCTTGTACTACATTTATCAATAAACAATGTACTCTAGCACCTGGGATAACACCAGTCATGGGCAGGATTTTCTCTTTTTCCTTTAAGTATGGGAGTGAGACAGCTCTCATCTTCACCGGTGAAAAAGGCCCATCTGATCAAGCACCAATCAGACATTTATGTAATGACCCAACAGAGTACACAGCCAGATTCCAGGTCAGTGACATTCTGGACAAAAACAGAAGTTGCTGGAAAAGCTCAGCAGGTCTGGCAGCAGCATCTGTGAAGAAAAAAATTGACCCTTCTGTGGAAGAGTTACTGGACCCGAAATGTTAACTCTGTTTTGTCCTTCACAGATGCTGCCAGACCTGTTGAGCTTTTCCAGCAACTTCTGTTTTTGCTCAGCGACATTCTGCCCTGACTTCATCCGCTGGCCAACCAGAGAATGGCACCCACTGTGCTAGGCAGTGGCCCTTCAAAGGCCCAGGTGACTGGCTACATGCTACCTTTAAGATCACGAGCAGCAGGATGAGATAAGTGAGTTTTTGGCTCAATGATCTCGGGCTGTGGGTTGGATCACAGGAAGGCCGGGGGATCATAAGGAGCAAAGACAAGGGCAAGTGGTTGATTCTGAGCAGCCACCCTACCGTCCAATCATCCTATCTGTGTCCCCCATCTCCATCAGCCTCAGGCTAGGACAAATCGAGGCCCCATCCTTCAACCCAGTAGGCAGGTCACCCTGTTGTCGCAGTTGGGACAGCTGCACATTTGTCACCTGCCAGAAACAAAGTGAAGTGGGCAAGTGGTGGGCTGGAAACCTTAAGTGGGCATTAATAGATCATTTAAGGGTCTTAATTGATGGAGATCAGGAAGATCAATGGGCTTTCCTATGCAGAACCAAATTCCAGTGGGGCCAATATTGGATGTCTCTCTGGCTCCAACATGCCTAGTAGTTTTTTTCCTTCATTCATGGGATTGTAGGCATCACTGGTTAAACCTCCCTATTTACCAAGAGGGCACATGAGAATCAATTACGTAGCAGGAGAGAATGGCAGTTTTCCTTCCCTAAAGGACATGAGTGACTAAGACTTTTGCTTTTAATAACAATTGACGGTGGTGACACATGTCATTTGGCTTTTTTATTCCATATTTTTATTGCATTCAAATTTCACCATCCATATGGTAGGATTCAAACCCATCCCACTGGAACTTTAGCCTGGTGCTCTGGTTTACTCACCCAGCAATACAAAGTCTGCATTACCACATACTTATTGCCATAACTGCCAGCTTCCCCACCACTTACCGGAAGGGAGAGAATGCCAGCCTATATTTTAGAGAAGATACTCCAATGATGTTCACTGTTAATTGGCCATAACACTTTGACTTCTGCACATTAGTTCTGATTACAACAAGAAAAATAAATAAGCCCCCGTCATTTCAAGTATCTGATGTTCTTTGCAGAGAAGATTAAATGTTTCGAACAAAAGTACAGCCATTCTCTTCAATCAAGCATGAAAAACGTCAACATCTGCCAGGAAAGCTTTACGATCAAACCCAGTCAAGTACACGGTATCATATCAATTCCTAGATTGAAGCTAAATGTATTGCAATGCTGGTAATTCTATTTTGAGATTTTTAGGTCCACATTAGCTCAGGTGATGCTATTAAGGTCTGCATTATGATTAAGGCAGAAGATTTGGATGTATCCGTAGAGAGAAGTTATTGGAATGGGGAGTGAAGGTTGCAATTGCAAACTCTTCATACTGTCATGGATCTAAAATGAAAAGTCAATCAACCCCCTCTAGACTTTTCCTATCATAGCCTCTACGTAAGGTATCAATATATAATGCCAAATGATAGTGATCTTGTGCATACCCTAGTATTAATATTTCAATGCTTCACATGTGGCCATAAATATTAGTGACTGATTAAAAAAACTGACTTACCTTTCGCTATAGACCCAGAAGTTTTTCTGTTGGGTATACAAAGCATGTCAGTTTCGATGGCTAGTTTCTTAGAGAGGAGCAGGTGAAGTGAGAACTCTGTGTCAGGCAGCCAGCATCACTGAGAGGAATGGGTAAAGTGAGGATCCTTTCAGAGAAGTAAACAGACTGATGGTGGACGTGAGTCAGACTCAGGAGGTAAACAGAAATAAGACTTTTCTAGTCTGTACTTAAGTGGGCAAAATAAAAGTAAGGGTGTATATTTTGTTAAGTTGATGTGTGATCTTGGGCGCTCAGTGATTTGCTCATCCTGTACTGTGTGGGAAATCCTCGATGTTCCTGGGGGTCTGGATGACCATGTGGTACCTCATGCTGCAGCCACTCGAGCTCTGGGTTTCAGGGCTAGAGTGGCAGCTGTGGGCACTACGGTGCATTCGTGAGACTGAGAGGCTTGTGGGTGGCACACTTCAGGGTGTGGTCACCCTGCAGCTTAAGAAAGAACAGGCAGGAGGCACCATCAGACTGAAGAAGGGCACCAGGGCAGGGTGTGAGGAAAACCCTTGGAGTGCACACTTCACCTTGGGAAGTGGTGAAAGTGATGGGGATGCCAGCCAGAACCAGAACACTGTTTGTGACCCAGCTGTTCAGGGAGGGAGGAAGAAGCTTGGGAGGACAATAGTGGCAGGAGATTTGTTAGTGAGGGGGGTACACAGGCACATCTGCTGCCATAAACGTGACTCACGGACAGTGTGTTGCTGCCCGGGCACCAGAGTCAAGGATGCCACAAAACAGATGCAGGGCATTCTGAAGGGGGAGGATAAACATCCAGAGGCTGTGGTCTGTGTTGGGACCAATCAGATTGGAAAGAGAAATTAAGTCCTGCAAGCAGGCTTTAGGGTGTTATTTATCTCTTTATTTATTGTTACATGTATTTTGTAACAAAATACAGTAAAAACTGTTGTACAGCATTGCCACTCTCCAGTGCCATCTTCAAACACATAAAAATAAAGAAATCGTGTTCAACTTTACAGTTCTTCTTGTTAAGTGCCGAGCCATGGACCATGGGCCTGGTGGCTCACCATGAGTCCCTTTGCCACACTGCACTCTTCAGTGTGATCTTGCTTCCACCAATGCCCTCACCACTATGGGTCCTCACTGGACTTTGCCAACACAGCTGCCACCAGGTACTGCACCAGTCTGACTTACTGCCACTATGAGTGAACTTCAGGCCCACTACACTAATGCAGCCACTGCAGATGCTGTCCAGTTTTGTCCAAACCCACTTCTGCCGTCACCTCCATGAATCTGCACTGGATGCAGACACTACCAGGAACCCAAACTCACCTCCACCGCAGCAGCTATGAGTCGGCGCTAGGACAGCCATGTTGATGGAGAAGCAGTGGGCTCACTCCAAGTCCACATGGGGCTCACTCCTCACCACTGATGTCATCACCGCAACCGAGCTCTTCAATAAGAGGTAAGTAAAAGAAAAAAAAAGAGAAAGAAAGAAATGGAATGGGTCAGTTAGGTAGAAAGTTGAAAAGTAGGATTTCAAAGGTAGTAATCTCCAGATTATTCCCAGTGCCACACATTAATGAGTATCGGAATAGAAGGATTGAGCAGATGGAGGTGTGGCTGGGAAGATGGTGTAGGATTTTAGATCCCTGAGGCATTGGGACCATTCCTGGAGAAGACAGTAACTGTACAAGTTGACAGTTCACATCTAAGCAACATACTCTCAAGGTCATTTGTTAATGCTGTTGGAGTGGATTTCATCAAGATTTGCAGAAGAACATAATCCTGACAAATAGTTCAGAGATGAAAAGCAGAGATTAAATTAGAAGTTAAAATGTGAATAATGAGTTTGGAAGGTTGAGGAAGCATAGGCTACCAAAGAGAGTTAGTGTGTTTAGCAAGGACAAGTGGAATGTATTTTGTTGCATGAAGCCTGAGGAATAAGCAGAGTGCACAGATAGGCAAGTGGGAGTATGATATCATAGCAATGGCCGAAAGATCAGCAGCATTGGCTGTTCAAAATCATTTGTTAAAGGCTATTGGGATGAGATAGAGAGGGGCTAGATGATTAGAAGGGTATTACAATATTTATCGAGAAATCTATTATAGCTGTGAGCAGGGATGATACCTTGGAATGATCATCAAATGAGTCTGTAGGGATGAAAGCAAGAGACAAAAAAGGGGCAAACTTGCTATTGTGTGTACATGATAGACCCCAAATAGTCTGGGAGAGATAGAGGATCAAATAAGTAATGAAATTTTAGAGAATAGAATAAGAATATTAAGGTAGTAAACGAGGCTTTTAGCTAGCCAAGTATTACATGGGATAGTTTTTGTGTGCCGGGGAGAGAAGGAACAAAATTCTTGAATTGCATCCAGGAGGATTTTTTTTAACCAGTATGTAGAAAGCACAACAAAGAGGGGTAGTTCTGCACCTATTATTCAGAAATAAGCCAAGTGGATAGAAAACATATCAGTAGGGGAGTAATTTGGAGATAGTGACTATAACTCAGGGAGATTTTATAGAAAAGGATAAGGATGAGCTGGGAATAAACATTCCAAACTGGGAAAAAGTTAACTTTGCTAAAATAACTCACAATTTGGCCCAAGTTGCCTGAACTATGGGGAAGTATTGATAAGACTGGAGCTGTTTACCTTGGAGCAATGAAGGTTCAGAGGGACATGATGGAGATGTATAAGACGATGAGGTGCTTGGATAGGGTGATTGGGAAGGCATGTTTTCCGTTAGTAGTTGGATCAATAGCCAGGCGGCATAGATTTAAGGTAGAAGTCTAAGAGGGGAATTGAGCAAAAAGTCTTTTATTTATTCACTGCCTGAAAAGATGGTTGAATTAGAAACTTTCATACCATTTAAGCAGTATTTAGATACTCACTTGCGTTATTATAGCTTCCAAGGCTGTGGACAAAAATCTCAGAAATGCGACCTTTTTTTTTGCTGAGTCTGTGAGGTTGTTAGCCTGTCACCAGATGTGATAGAATGAGTTGCACCAGTTGGCATCATGTCTGACCAAGTGACTTTCCTGTTCTAACTGCCTGCAGATTGGTAATGACCCTGTTTAGCAGCAAAAGTATGAATGCATCTCCAAAGCCATCAAGTCCTGGAGTGGAACTTGAATCTAAGCTTGGCCCGTAGAGCCAGAGATGCTAGCCTTGGTTCCACCAGAACTACTTTCTTTCCCTTTGGCAGCCTCTTTACTGTTTTGATTACTTCTCGTTGAAAGTATTGGAATCAAACAGTGAGCTACAACAACTCATGTTTCTTTGTCTCCAGACCCAGCTGCCAGATGTAGTGGTGGAAGCGAGTACAATTTTGTCATTTAAGAAACATTTAGACTGGTACATGGATGGAATAAATATGGAGGGGTATGGACCGAACACAGGCAAATGGGACTAGTTTTAATTGTGAAAACTGGGTGGAATGGACAAGTTGGGCCAAAGGGCCTGTTTCCATGTTGTGCTCCTCTATGACTCTACCCAGTGGCCACATTTCTCGAGATTATTCTAGATAGTGACGTGACATGTGCATTCATGTGAACTCCTTTTGATATTTTTAACTTAGTTGTAACAATAGTCAAAATGTGAAACTTAAAGATAAATAAAGAAATTCTTCACCAATTTATTTATGATGGCAGGGGAGTTGTTCAATTCTTGCTCCAAAAATATCAAATTTCTTGAGCACATTTTTTCTATTCTGCTTTGACATTTCCAATGAGAATTGTTGGCGAACTGTCATTGTCTTCTGAGGTTCAAGAGGAAAGCTTCTGGTTATTATAATACTTAACACGATTATTTGCAGTATGTGAACATTTTAACTCAATATTGGTATGGCATCCCTTGTGGGTGGATTGGAAAACAATGGATTACTGTACAAAATATCACATTATCTGACACGTACTCCCACTGGATGTGCAACACAAATGACTATCATCTAAATGCTAGCATTAATTACAGTCTTGCAATTACTTCTTTCTGTTATTTGCCTAATATTAGACTTTGATATTGGGTAGGCCTCTGGTCACTTTTTGCTGCATGCTTGAGTAGACTGTGATATCAGTGATCAGGAACAACAATTGTTAAGCTATTATTCATAACTTATTAAAAAGTCCAAAGATGCCCATGTCCCACGAGTGGACGACAAAATAATTATCTGCTGTTTGTGGAGAGCCTGCCCTCGGGGTATAATCCAGTCTCGTGTAGTAAACAATGATAGCTACAGCAAGCAGAAGCTGTTGGTAATTTTATCTGGGTAGTTGAGGTCAATCATTTTAATTGTACTTTTAAACCAAGTTGGATTGTGTCCAACATTGCAGTTTTTTTTTTATGAACTTTATAGTTGGCACAGCTCCCAGCAAAAATGGCGCAAGGGAGCACATTGTTGAGGTGCACTGTACACCAACATGCTGCACAACAGAGCAGAGAGTTGCTCCCTAGGGCTCTACTTGTTGTAATTTTGATCTCAGCATGTTCTTTTTAAAGGCAAATTTCCAAGCTTTATGCAGATGGAGAGTATCTGATGCAAGATCGAGGAAAGAGATCTTTGATTAATTACTCATTGTCAGGCCACATGTTACTGTTGTGCTATTTATACAGAATTGTAGAAAGCTACAATATGACAAAAGCCTGTTCTGTAGACATCGTGACTCTGTCAGCAATTCAAAATATAGTCTGACAGACCTTTCCTCTCCCCACAAGAAAACATCTTTATTCATATGTAGTATGTAGGTGTGTATTTCAGTAGTTAAAATGGAAAAAAACTATCTTCCATCTTCCTGACACCATTCAATCCTTTAAATCCATCTGAGCTGACAGAAGGGACTTTAGTTTTATGTCTCCTCTGAAGGTAGTACCTCCAACTATACTGCACTGTCAATTTTAGTGCTCAAAGCCTAGAGAAGGACTTGAAGTCAAAATCTTGTGATGCAAAGTTTAGAATGCTATCAGCTGAACCACATGTGATACTTTAGTGAATTGTGAATTTACAGAGTGGGGTTGTAACTTTGTATGCATTGTAAGAAGTCATTGATACAGTTTTTGTTGTGTAAGGGTCTGGAAAGCTTAAGGTATTAGCTTAAACAATACCCAGCATGGAAAGACCATAAGGGCTTGGTGGGAGAATACTTTAGGGTCTTGAAGAAGTAAGAGTAAGACTGCTCATAGTAGAATTAGGTCCTTTGTTGATTGAAGAAATTCAGTGATTAATTTATCGACGATACCAATGACAATTGACTTACAAATGAGCTTTTGCAAGTTTCAAAAGTTACAATGTTCAGATAGTACATACAGGTCATTCATATTTACAGACTCTTGTGGGAGTTGGTGTCTGCTGTTGATGTATACACTTACCAGTGTTTTTTTCTCTTGATTTAACATACTGATTGTCATGGGGTTGTCATGCATAAGTTGCTTCTCATCGATCTGATGTTTATTTAACACATGATCTGATGTATTTCCCTTATCGCAGAGAAGTGTGCTGCCCTGATGTGGATTTAATATGATGCCCAATCCTTAAGTTGTTCAAGATCTTAGAATTCTGTTTTTATATTTGCCAATTATCTGATCTATCAAAAGGATCTGATAGCTTGAATGTTTCTGGTGGAAAGATTGGTATCGGTCGATTTTTGTGGCATTGGTTGATTGCTGATAGGCACTTGAAGTTGTTGATTATTATGTTGCTTTGGATGTTGATTGTTAGGATTCAATCTCCAGTTACTGTGCTCAGTTTGTTATCTTGGTGTATTCTTAGTTGATTACAATTGCTGTTCAAATTTTTTTGTTGTAAATATTGTTTTTGCAGTATTGAAACAGAAAGCTATTGTCATTTCTGGTGTTCTGATTGCCGTTTGCACTGTAAAGTTATCATGTTTCTGAATGAAGATACATGTTTCCAAAATGAATGAACGGTGTTTAAGAGAAAGAACTTATTTCCGTTTAACCTGTTTGGACATGTTACGACACACTGTCCAAGGCAAATGGGACTTGAACCAAGACCTTCTGGCATTGAGGTAGGGGTCACTGCCACTGTGTTGCAAGAACCCTTGTCGTTGGTAGAAGCTTTCTCAAACTGGCTTTAATAAATAAGATTCAAGCATTTTTAACTGTATCAAAGATGGCTGCCATGACATCACTCACACTGATTCTTTTCCTGCATCTGAGATATTTCCACATTGAATTCAACATCATGTGATCATATTTGCATTTTTATGCTGTTTTGTAATAATGAAAATTGACAAACCTTCTTAAGGTTGAATCTTTATGGGGTTTTTTTGGCTAAATGTCAGTTTATTGAGTTTCTTAGAGGGTTTGTCACGGTGCGGCCTAGTGAGATTGCTTGCTATATCCTACCAAACTCGCCTCATTAACTCAGTTCTGCAGAAGGGTCGCTTGACCAGAAATATTGACTTTGCTTTCTCTCCACAGATGTTGCCAGACCTGTTGAGTTTCTTCAGCAATTTCATTTTTATTTTCACCTTATTAATTACCTAGCCTGCCTGAATGACATCCATTTAGACTGATTCCAGACTCACCTTACCATGCTCCATTTCCAGAGTAACAGACCACTGCCGGGACATCTGTGATTGACTGGCATCCCTTACGCTGACACCATCTTTAAAGTTGTGTGCACCCAGCCAAGCACTATCAGTCCATGCCTTGAATAGGCCCTGACATTTGCCTTGGACATGGCACAAGAGAAAAATTGGCATCCTACTTCTGATGTCACCTTCCGAGGTCACTGATGGAGTAGCTGAAGATTGTTTAGGCCTAGGACACTACCCTGATGAGCTCCTGTAGTGATATCCTGAAACTGAAATGACTGGCTGCCAGTAATCACAACTTTCCTTCCTTCCTTCCTTCCATCTGATGTCCATGTCCAGAACCGACAGTATCTAATTTAATTACAGGGGATGTTTGGATAAGGAGCTGCATATTAATGGAGCGAGATATGCAGTTAATAAAGTCATTAACAAAAACTTATCTCCTTTAACAGGCAACTAGCATTCCCTGTGAAAATCTCACCTTAGCACCTAGAATGTGGTTAAAAGATGTAGCTCTTGATGTTGAGAGAGACCTCAACAGGCTTCATAAGTCCACAAGACAATAAAATATAAGAGTAGAATTAGATCATTTGGCCCTTTGAGTTTGGTCCACCATTTGATCACAGCTGATGTGTTTCTCAATCCCATTCTCCTGACTTCTCCCTGTAAGCCTTGATACCCTTACCAATTAAGAATCTATCTATCTCTGTCTTAAATACATTCAATGATTTGGTTTCCACAGCCCTCAGCAGCAATGAATTCCATAGATTAAACACAATCCGGCTAAAGAAATTCCTCCTTATCTGAGTTCTAAAGGGTCATCCCTTCACTCTGAAGCTGTGCTCTTGGGTCCTAGTCTCTCCCACTAGTGGAAACATCTTTGTTAGGATTTTCCTTTAAGGTCTTAAGCCCTTACACAACACAACTGGACATCCATGTTCAGGTGTCATCCATGACGTGAAGTGATTTTTGGCTTTATGAGGTGCTATAAGTCAATGTTTCTTTTTGAAATAACATGTTATAAATGAAAGTAACATCAAGAAAATGCAGAACAAAAATAAACCAAAGAACTGAGGATGCTGAAAATCAGAATCAGAAACAGAAATTGCTGGTCTAGTGAATGTCCTGAAGAAGGGTCACTGAACCCCAAATGTTAACTCTGCTTTTTATCCACAGATGCTGCCAGACCTGCTGAGTTTCCCCAGCTTTTCTGTTTTTGTTTCCAGAAAATGCTGATGCTCACCTGATTATTGGCTTCCCCTGTAGATGGCTATTCTCATCTGTGTGTAATGGATTTAGCTCTGAGACACTGGGGGAGGTCAGCATCAATATTAGATGCTTTGCTTGCATAGAGCACCTAAAAGCAACAATGAGCAGCACAACTTTATTAAAGACAATTTATTTTCTTCTATTAGATTTTGGACAGAAATATAAAATAGTCTTTTATGAAAGTTGAAATTGAATGAGGACAATATTTTAATATACTATAGCACCTCTCAGCAGTAGATGTCTCACATTTTACATTTATATTTTAAAAAATGGACAGACAGAAGTTATATGTGGAAATAGGAAAGATTTGTTCCAAAAGCTAGAGATTTTACAACTCCTTCTTTATATAGGGTTCTGGTTGCTGTTAAGAGCAAACTGTATTCCTTCATAATATTTTGCTGCTTTTGTGCGATGCTAAATATCTAAGAAACACGTCTCTTTAAAGGCAGAAGTAGCAATAAGTAGGTATAGGAACTGTGGAGAACTAGAATTGGGAACAAACGCTCACGTATAGAAGAATTGATGGTACCCATAGTGGTTTCATCAAGTTGCTCCTGTCACAACTATCACTGCACTCGGTTTGTGCATGGCATTTAGTTTGATGTTGTGTGATCGGACTATCATGTTTTGAAATAACATGAAATTTTATACATTAACAATAACAGCTAAAAATGGTAAAGGTATTGAAAAAGAGAGATTTATCCGTCAATAAACATCACAAAGTCACAGATGATCTGGTCATTCCCATATTGTTTTTTGTTTGAGCTGGCTATTTATAAATTGATAGCTATGTTTGTTACCACACTGCAAAAGGATACCTTCGGCTGTAAAGAGCTTGAGATTTACAGTGCTCATGAGAAGTGCTTTATAATGGCAAGCTTCTCTGTTTCAATTTGCGCTGAGATCATCCTAATGAAACGGTTCCCAGAAATATGAGCTGAGAAGAAGAGAAGGCTGAGTTAGATAGATTTTTGATTGACAGGGGTGTCAATGGCCAATGAAGGATGGAAAGGAAAATGGAAACTGCAATCAGATGGGCCAGGATCTTATCAAGTGATGGTTTAGGTTCCAGGTGGTGAATGGCAATTACCTGCCATTGTAGTTCTTGTTCTTACACAGTAGCCTTGTGAGTATTTCTGTCTCTATGCATATTGTTGTTTTTAAAGAATCCAAGTTTATTATACATTCAAGAAGAGCTGCACTAAACTCTGCTTAACCATGAGGGTAGCATTAAAAGCAGGAAATTTCCGAAGCAGTTACAGATTTTAGAAAAGGGCAGTACACTCATGAAATCGTTCACCTGATGAACAACTGCTGAATTATTTACTTATGCTGACGAACAACCAACTCACGCTGAAAATTCTGTTTAGACGACAGAACTCCAAAGGATTTGATTGGCAGAAAGTTTACACTCTACCATTTTGCCTTTGAGAATATGGTTTGAAACCAATTGAGACTGATTGGAAAATATTTGCTTCTTCTGTTCAATTGTGAAAGTCTTTCATGAAATGAATTGTAAGTATCTCAAAGTAGCTTTTAATGGCTTCTCGCAAGAACAAAACCTTTGTCACTAATTTTCTGTTAATTGCCAATATCTTTGGAGGTCAATGAGGCAAATATAATTTTAACAGCTGCTGATCCATTCTTCATTTACTGGGTTATGTCATAATCACAACAGGCAAGAGGCAGTCAGGGGAAGTTAAGCATTAAAAAGTAGTTCAAAAAGTATTGACGAAGTGGATATTTGTTTCAATTATCAGTACGCTTACAAGAGTTCAATGAAAATTGCATCAAATCAGCTATCACTAAGTAAAGCAAAGGCTGAAAGGTCTCTTGTGGTGCAGTGGTAGTGACTGTACCTCTGAGTCAGAAGGCGCAAGTTCAAGTCCCACCTGCTCCAGAGGCATGTAATAAAACCTTTGAACAGGCTAACTAAAAGAGAGTTAATGATCGGGGAGACAGTGTCATAATAGTAATGTCACTTCACTAATAATCCAGAACCCCTGTCTAACAACCTGACTTAGAAATCTGCCATGACAGATGATGGAATTTGAATTCAATACAATAAATCTAAAGGTGAAATTTGACAAAACTTAATTGTTTTGGTTGAGCCATTTACAAACAAATAAGGTTTTGAAGACATTGTTTTTAAAGTTTTGGTAAAGCAGCATTTAGTCCACTCTTTCATGATTCTTTCTGCATTCTTTCAAGTGAGGTATTTTTTAAGGAATCTGGTTGGAGTAGATAGCCACCTAGTCGAATGAAAGACCTTGGACATTAACAGCAGGATCTCATTATCCTTTTCATTTTCTATTTCTGGCTGGTACCTAGTCAGAAATGCACTGTAGGATTGTAACTTAAATATTAATGAAGACCTCCACCCCCCCCCCCCCCCCCACCCCAACCACAATCAACTCACCTCGCCAAGCTATGCAATCCAACACTTTCCAATGTCAAGGACAACTAGGGATAGGAAATAAATGCCGGCCAGCCAGTAATATTCACATTCAATGAATGAATAAAGTAGAAACAAAAATAATAAACATGACAGCAAACACATGCATGGTACATTAGGGGCAATAATGATGCTAATGTTCCAGCTGCAGAATTGACAATAATTATTCCTTTTTGTTTTGGAGCACCATTTAATGT
This sequence comes from Ginglymostoma cirratum, assembly GCA_024137785.1. Classification (NCBI taxonomy): domain Eukaryota; kingdom Metazoa; phylum Chordata; class Chondrichthyes; order Orectolobiformes; family Ginglymostomatidae; genus Ginglymostoma; species Ginglymostoma cirratum. The sequence continues at coordinate 14,537,684 of JAHRHZ010000056.1, read as the reverse complement.
ATTTGACAACGTGGAGTCTTGATTTTCCCGGTTCCATTTTTTGCCATGATTCAAATTGTGATACCAAAACAAGTATTTTTCTCAGTACAACTTCCAGTTGCTTAAAATGCTTTGGAAAATCAGAAAGGCTTTGTCTGTTGATACACTTTATGATTGCAACTAAACATCAAATAGTGAATGAATTCAAATTTCTTTGAAAGTATTTAATTTTATGCAGCCATTGACAAGTTGGTTGAATGAGTGGATAGATGGCAGATGAGGTTCAATGAGGGGAAATGTAAGTTGATATACTTAGATCAGGAGAATGCTGAAAGACAATAAAAAATAGGAAGTACAATTATAAAGGGGCTACAGGATTAGCGGGATCTGTGTATATGCATGTATATGATCATAGAAGGTAGTCGGACAGGAGGAAAGAGCAGTAAATAAAGCATACAGTATCCTCAGCTTTATTAATAGAGGCATAGAATAGAAGATCAAGGAAGTCATACTAAACTTGCACAAGACACTTGTTAGATCTCAGCAGACGTATTATGTACAGTTTTGGGCACACATCATAAGAAATGTATAAATTCATTGGAGACAGTACAGAAATGATTTACTAGAATGGTTTATAGACTAGAAATGTCATCTACAAGGATAGATTGAAGAGGTTGGGGCTGCTTCCTCAGGAGAGGAGAAGTTTGAGAGGAGATGTGATAGAGGTTTTCAAAATCATAAACAGGCTGGAAAGAATAGATAGCGTGAAGCTGTTTCTATTTATAAAAGAAACAAGAACGAGAGAACAGATTTAAGATGATGTGCAAATGAAGCATGGGTGGACTGAGTAAAATATTTTGTCACACAGCACGTTGTCAGATTATGAAATACACTGCCTGGAAATGTGCTGGAAGTAGATTCAATTAAGGCATTCCAGAGTGCAATGGATGAATATTTTTGGATAGTAATGGTATGCAAAGATATGGGGAAAAGGCAGGAGACTGGCACAAAATAATTGAGCACAATGAGCTAAATGGCCTCCTTTTGCACAGTAATAATTCTGTGATTCCTTTCTGTCTCTTTACTGACAATGCAAAACCTTAAAATATTACCATATTTTGAGCCGTAAGGTGCCAATATGCAATAGAAATTCTGAACCAAACGGAAACGCTGCTAAATTGTGGAAATTACGTCCAATACCAAGTGACAACCACAAAAATAGATTCAACCATAAAATAGATTTCTCCATAAATCACAAGAGATTTTTGTCATCCAAGAATAAAAAGTATTTTCTCTTCAGTAACAATTACCATGATAAAATTCAATAATACCAGCGATAAAACCAACAAATGTGATGCAGAGATGAACCTCATTCCTTTTTATTCTGAAATGTCTTGTTTCATCACTGTGTTACATTACATTCTTATGCTTGTGGTTCATGAAATAAAAAAAAAATTGAGCACAGTAGCTTTCAGAAAAGTAATGATCAGGATCTTCAGTGAGGGGCTGTCTTTGTTAGATTACAACTTGGCTGAAACCTTTCCGCACCTCAACAATGCTCCAAATTTCTTTCTGGGTCTTCCAAGCCTAGCTCCTTCAGAAATACAGAGTACAGTGCCATATAAGAACTGCATTGCAGCACTATAGCATTTGTGGTAGTGGTGGGGTGGGTGGGGGGGAGAGGTGGTGGGTGGGTGCAGTGGTAGGGGGGGAAGTCAGAACTCTCCTTTATTTTCTGATCTGCCATTTGGCAAGTTTAAATATCCAGTGTGAGTTGGTAGAGTGTGAATGAATGAATTGGTGAATATGTAGAATTGAGAGGTAGTGAGAAGCAGGTCAGTGGTTTCTATGGCACTGTTGCCTATTTTTTTCTGTGATTTCTGTACACGCTGTAATGACATTTTCCTAAAAAAAGGTAAATCTTAATGAATAAAAGTAACAAAAATTGAAAGCTGGGTAACTGTGCTTTTCTGTTTGGCCTTCATTACTTATAGTTTGGTTTGGTCCTTTCCATGTAAGTGAAGCTTAGTGATTATCGATGTCTGAGAAAATATGTAACATTGCTCAGAACACCTTTGCAGAACACCACAAATATGTTAAATTTGTAAGGAAAGGCTTGCATTGGTATGGCACTTTTCAGAGCCACTGGGCATCTCAAAGTGAATTACACCCACGTAATAGTGAGGTATTGTCTTTGCTGTAAAGCAGAAAAAGTGGCAACCAAATGACACACACTAAGTTCCTACAAACAATATCAGAGAGCCATTTACAGCATAGAGGGACTCCATTCAGCACATCCCATCCATACTGACTCGATGTGGAGCAATCTGATAAGCTCCATTGCCCTGTTTGTGCTTTGAAGCCTTGCAAGTTGATTTCCTTCAAGTGTCCATTCAATTTCCTTCTGAAATAATTGATTTTCCATTGCCACAACCCTCATGGACAACAAATTCAAGGTCATCATGATTATGCTTCACATTGCTCCTGTATCTCTTACCCAAAAGTCTCAGATCTCTATTCCTTAGCCCTTGGACAATCAGCTAATGTAAAGAGTTTTTCCTCATCTATCTTTATGCCTGTCATAATTTGTACATCTTTATTAAAATCTCTCCTCAATCTCTTTTGCAGCAAGGGGAACATCCCCAGTTTTTTCATTCACTTAACTGCATAAGTGCAGCTCCAGCAACATACAAGAAGCTTGATACCATCCAGAACAAATCAACAATCTTGATTATCACCCCATTTATCACCTTCAACATTCACTTCCTTCATCACTGATGCACAGTGACAGCAATATGTGCCATCTACAGGATGCACTGCAGTAATGCATCAGAACTCCTCCAAAGCACCTTCTAAACACATGGCCTCTGCACCTAGAGGAAAGTGCAATTGCTGCGTGAGAGTATCACCACCTGCAGATTCCCCTCTAAGTCACACTCCATCCTGACTTGGGAACTGTGTTGCCATTCTATCACTGTTATTGAGTCGAAGTACTGAAACTTCCTTTCTAATAGCATTATGGATTTCCTTATACCTCAAGGATTATTGTGGTATAAGAAGGCAGCTCACCAGTACCTTTGAAGGCAATTAGGATTGGGCAACAAATGCTGGCCTAGATATCCCCTAAGTGAAAAAATAGCTTGTAGCTTACATCACTCTCACTTTCTGGTAAGTCTCCTCCACAGCCTCTCAAAGACCTTTACATTTTTTCTAAAATATGTTGACCAGACCTGTGGTGTAGTTGGGACCTAACCAAAGCTTTAAAATATGTTTATCCTGACATCTTTGCTCTTGTATTCAACATTTCTATTTATTACCATGTCCAAAATCCCATATACTTTGCTATTTACTCCCTCAAAGATCTAGCCACCGTCAAAGATTGATACATATGCAGTCTCCAGGTCTTTCTCTTCCTAAACACTCTTCAGAACTGTGTTGTCAAGTCTGTATAGCCTCTTCCAAACTCTTTTGCCAAAATTCAATTTCTTTCTCTTAAGTTCCATCTGCCACTTGTCTGCTCACTTCGTCCTGTTGCAGGCAATTCACATCATTCTTACTTTTTACCATTTCTTCATGTCTGGTATTATTGGAAAATATTGACATTTTTCTCTAATTCCAAGATCCAAGCCTTTAATATATTGCGATTAAAACGAGTGTTCCATGCTGACCCTTGGGGTCCACCACTGTTTACCACCTCCAATCTGGAACAGGACCATTTATCATAACTCAGAGATAGTATGAACTGCTGATGCTGGAGTCTGAGATAACAAGGTGTGGAGCTGGATGAACACAGCAGGACAAGCAGCATCAGAGGAGCAGGAAAGCTGACGTTTCGGGTCTGGACGCTTCTTCAGAAATGGGGGAAAGGAAGGGGATTCTGAAATAAATAGAGAGAGAGGGAGAGGCAGATGGAAAGTGGATAAAGGAGCAGATAGGTGGAGAGGAGACAGACAGGCCAAGGAGGCGGGGAGCTTGTTTTATTCTTCACCACCCCCCTCAAGCAATTGTATTTAACTTGATGTGGAGGTGCCCATGTTGGACTGGGAGGGGCACACTTCACCTGACAAAGGAGCAGTGCTCCAAAGGCTTATGATTTCACATAAACCTGTTGGACTATAACCTGGTGTTGTATGACTTCTGACTGTATCTGACTTGGATTTTACTTGAAGAACCCAACTTACATGCATTATTGACCGGAGGAGGTGATGGCCTAGTGGTATTATTGCTGACCTATTAATCCAGCAACCCAGATAATGTTCTGGGAACTAGGGTTCAAATCCTGCCCATGGCAGATAGTGGAATTTGAATTCAATAAATATTTGGGGTTAAGAATCTAATGACGACTGCAAATCCATTTTGATTGCTGGAAAAACCCATCTGGTTTAGGGAAGGAAACTGCTGTCCTTACCCTGTCTGGCCTACATGTGACTCCAGACCCACAGCAGTGTGGTTGGCTCTTAACTGTCATCTGGGCAATTAGGGATGGGCAATAAATGCTGCCTAGCCAGCAACACCCTCATCCCATGAATGAATTAAAAAAAAAACCCTCCTTGTGCAACATATCACAATATCTATATCACTCTTCGTTCAAGAAACCTTATCTTGACTCCCTTGTCTTTCATCCTTATTGGAATATTTCCAGCCAGTACCTTACACATCTCCTCCCTAAAGAATACTCATTTTTCTATTACTGTTCTTTTTACCTGTCAGTCTCTGATTTCATTTTATCTGGAGTAGATCACTTTTCATCACATGGAAATTAGTTCTCTTCTAATTTAGAAGTTCTAGATTTGATTATTTCTTGCTCTTTTTAATTGCTAACCTAAACTCTGTTATCCAAATTTTTCCACTTGGCCTGTTCCATTTCCAGCGCCAGCACCAGCAAAATGCTCATTTCCAGTTCAGTCACAAACATACTGAACAAGGAAGTTTTCCTGAACACATCAGAAATTCCTGGCACTCCTTACCTTTTGCTCTACCATTATTTGGGTAATTAAAACCAAAGGCCCCTGGAATTATCATTCTGTAGTTTTTGCACATTTCTGTAATTGCTCTGCAGCTTGTCTATCTAAGTTTCTCTTGCTACTTGGAGATCTATAGAATACTTAAAGTAGTAATCTTACTTTCTTGTGACAATGGCCAGATAATCTATATTTTTTCAATGTAAATTTTGAAGGACAAATATTGATCAGAACTCCAAAGGTAATTTCCCTACTCATCTTCAAAATATCGCTGTGTGACCTTTTACATTTACTTGAGAGGTCAGAGTTCCCCCAATTTAAGGGTCCATTTGAAGGACAGCACCATTAGTTGCGCAACTACTGCTCTAGAGTGCTAGCCTTAAAGCTCTTGAACCTAAGAGCAGGGTTTGAACCAAGAATGTTCTTGACTCACAGGCAGGAGTGTTGCAAACTGAAACGCTGTTATTTGTTCTGTGATGGAGACATGAGCATTGTGCTTCCGAAGTGGGCAGAAATTTGGGTCAGCAACTTGCCAGTGCTTTACTTCACTTCCTTTCTATGAGTGACAAAAATTCTATGGTAACTGCAGGTGGACACTAAAGTGTCTTGCCCACTCTGAAGGTGTGGGGAAATGTAGAAACTAATAGATGATACTGACTGTTACTCGATTCGTTAAGCCTTTTCTGTTTCTGGCAAGGAACAACAATTTTCTTTGTCACATGTTTAACATTGAAGTGTGTTCCAAGATCATTCACAGGATTGTAATCATATGAGCATACAAATTAGGAGCAGGAGTAGGCCATCACTTAGTAAGATGGCTGATTCTAATCAGGCAAAAATTGCCAGTATGCTTGTTATATGTTAATGTATTATTTGCAAAAAGCTACAAACTAATTGTATGTGTGGGTGTCCCAGAGGAACACATTCATGTATCCACTGGAGAGCCAATTTTGCATAGCATTAGCCTAAACAGGTTGCATGGCAAGGTAAAATTAAATAAAGGACTCTCATCTTTCCAAGTCTAATCTGTGATTACTTCAAACATCTGGAAATCAGAAGACAGAATCACAGCACTTTACCACATAAACTGGAGGTCATTCAGCTCAATGTGTCTGCAATGATTCTCTGAGCTTTCTAAGTAATTGCCAATTTCTTGCCTTGTCCCCCATAACCCTGTGCATTGTTTCTGTTATACGCTCATCAAATGCCCTCGTGAATATCTCTACCGAACCTGGCTCCACTACATCTCCAGGCAGTGCGTTCCATATCCTGACTACTCACTGTGTGAAATTATTCTTTTTCTTACTGTACTTTTGCTTCTTTTGCAAAATACTTTAAAACTGTACCCTCTGGTTCATGATTTGTTTAAGAGTTGAAACTATTTCTCTCTATCCTTTCTAACCAAATCCCTAATTATTTTTAAATCTTCCAACAAATTTTCTCTTTGTTTTCCCTGGAGAGGAGAAAGCTGTCTCAACTTCTCAATCTTTTTTCATGACTGGAGTGTCTTATCCCCGGAACCATTTTTGAAAACCTATTCTGCACTCTGTCCAATGCATTCACAGTGTTCCTGTGGGACAGCACCCAGAACAATATACAAACTCTAGCTGAGGTCTAACTAGTATCTTATACAAGTTGTTTATATTGTACTCTATCCCCCTGTTTAAAAGGCCTAGAGTACTGTTTGCTTTATTAACAGCTCTCTGGACCTGTCCGGTCACTTTTTGTGACTTATATACACATATACCCAGGTCTCTCTGCTCCTGCCCACCCTTTAGAATTGTACTCTTTATTTTATACTGTCTCTCCATGTTCTTTGCACCAAAGTGAATCAAGTTACACTTCTCCACATTGAACTTGATCTGCCACCTATGTGCCCATTCCACCGACTTGTCAATGTCCTTTTGAAGTTCTACGTTGTCTCCTCATGGCATATAATTCTTCCCAGTGTTGTGTCCTCTGCAAATGTTGAAATTGTCACCTGCACATCAAGGTCTTGGTCATTGATAGAAAAAGCAAGTATCTCACTATCAACTCCTGGTGAACCCCACTACAAGGCTTCTCCTAGGCTAGAAACTACATGTTAACATTACTTTCTGTTTTCTATCCCACAGCCAATTTTGCGTCCATGTTGTTGCTATCTCTTTCATCCCAGGACCTATAACTTTCCTCACTAGTCTATTGTGTGGCATTATATCACACACCTTTTGGAAGCCTATATACACAACATCAACAGCGTTCACCTCATAAATCCTGTGTGTTACCTCTTCAAAAAATTCCATCAATTTTATTAGACACATTTTTCCTCAAACAAATCTGTGCTGACTGTTCTGAATCATTCTATATTTTCCTATGTGACTATCAATTCTGTCATAACTGATTGTGTCTCAAACCTTCCCAACCACCAAAGTTAAATTGACTGATCTATAACTGCTCGGTCAATCCTTACAACCTTTTTATAACCAAGCGCCTAATGTTTGCAATTCTTCATTCTCCAGCACCTCACTGAGTCCAAGGGGAGATTGACAGATATTCTCCAGTGTCTGGGAAGTTTCCAGGATGTATCTCATCCAGTCCTGATACGTTATCAACTTTAAATACCAATAGCTTATTCAGTATGATCTCCTTATCAATTTTAAACCCTTCTAGTGACTGAGCTTCCTCCTCTGTCACCAGGATCTGAACAGCTCTTGTCTTGGGTAAAGACAGAATTGTCGAACACCTCAGCAACACTCCTTGCCTTTCAATCCTCTTTTTGGTCCTGAATTGGTCCTACTCATCTTTTTAACACCCTTTTACAACTGGTATGCTTTAAAAAAAGGAATTTCCTTTATGCTAGCTGCCAGTCTTTTTTTCTAACTCTTCTTTGCTTCTCATGTTTGTTTTTTATTAACCTCCCTTTTGAACCATTTGTATTCAGCTTAGGTTTTAACTGGCATCTGACACCTGTCATAAGCACACGTTTTCCCCTTTAACTTAATTTCTGTCTCTTTTGTCATCCAGTTGACGTGGATTTGTTTGTCCTACCTTCCTGTTTTGAAGGAATAAACTATGCTCAAAGCATCTCCTCTTGAAAGATATCCCATTGTTTAGCTCCTGTTTCTCCTGCCAACTTTTGGTTCTCGTTTAACCAACCTAGTTCAGTTCTTGTCCATTTTCCACCAATTAATTATTCTTATTCTGACTGATCAGTGAAATCAGAATGCTTATCAAAGCTAACAAAGGCATTATTACAACAGTTGAATAATAATTCCATCAGACAGATATGTTTGAGGAATATCTAGGACCAGAGATTTTGTGAGGTTTATGGAAAGGAAATTTTGTATGAGGCCAGTGTTGCTAGATGCATTCTCAGAAAGCAGAGATGAGAAAGCTAAAGGGCAGATTCAGGTGCTTAGATCGATCTGCAGTGCCTGGCTTTGTTTTTCTTCCTGTAGTTGTATACTGCATCCTGCACAGTTTCGCCCTGCAGAAAGACTTACTAATTGATATCTCATGGAGAAAGGAGAGGCAGCTGGAAGAGCTATATATATATATAGCTCCAAAACCCTTTACAGACAGATTATTTTACAGCCCTTCTCCACCCATTAAGACAAGCAATTTTCACACATACAAGATCCAATCTCTAGCCGTTACTGCATACTCCATCATGAATACTGTCACAATTTGCTAACTACAACATATCCAATTTAACCAACATTCAAGGAAAACTGCAATGATGCAAGGCATCTTTAGTAGCAGCAAAGTATTTATTTTCAGTAGCAGCTGATTTTCTTTATGAAGGTGTGTGAGGTAGCCCTACAGGGGTGGTAGAAATCTGAATGCAAACTCTTGGGATTGAGGTGGCCCATATCAAAAGGTAACAATGGGGTAAATGATGGTGTTGGACAGAATTTGTGGGCATAGCCCAATGTGCAGGGACCCAAACATTTTCCACCACCTCCTTTGCTCCTTCCTACTCTGTTCGATCCAGAAATTAGATTGAGCAGTGCACAGATTGTGACACATGTTGCAAGTTAGTGCCACCCACAAGGCAAGTGTGATGGCTGGGAAGGGCAGTAAATCAGGTTGGAGCATGTAGGATGGTGCCATGCTCCCCAGCTGTCCCTGGCCAGATTAAGTCTGGGGCTTGAAGGTTTGTGAATGATTTTCCTGCCCAGATGTCAATTTAAACCCTGATGTAGGCATTTAAGTTTGGGGGGATTGGCTTACTCCTTGGAGAGAATTGGTGTTGGTGCAATAAAGGTGTTATTAAGAAGTGAGATTAAGAGCACCTGAGAGTCTGCCCTTCCTTCCAAGCCTCTTTCCTACCATGCACCCAGCCAGTGACCATCTTCCCCAAGAGCCTCATTCTAGCATAACTCCCATTTTCCCTGGGTCCCCTCCTCATCATCCTGGGCTTCTGGTGGTTGCATTGCTAGCAGCCACCACTGTTGCTGATGGTGCCTTCTGTAACGGAGAGCTGTTTGCCCCTCGAGTAGAATTGCTCCCCCTAGCTTCCTTAATTTCAAGTAAAACGTGCTGTGGCTGCCAAGTGCCTGTGAGTCATTTAATAGAATGGCTTCCCCAAAGAAGATTATGTGGACTCTTACTGGCTCTCCAGTTGGGATAACACCCTTCTACAAGGGTTTAATTTAGAATAAGACATTGGTTGCAGATTTCTCAATAATCAGAGAAAGGAGCCAAATGTCAATGAACTTGCATCTGCATATTAGCCCTGTTTCTCTCTCCAAAGATGCTGCCAAAGGTTATGTTCTTCCCAAAATGGTCTGTTTTTATTCCATCTTTCAACATTGTTCTCTTTACTGTTTGTGAATAAAGAGTCTTTATCAGTTAAGACAGAAATTCCTTTAATACTTATTAGCAATTAGATCTACTGTATACATCAAGTAATGAGGGACACTTGATTTTAGCCTATGTATCTAGATTAAATCATTGCTAACATTGATAAAGACTGTGCATGAAAATGAATAAGATGGCTTGATGGGTAGCATTCAGTCAGCATATAATTGGAATGAACTGTTTACTGGAATTATAATTGGCATAGCTAAGAAGTTTTTTTCTCAAAATGTTGCCCATTGCTAATGGCTGTTATACATTGTTTCATAATTGGACTGACTGCAAATTTTGTCACAAAGTCTCCAACATAATGGACCATCGGACATAACATAGATTTAGTCTTTTAAGGGTTTTCTTATGGAAAATAAATTTAGTGAATACATCTCCAACATGAAGATTGTTCTACCAACCATAATACTATGACAGTAGTGTGCCTCATTACACATAGTGAGAAGGGCTATACACAGTTACTCTGATTATGGTTCTGTTTATTGCAATCTTGGAAATCAGTGATCTGATTCCAACAGCTGATAACTACTTTTCTGAAAAGAATATAAATTATTTTATCACCTTGTCAGTATTTTTATTCATTAACATGGGAATTCTCCTAAACATAGATAGTAATTTCTTCATGGATTCCTTCATAAACACTTGAATGTAGTACAATTCTCATTTCCCATACAAAAACACAAACAGCTAACTGTGCACATCCCTAACTTCATAAATTAGAATGAGTGCACCAAAACATAGAGACTCCCAAAGCCATCTCATCACAGCGAATGCAATATAAGGGAGATGCAGTCCAAGCTTTTGAAATGCTGAGAAGATTTAGATACGTTTGGGAGCATCTTTTTTGAACAGAGCTGAGGTCTTATGTGGAACAGATTCTTGGTTAAGGTAGTTGGTGCTGCTCTGTTAATTGACAGTATTTTTAAAAAAATAAGCTTTTGGTTAGAAAGTAGAACTTGAGGAAAAATTAGTTAGAATAGATTGAATCCTCTGCAGAAGATTGAATGGCTACAATGATTTTTTGCTCTCTAAAGTTCCATTTGGATGCTACAGTAACTCATCCCTTGAGTAAAGGAATGTGGTGAAATAGATATTCTGTTCTTCTGGGAGATAGGCAACAAAGTTTGAAACTTTTCTTCAGGAAATGCAGACAGTTAGGAATTGATTCTAAAAGAGCAGACAGAGTAGATTTTCTGCCACAAAGTTCCCAAGGACTGTGGAATAAAGAAGCTTGTCATGATGATTCCTTTTGTCTGAAAAGAGAAAGGAACTCTTGGGTTCAGAGGAATGCTGCATTGTTATGAATGTTTCCCCATTGTAAACTATACATAAAGTTATAAAATAATCTGTTTGATTTCTTAAGAGACCTTGTTTTTCTCACCTCTATAGGGATGGACTAAAATGGGCACCTTTGTTTCTAGAATCATAGATAAATTGAATCATAGAATCCTTACAGTGTGGAAGCAGGCCATTTGGCCCATCATGTCCACACTGACCTTCTGAAGAGCATCCCACCCAGATCCACCCCTCCCCTATTCCTATAAGCCTGCATTCTCCTTGGTTAATCCACCTGACTGGCACATCCCTGGACACTGCACACAATGTAACATGGCCAATCCACCTAACTTGCAGGTCTTTGGACTATAGGAGGAATCCCATACAGACATGGGGAGAATGTGCAAACTCCAAATGTACAGTTGGCTGAGCATAGATTCGAACCCAGGTCCCTGGTGCTGAGAGGCAGCTGTGCTAACAACTGAGCCACTGTGCCACCCCAAAAACCTTCCATTTTAACCCATTATTCTAACCAACCTGTTCAGAGGTGTTATTACAAACCTCTGGAACAAATGGGACTTGAACCTGGGTCTCCCACTTCAGGTATACGAACATTAACACTGTGCCACAAAAGGATCCCTTTGTGAAGATTGTGCGATGGCACTGAAAAGACGTAGCAGAAACCTGGTGCTGGATTTCCCAGATGCTGAGTGCTTTGAATTAGTTCTCAAGCTGGTCCATTATTGCAGCACTTGTAGGTTTCGATAGTGCCATTCCACAATCTCCATTGATATCTGCATAAGAAGCAAAGAGACCGAACCCAATCAGTGTTAGTGAAAATAAAAACATTCCGTTATCTAATGGAAAAAGTCTGTGAAATGAAACAATTTCCTCGCATATTTTCTATAGGTATGTGAGGAATAAAAGGATGACTAGGGTAAGAATAGGGCCAGTCAAAGACAGAAGTGGGAAGTTGTGTGTGGACCCTGTGGAGATCGGAGAGGTGCGAAACAAATATTTCGCATCTGTTTTCACTCAGGAAAAGGAGAATATTGTAGAGGAGAAGACTGAGATACGGGCTATTAGACTTGAAAGGATTGAGGTTAGTAAGGAGGAGGTGTTATCAATCCTAGAAGGTGTGAAGGTAGATAAATCCCCTGGGCTGGATGGGATTTTTCCGAGGATTCTCTGGGAAGCTAGGGAGGAGATGGCGGAGCCTTTGGCCTTGATCTTTGAGTCGTCATTGGCTACAGGTTTAGTACCAGAGGACTGGAGGATTGCAAATGTTGTGCCCTTGTTCAAGAAGGGCAGTAGAGATGACCCAGGTAATTATAGACCAGTGAGCCTTACATCTGTTGTAGGAAAAGTTTTGGAAAGGATTATAAGAGATAGGATTTATAATCATCTAGCAAGCAACAATTTGATTGGAGATAGTCAACATGGATTCGTCAAGGGCAGGTCGTGTCTCACAAACCTCACTGAGTTTTTTGAGAAGGTGACCAAGCATGTGGATGAGGGTACAGCAGTTGACGTGGTGTACATGGACTTCAGTAAAGCCTTTGATAAGGTTCCACATGGTAGGCTATTGGAGAAAATGCGGAGGCATGGGATTGAGGGAGATTTAGCAGTTTGGATTAGAAACTGGCTTTCTGAAAGAAGGCAACGAGTGGTGGTTGATGGAAAATATTCAGCCTAGAGTCCGGTTACTGGTGGTGTGCCACAAGGATCTGTTTTGGGACCACTGCTGTTTGTCATTTTTATAAATGACTTGGACGCAGACATAGGTGGATGGGTTAGTAAGTTTGCAGATGACACTAAAGTCGGTGGAGTGGTGGACAGTGTGGAAGAATGTTGCAGGTTGCAGGGAGACTTGGATAAACTGCAGAATTGGGCAGAAAGGTGGCAAATGGAGTTCAATGCAGATAAATGTGAGGTGATGCACTTTGGGAAGAATAATAGGAAGGCAGAATACTGGGTCAATGGAAAGATTCTTGGTAATGTGGATGTGCAGAGGGATCTTGGTGTCCAGGTACATAGATCCCTGAAAGTTGCCACCCAGGTTGATAGTGCTGTTAAGAAGGCATACAGTGTGTTAGGTTTCACTGGTAGAGGGATTGAGTTCTGGAGCCGTGATGTCATGCTGCAGCTGTATAAAATGCTAGTGCGGCCTCACTTGGAATATTGTGTACAGTTCTGGTCGCCCCATTACAGGAAGGATGTGGAAGCATTGGAAAAGGTGCAGAGGAGATTTACCAGGATGTTGCCTGGTCTGGAGCGAAGGTCTTGTGAGGAAAGACTGAGGGACTTGGGTCTGTTCTCATTGGAGAGAAGAAGGCTAAGAGGGGATTTAATAGAGACCTACAAAATGATCAGAGGATTAGATAGGGTGGACAGTGAGAGTCTTTTTCCTAGGATGATGACGTCGGCTAGTACGAGGGGGCATAGCTGCAAATTGAGGGGTGATAGATTTAAGACAGATGTCAGAGGCAGGTTCTTTACTCAGAGAGTGGTAAGGGCGTGGAATGCCCTGCCTGCCAATGTAGTTAACTCAGCCACATTAGGGGCATTTAAATGGTCCTTGGATAAGCATATGGATGATGATGGGATAGTGTAGGGAGATGGGCTTAGATTAGTTCACAGGGCGGCGCCACATCGAGGGCCAAAGGGCCTGTTCTGCGCTGTATTGTTCTATGTTCTATGTTCTATAATACTCGCATCATCTGTCTGTGTTTTTATTTACATGTAGTACTAAATATGACAATAACCCAGATTGATTCTATTCTTAATTGAAGTAGTTCCTCACATTACCTCTTCAGACCATGCAAAATGTGGTAATTTTGGATTGCTGTAAGCTGCTGCTAAAGTAGTGTGAAGCTGAGATTTTGGGGCTATCCCTACCCTTTTGTGTGTTATCCAAGGCTCAAGTGAGAGTCCCACACTCAAGAGTTATGAGCCATAGCTAAACAAAAAGTCAGAGGAACTGGTGAAATTTCAATTTATAAGGAACAACAAGTGCTTACATACAGAGAATCTGTCAGAAGAGGGCTGGTGTTTGCTTTAGTAACTTCCATAGACAGTATCAGGAACTCACATCATGTACTCAATTACTTAGTCTTAATGCTTATGCAAGTTAGAAAAAGGAGACACTTACTTAAGAAAGCATAGTACTGTGAGGAGTTTGGTAGTGAACAGTGGAGTCATCCTTAGGCAGGTAGAATCTCTACAGTGTGGAAGCAAGCCATTTGGCCCACTGAGCTCACACCAACTCTCCAAAGAGCATCCCACCCCCACTCTTCCTATGGTTAACCCACCCAGTCTACACATCATGAATAATTTAGCATGGCCAGTCCACCTAACTCACAAATGTGGGAGGAAACCAGACCAAACCCACGCAGACACAGGGAGAATGTGCAAACTCCACACAGATTGAGACTGGAATTGAACCCAGGTCCCTGGCGCAGTGAGGCAGCAGTGCTAACCACTGACCCACATGCTGCTGGTACAGAATAGTCTACATCAAATTTTAATCTTACATCTGGAATTGTTTTAGAATTAAATCTAAATAAAATGAGCAATTTAATATTTATTTCATACGCACATATTTCAATCAATTTTTCAGTCAGCTTGAATCACTCGATGCGCTGTTGCCTCCTATTGTCCAACTTCCAACATAATTCTATAGATTCCCATTCACAACAGCTGCATTCAGTTCCATTGATTTCTTATGCATTGAGTTAACTTTCCTCTCTAAATGCAACTGACATCAGCTGGGTACTGCAAAATTGTATTGTGTTCCATAGCAGGAGATAACATGTCAACTGCGCAATTGACTTTCAGATCCATTTTTGCCAGTAAATAGAGTCATAGAGTAATAGAGCAATACAGCATTGAAACAGACTCTTCAGTCCAAATCGTCCATGCTGAACAGATATCCTAAGTTAATCTAGTCCCATTTGCCAACATTTAGCCCATATCCCTCTAAACTCTTCCTATTCACACACTGATCCAGATGCCTTTTAAATGTTGTAATTGTACCAGCCTCCAAATTATAGAATGGAGGCACCCAGCATGGGGCTAGATCTCTTTAATTAGTCCCTTGAACATTTGTCCTTTCTACCCCTCCTCAAAATCTGTCATAGCTGTGCAGTGTTGGCAAGGGATGTATTTGCGTTATTGATGCCACCTGAAACACAGCGTGGTTTACCCTTGTGCATTGGCGTTGATGCAGATATGTTGTTGGTGATTTTGCAGAAAGCTTTTATATTTCAATGTTGTCAGTGGATCCTGCTTCGAGGTGCTAGAAACAACTCAATCCTGGTTTATAACTTTTCAACCTATCGAAGATTTTTGTAACATTAACTTCAACCCTGTTTCTCTGCTTTTGCATTCTATGCCTCCAAATACAAAAGCAAGGATGTCAATTTCTTTCCTATAAATCTTAGCTGCACACTTATGCACCTCTGCTCCCATATTTCACTAAAATGTTTCTATTAGAGGTGTAATGCTTTCTTATTTTTGCTTCCAAAATGTATTTTCTTTAATATATCAATTCCTCAATGTAAGTCTTCCTGGTTCTGGTCTAAAATTTCCTACATTCTAAACTGATTTTATCAACACATTTCAACAGTATTCTTACATTTCCAAGTCGCTTCCTTTTCATCTATTACTGGAATGTGATCGTTCAGAGTTGCCCTGAAACCACTTTGATACAAATGATGGCTTGCTCAGCCACTTCAGTAAGTAATCAACCATATTGACAGAAGTTGCTGGCAAAGCTCAGCAGGTCTGGCAGCATCTGTGAAGGAAAAAACCGAGTTAACGTTTCAGGTCCGGTGACCCTTCTTCAGAACCGTTCTGAGGAAGGGTCACTGGACCTGAAATGTTAACTCTGATTTTTTTCTTCACAGATACTGCCAGACCTGCTGACCTTTTCCAGCAACTTCTGTTTTCACTTCTGATTTGCAGCATCCGCAGTTCTTTCGGTTTTTATTAAGACATTTGATTTGCATTGTTTCAGTGATAGTGCAGGTAAGTATTTTCTCTTAACTTGTTGTACTCCAAATGTAAAGCAGACCTTTGATGATTGGCTTCCCTCTGTGCTGTACATGGTTCTATGGATCTATGGCAGAATTTAAAGTCCTGTCCTGTGGTGAGTTTGGAGGGGAGGCATTTAATTAGGAGCAGGTGTGAGTGTGCTGTCTGTCTCCACGGCGATTGAGGTGCCGAGCAGTAAAGCCTGTGGATGGGCTAGGAGAGGTTGCTAAAAGAGCTCCTGTCTTGCTGCTATAGTTGGGAGGGGCTCACCTCACAGATAACATGATAAACAACCTGTAGGGGACTGATAGATGACTCCCAAACAGCCTCTTTCGAAGGTAAAAACCAAAAGAACTGCGGATGCTGTAAATCAGGACCATAAACAGAAGTTGTGGAAAAGCTCAACAGGTCTGGCAGCATCTGTGAAGAATTAAAAATCAGAGTAACGTTTCGGGTCCAGTGACCCTTCCTCAGAACTTCACAGATGCTGCCAGATCTGCTGAGCTTTGCAAGCAACTTCTGTTTTTCTTCCTCTTTCAAAGGTACTCAGTCGGTGATCACACGATCCCAGTATTGCAAAAGGGAAGGAGGAGATCTGTGACTCCTCTGCCCTAGCTGCTGACTCCAATTACTCCATTTGCCCTTCAAGCTTTCCCTCCTGCACCTCCCCCTTCCCATTCTCACACACCCCCCCCAGCCTATGACTCATTTTCCCCACCCTGGCTGTGGACAGTGCCAGCGATGATCCTGGATGTCGGGGGTGGGGGTGCTATACCAGCAGCAGCCATCACCTCCCCAGTAGGGCAGTCATTGAAATGGAAACAGGATACTGAGTTGAGTGATAAGCCATGATCATATGGACTGGCAGAGCAGGCTTGGAGGACCAAAAGGCCCACTCTTGATCCTATTTTCCACGTTTCTATGTTTCATTGGCTGGAGCTAACTGGAATATGCCTAGCTGGTGGCCCTTAACAGTTGAGACTTCTGCTCCTGAAGTTCTTCATCCCAAGGAAGGCCCATCACAGCCCATTTAAATGCCAGAGTGGCACTTAAATTAGTATCCATCCCTAACAGTGGTTAGACTGGGTTCTTCCTAACTCTTTAGCTGTCAGGCAAGAGCCCAACTCCCTCCCCTTCCTATTCACCCTCCGCTCCTGCCCTGTCATTTCAGCAAAACACACTCCCGTGTGGTGCATCCTTGAAGGAAACTTAGGCTGATTGTTGGATGAAGGGTTTAGGCCCGAAACGTCAAGTTTTCCTGCTCCTATGATGCTGCTTGACCTGCTGTGTTCATCCAGCCCCATGCTTATTATCTTAGGCTGATTGTTGATTGGTTTATTTACTACAAGTTTGCTTCCTGCTGAAAGAAGGAAAATCTCCCTGGGAAATTACAAGCCATTCCTTTGTCATTTCAGATCAGCCTGGGCATGATTGATTTCTGTCACTTCTCCCACTTGGAATCATAAAAATAGATCTTGCATAATCGCACGTGAATAAAATAAATTTGACTTTCTCTAGTATGCTGTGAATGCCAAGGTTTGGCAGCAATCTCTGAAATCAAATAAGTCCAGTCTGAATTTTATTTGTTCTGAAATAAAGGGTGCTTTTTGACACCTCCCTTTATAGCTGCCTGAAGTAAAATCCTGGCCTAACCTAAAGTATAATGTGATACGTTTTACCTCACCTTCCCAAAACTAGTTTATGATCCAAATACTACAGCATAAAATGATAGCCTGATAATATTCGGACTTAAGTTAGAAAGCAAAATAACAAAATGTATAAAGAAGATCGATACTCACTAAACCAAACTATTCAAGCAGAATGAAATCATAGCTACAGGAACCCAAGGGACATGCATAATGTACTCAGCACACCAATTTTGTTTACTCACTCATGGGATGTGGGTGCCACTGGCTTGGCCAGCATTTGTCCATCCCTAGCTGCCCTGAAGAAAGCAGTAGTGATCTGCCTACTTGAATTAATGCTGTTCATTGGGCGTAGATACGCCCACAATGTCGTCAGGAAGGGAGTTTCAGTATTTTCACCCGGTGACACTGAAAGAACAACAATATATTTCCCAGTCAGGATAGTGAGTGATTTGAAGGGAAACTTGCAGGCGGTGATGTTCCTGTGTATCTGCTGCTGCGTCCTTCAAGATGATAGTGATCTTAGTTTGGAAGGTGCTGTCTAAGTAGCATCAGTACATTGTTGCAGCACATCTTTTGGTGATACACATTGCTGCTACAGATTGTTGTTGGAACTAAATGTTTGTGGATGTAGTGCTAATCATATATCCCAGGAGGGATGGTGGGACTCTACAAGACTAATACAGGGACAGAGAATTCCAAACCCTTCCCACTTCACTTGAACACAGACAACTCCAACTGCCTTTGGCACATGACAGTGCAGGTTTTAATGCTATAAACAGATATTCAACGTCTCTTTTAAACTTTCAAAGTCATTAAATCATGGCCAAAATAAACTGGAGTATTTATTATGTATAAACATAAAATAAAACAAGTTGCAGGGTTGTGCGGTAAAAGCTGCAGTGTGAACTTTATTAGATCTTCTTTCAAACAGCTAATGTAGACCTTGCAGGCTGAATGATTCCTTTTGTCATATAAGCTTTTATACAAGGCACTTATTAGTTGTGCTCCGGCTGATGGCCTGGCAAAGTGAAATAATTACTTTGTCTAATCCTGCTGTGCTTCAATTATTCCATGTTCTCAGTTCATAAATGGCTAATTTGTGTAGTGATAGAGATCATAAGAATTTGGCATTCAACATTTCTGGGATGCTAAATGTTCTTTTTTCCATGGAAACAACTGATTCTCATTTTGTATTGAAGCATTGTTTTTAAGTCAACAAGAGCTCAAAGAGGTTTCATATCTATCTTGTTCCAGAACTGAGGTGGAGGTAGATGAGGGATGTATTTTTAAGACAAGCTTTGAAACTGCTTGTCTTTTCATGAAGAAATGAGGGTTGTGAATTCTTTCCTAAGAACCATTCAGATTTAGTGAGATGGGGTCACCATTTTTATTTTGAGAGTGGCTACATTAATGGATGAATACATTCCCCAAGTGTCAATCCCTAAAAACTAAACACCAAACAGGGTGAGAATCAGAGTCAATGCTTCAACTTCACATGTTAAGGGAAAAAGGAATTGGGGACCACGTTATCTGGCTCAATTTGATAAAGGTTTGTAAGTAGGGCCAAAGGGCTATTGTAACCCATTTCCGTACTTCATTGGTTAGTGGAGGCAGGTCAGAATGAAGTCACATTGTGAGGTTTATTTTAAATTTTCTCTCTCTGCTCACTTAACAATTGCAAATTAAATCAATCCAACATTTCACAAACCTTTTCTCACTGTAACTCCACTTTGGCACTTCACCACTGTTGTGAAGCCAAATATCAAAAAATAAATTGCCTAGCAAAACAAGACAGTAACATTTATGTTTAATTTTGCACGTTCATGCCAAAAATCATTATGCACAGATAAAAGTTTTTTTTTAAACAAAGTTTAAAACAAAATAAAACAAATTAAATTAGTGAAAATATTATCTTATGTACTCTATATGCTGCAGAATCAATGACTACAATGGTTGAGGTACAGAGGTGCCACCAATTTTCCTTTCTGTACTGGGTTTAATGGCTTGATTTTGTTATCAATATTACAGAGTGAACCACTTGTGAGTCTTAACAAGAAGAAGCACTTGTCTCAACAATAAGATGTGATTTATTGCATAATAATAACTAAAAGAAATGTTGGCTAGTTAGACATAATTACTGAGAATATCAGGAGTCAGGGATAGTATGTCTTACCCCATCAGAATCTTGAGCTAGAGCCTGATTCTTGGCCTAAGACTGTATGACATCCTTAGATTGGGTACAGCTTAATGCAGTCTCCAACATTAACCACTTCAAAATCATTACCTTATACAACACACGTGGGCCTAACTATGCAGCTCCTGGACAAGCCAGTACAACCAGTGAGAGCTTTGCCAACTTACAGAGCATGGGCTCCTTCCTAGACCCACACCCTCAGTCCCTCTCCCACCCACTGATCTTCCAACTGTAGTTGTCACTAATTGATGTGATCCTGTCACAAATATTCTCCCCTCCCAATGAAACAGGTCAGGAAAAAAACAACCAGACTCCATGTATAATGATCCCTCAGAACAATTCCAGCTGTGACCCAATTGCTCATCCCAAGTCACAACCCACAGTTTGGGAACTTCTGAATTAATTTGTGAATATATTTCAAGCCTAATATTACTCAGAGCAGTGTGATGATTAACAAAGCATATGCAAACACAAATCTAGAGACTTCAATGTAAACACAAGGGTATAATCATTCCATCCCTAAGTTTGTTAAGTGTACATATTATTGAGCTGTAGTAATTGTAAAGTGCATGGAACCCATTTACAGGAGGGATCAGTGACCTTGTTTAACTCAAGAAGTTTAAAACAAGCTGTAAATTTATAACAATATTTACCCAATTCATGGGGACAGCACTACCTTGTTTTGGAGTTTATTTCTTCCCTTTTTCTCTATCAACTTAAGGACTAACAGTTTTGAAGAATTACTTGATAGAATATTGATTAGATTGTTTTGTGAAGGGATTGGGGAAAGAGAGGAAATATAATTGTAAATAATCCTATTCTCTGCTAATCTGGTAAGTATAGTTACTACCAAAATATGTTGATCACGGAGAGAAACGCCTTACACACCTGCAACAAAAAAGTTCAAGGTGCTAAAAATGTTTCAGGACATCATTTTTGTGCTTCTGGGCAAATCCATGATGGCTAGCAGAAGTAATTGTGATCATTTAAAATCTGGATTGTCATATTCAATAGCTGTGTAACCTGTAAAATTTTCATGAGAAAAATATTGCGTGTCAGAAGAAACTTAAATATTCACAAGTTTGCAGTATGTCTAACATTTATTATATTTAATATCTATTTGCTGTATGTCTGTACATCTATCTTATCTCAGGAAAGTACAGAAATGACTCCAGTTTGAAAGCAATAGATTTATTAATAGCGCTTTAAAATACCTCACAACTTCAAGGATCTGTACACACGTGGTCTCGGCTAAGAATCCAAATCTCCTCACTGATGACTTCACTGTTTCTGTTTCAATTATCTCTCCAGCTCTATCCACGTACTTAGGCAATCCGGTACAGTTATATAGATCAGAGCAGACAATGCAATGAAACACAGATGAACCAAACATAAACTATTTTGCTTTACTCAGCTTTGCACACCCATGTCCAGTTTAACAATCTGGTTACCCCTGTCTGATCCATAATATCTTAAAGCAGCCTCTGGCTTATAAATAACACATCATTCCTTCAGTACTGCAATTGTTACATTTAATACCATGAGGTTTGACAGTAAAATAAAGATTATTTTTAAAATATCAATCTACAAGTTCATCCCTTTAGTGGAGTATTTCATACAGAAGAGGTCAAACCTGCATCTGCAGACATAAGTGGACAAGTTTACAGAAAACACCAAACTATATCTTTATACAGGTTTCCATTGTAGCCACAGTAGTTTCAAACTTGTGAAACCTGCTGGGCTGTTGTAGTACATATTAATGTATAATATATTCATTTACATCATACATGCAGCCATACCATTTCTGAGAACGCCCGCAAATAATGAAATTTGCGAGTGCATTGCCTGTTACAAATACATGTTAAAACTAGGTTAAAAGTCGCAGATACCTGAATCTACTCACAATGTTGAATTTTTTTGCTCCTTATATTTTGGCGTGGATAGGCAAATTCACCAGTCATGAACTCATGGATACAGAGGATTTACTGTATATCTATACATATAAGCAATTCTTATTTGCATTCATTAAAGGAAATTGTTGATCCTTGGACTGAGGCATCAACTGACGTGACAGATAAAAAGACACTCAAGCCAGAATCTAGTACAACTTGTTCTCTATTAATATTTAAATCACTAATATGTAAGTCATTAATTCTTATATCTTCATATTTAACTCACTATTCTAGGTTGCTACTTGCTACAATGTAAGCTTCACAGTTTGAACTTTAAAACTACCACTGCATGATGAACTGGCCAGGTTCAATCCAACAACGGTCACCGTCTTCTCTAAGTTCCAAACTCAGACTTTCCTCTTTGCATTGGAGGGTCTCAAGTTGTCCCTTCCAAGGTCTCTGATGTTCCTTTTCTCATATCATCTTCCTCCAACCTTCCAGCATGTTCGATGACAAACTCCTTGATCAGAGCTGTTGTGACTCTGAGAATCCAAGGGTTGTGTAAACAGGAGACGTCTGCTTTCATGGTTCCTCTTATCGGTCTTATTTGATCCCTTTTTGCGACCATGGAGATCAAATAACCTTCAGCCTCAGCATTCGCCTAATCAGCAGTCTGGTTTTACTTCTTCCTTTCGCAGAAAGCTGGTCTGGCATTTGTCTCAAGTTAGCATAATTTCCCATCATGCATATTACACTTCAACTCTGTTAGCTTGAGTGTCACAAAACCAGTTAGATATGAGTTTGGAATCAGAATTTCTGCCCAACACCTTTTCTACATATTTAAAAGTTGACAGTAGGCTATTGGGGGTAGTTAATGATTGCTATTCCAAAACAGGTAATCATACTGCTGACCTTGCAGTTCACCTTATTGCCCCTGTGCAGATTCTGACATGTATTACACTAAAGAAATGGTGAGCTTAATTTGATATATTTTGGCCAATATGTGGTTTCAAATAACTGATGGAGCAGACCACATCAGATACAGGCACAATGGGTTTGATTTTTTAAATTGAATTTTGGAATCCCGATGCCCAGATTATTCTTTAATTGAAACAATCTGGCAATAATTGGGCCAGAGGTGGGTTTCGTGTCCATTCATTGGCATTGAGTTCTGCCTGTAGCTGGGAAACATTTTACGATTACAACGATCAAAGCAAATGACAGTCATGATTAGGACTTGCTGTTACCTTGCAGAGTGGAGCAGGCAGGAGATCAAAGGGCTGACAGCCTTACATGCAAACAAGTAACCAAATAACCAACTCAAAGGTACTTGATTTGCCTTTTATTCCCCATTATCTTTACTCATCAGACGCACATGAAAGTCTTCCAGCAGTGCTCCTATCAGCTGAGTATTTATGTGATTCAGACCATTGGCAGTCTCCGGTATGTACTTTGCCCTCCCTTCCATTAACAAGCTTTTTAACAGGCTGTTAGTTGGAGGCAAGTGATGTCCCAACCTTGCCCCACCCTTGTCTCACTTTGAAAATAGCAGAACCTGTTGGAAGACTAACAAGGCATCCAGGAGCACTATTTTCAAATCAAAAGCCCGACCTCATCCCACAAGTGACTGAAAATTAGATCAATGCAGTGCCTGTACTATGATGTATGATATATAACTGTAACTGCAGTTTAAAGGTGCTTCATCAGCCGTAAAGCATTTTGAGATATTCTGAAGTAATACAAATGTAAAATGTAGCTTTTCCCATAAATTGTGTTTGACAGTGTGATACACTTCTGACCCATACTTTAGTATTGTGTTCTTGAGTTCATGTTGTATTCTCTGCATGACAGTATTGACCCTCAAATACCACCTCTATAACGTTGCCAACCTTAGAAATACTTTATGACATAAAGGATAAATGAAGGCCCCAGAAGAATAATAGAAAGGATCTGAATGGGCTATCAGTATACGATAGAGGTTATATTAAGATCAGCAATGTTACATCTCAATTGCATCTGAGTCAATTGTGTAATGTAAAGGGTATGTCAGACCTGAATTGTGACTCAGGCAAGTTAAAAAACAATATTGTGGTGTTCAGCATTTAACTTCAAAAACAAAGGTACTTGCATGAAATACGATGCCTTTGTGTGTCTCTTTTTGAACAATCCAAAGTGCTTAACATACAATGCACATAATGGTGAAGCAATCTGACTCTTTAGCTCAGAGCTCTGTTGAAGTCATTGTCAAGATGATTGAATAAGATTGTGACTGATTTACAAATTCATCCAAAGTATAAACTTATAATAGGCTTCCAAAATTTCTTGGTAAGCTTTTTAAACAGTTGATATACTGACAGTTGAATTAGTTGAAATACAGTTGAACTAATGTGATAATTTTTGAGTAAAAAGGTCTAGCATTTATGAATTATTCATTTGGCTCTGGAAGATCTCCGTTGGCTTTGTTCATAATCAGCCCAGGCATTTGCAAATATTCCAACCGTCTTGAACATCACCAACAGACCCAGGTGGAGGCCAAGTATTGAAGGATTGTGTGATAACCCTGACATGCCACTTGCTCACCACTTCAAACATCACCTGTGACAGTGTACGTAGATCAGCATTAAACTGTTTATCCCATACAAGACCCACAATGCCAAAATGTGAAAGGGTTATCCTTTGTCTTAAGGAATGTCTAAGAAAAATTTTTTAAAAAATTGGCCTGGAATGTAATTGCAGATACTTATTGTAGCCCTGCTCCAAATAATAATTAGATTTTCTAGGTACTTTAGTACAACACATTTCCTAAAGCAATATGTTTCACTAATTTACATGAGATGAAAATACCACACATATAACTGGGAAACATTGGCATAATTTTAATTTCGCTCACCAGGTGGGAAACCTATGAAATGCCTGATTTACAACTTGCCCAAATTTTGCTTTTCATTAAATTAACATGCTTCCAGTCTTATCCGTATTAGTTTCCTACTATTTGGCTTTGGATAAAATGACTCCTTTCAGTGATTCACTCATAAAAGTGACTGACAATTTTCATACCACTAGGCTTAAGATGCAATTGACTTTCTTCTTCCATCCTGAGCTTGCTTCACCCCAATAATTAGCAGTACTTTTTATTTTGCTCCAATATCAATGCTTAAGATGTAAGCACCATTCTGCTATTTTTACTACCATAAGTCCTTCTGTTTTTGTCTCAGTTACCTGCATGATCATAAGTAAAATATTACTATCCCCTCTCCTCATGGTGGATTTGCTACTTTTGCTGAAGGATAACGCGAGGCTGAAGAGGCTCTTCCCAGTATCTATGTTCCACTGATTTACAATGTGAGTGGGCACTCACTTACAGTGTTGGATTTTAACAGCAGCTGACTCTGGACAGTTGGCCAAGTGCAGCATTAAAGTACTTAAATGTGCAGACACAAACATTAGCCCCACGCCCAACAACATTGCACACTTTCTTTTGAGCTTTATCTGTATCAAACACTTAGGAAGAAAAAAGAAATGTGAATTGTTATAATGGTGCTGGTAGGGAGCCCTACGTAAAGGGAAAATGTGATCAGTGAATTTACATATTATTCTTTTTCGCACCAATCCATGCATTGTGCCATCTCTTATCTGGAAAGCTTGAGACTAATTCAGTTTTGGTTATTGAAATTGTTTGGATTATGGAATGATGTGAGAATCGCCAACCATAAGTGGAAACACATAAATATATACATAGACTGGGAATGTAAAACAATGACAAAACAAGAGTGAAAATTGTTTATTTATCCAAACATTGTATCTTCCATGATTCTGCTCCCAAAGTAATGTAATAAAATGATGCCAGTGATGTTAAGGGAATTCTTCGGTCTGCTGAAAATTTTCTGGACAACTGGTGTTTCTCATCATTATAATTCTGAACTGGAGAGGTTGCTGTATTTTGTTTATAGTTTTTTTTATGCCATGTGACACAAATTGTCAGTTTGTACTCTTGTATCGCAATTTAGTGGGATAGTGTCCATCTGCTCCTTGACTCCTCTTGCATTAACCTCACAAAATCCAGTAGATATAATTGCAGTTTAACTGTGAACTTTGCTTCCACTCTTCTCGATGGGAAAAACCAGTGTTGAAAACTGAAAGTTTTAAAAAATGAAACAAAATCAGAAAAGACTGAAAATCGCACAGCCTTCGAAAGATAAAAGACCAGTTACTGTTGAGAGTCAGAGCTAGGCATAGGATCTATTTTCTACCAACTCATTAACCTGTCAGCGCCTGATGGATCCTCTATTCCTTCAAAGATTGTTATTGTTTCCATAGTGATGAAACCTAGTTGCATGGTGACTTATGACTCAGGTGTAGAAATCAGTGAAACCATTAGGAAATGGCAGGTGAACAACATTCAATGTGATCTAACTACTAATAGTGACAGTGTGTATGTCTTCAGTTCATTAGCAATAGGCATTTACTGGTGCTTTATATTTATGACAGAACATGTTGTGGTTCTAGCATTAGTATTACCAATGAAGTAGGTGCCATTTATTTCATGAGTCCAATGTTAAATTGTTGGGTAATTCATTCTGGAGGTGAAGACCTTGGTAAATCTCACAATGACAACAATTTAAACCTTGCCAACAGCCCTTTCTGTGTAGAATTGAATAATTAATTATCCCTAATTAGACATTTCTAAAGACAGATTTATAATAACGTACGATAGAAGTGAAACACTAAATTTAGTGAATGGTTTAGAATATAAATACCCAAAGTTGTCCTCTTTATTGTCAATGTGCAACGTATCTATCAAAGAACAGGCAGTGCCATAAACATGATGAGTCAAGATTAGGTTGTTCAGTTTCCATAAGGGTTCCCCTGGTCTCTGCACAAATTTTAGCCGCAAGATAAACAGAATCCTCAACAAATTGTGGAAACTCATTCTGACACATGTTCACCGATGTTTTGGAAGTTTTGTTGCACTGTTGCTAGCTACTTCCTGATCTCCAGCTCCACATTGTGCCAAACAGTGCCAGCCTGCTCTGAAGTAGCAACCTGGATCAGTGTTGTGACCACAGTTTGGAGAAATGTGCGGCAGTGCTATAAGAACGTTAATGACTTTCTGTATTCTGCAAGGGTACATGCCTCCATCTTCTCTCTGCTATCTCACACTCACTCTAACTCTGCCATCTCATCCACTTCCCACCCAGGCTCATGGTCAATCACTGTCAATTTTGCACGCACCACCTACCCTCAATAGGCCCCCTCCCCTGTCATCTCCCCAAACTGCGAACACTTCCTGCTCTGTACACTTCTGACTTACTCACTCATGATATCTCACCAAATTTCCTGACCAATGGTTGACTAGCCCTCTATCAGACTTTAAACCCCATTGACTGTTCTTGGCCTGCTAAACATGGAAAGCTCCCCTGCTTTTTGTCTACACTGAAAGACAAGGCAAGACAGATGCAGTGAGCTTCCAAGTGAACACAAGATGAGTGACTGTGAAGAAAGCAAGCTAAGTGCTCTGTTCAAAAAAAAAAGAGGCCGGAGATGTTTCTGATGCATGAGATGGGAGTACCTGCCTGTGTGCGAAGTGGCCTGGCAACGGTATTGCAATGTTTCAGTGAACTCCATGGTGCAGGAATGAAATGCAGAATGGTGCTCTCAGTGAGCCCTTAAAGTGCTAAGATGATGTGCTGAGGCTGTTCCTTTACCATTGGCAAGCTCTGTGGATGGAATATGCAGGTGATCACTGTCCGCAGATTGTGCCCTGAGCTATTGGAGAATGTTGGCTAAGGTGAAAGCACCAGCAAGATGTAGTTACCAGGTACCTGCGTGATGTTGAGAACTGTTACTATTTTGTCTCTGTCCACTGCCAGGGAAAATAACACACTTCATGTAAGTCAGGTGAGGTTAGGTGATAATGGGATAATGTATTCAAATAGACCCCTCATCGCTCACTTGTGAGATTTTAATATAGCTATTATAACTTTGGGTGGAAACTTGGATTTTTTTCCCTCAAATTTGTGAATCTCCTTTTTAACGATCTTGCCAAATTGTCCTGACAGGCCTGCTGTTGGCCATGTTGAACAGGGTCAGTGAAAATTCAGCCCAGAAAAACTATCACTTCTGATAGGGGAATCCAAAATATATAAGTAAAATCTCAAAATTAGGGCCAGGCAATTTGATAGCAATCTCTTCACTCAAAGGATAATGAGGAAAACTGGGGCTTGATCTCCAATAAGAATGTGCATACTGGGCTAGTTGAAATGTTCAAGCCTGAGATCAAGACCTTTCTTTAGATAAACGTACCAAGGGATATAGGATAAAAACAAGGTAAATTCAGTAGAGGTACAACAAGTAACAAAATTGGTTAAATTGAATGTAAAAAGAGGTTGCAGAGTCTGAAGAGCTTTCTCATGTTCCTGCAAGCTCTGCAACCAGATAAGCCATTGGCTTTTCTCTTTTTTTCATTCACTGTTGGAGGAATAATCAACAATAATATTACATTGATAGCATAATCTCCAATGTTTTCTGTGTGACAAAATCTCAGGCTAACACCTGAATACAGATTAAACCATCATATAAGTAAAAGCACAGTACTGCAGATGATGGAAATCTGAAATTACAGTAGAAAGTGATGGAGAAACTCAGCAGGTCTGGCAGCATCTGTGTACAGAGAAATAATTTACCATTTCAAGTCTGCTATGAAACATCTCTGAAATGTTCTGAAGAAGAGTCTTTGTGGATTTGAAACATTAACTCTGTTTTTCCTGTCCCGACAGTTGCTGCCAGACCTGCAGAGCTTCTCCAGCAATTTCCATTTTTATTTTAACCATCCCCTGTTGTTGAGTGAATCACAGAATCCCTACAGTATGGAAGCAGCCAATTTGGCCCATTGACCCTCTGAAGAGCATCCCACCCAGACCCACCCCCTACCCTATCCCTGTCACCTTACATTTCCCATGGCTAAGCCACCTAACCTTCACATCTTTGGATTTTGGAAGGAAACTGGAGCGCCCAGAATAAACCTATGCAGACATGGGGAGAATGTGCAAACTCCATTTAGACAGTCACCTGAAGCTGGAATCAAGCCCAGGTCCCTGGCATTGTGAGGCAGCAGTGTTATCCATTGAGCCACTGTGCTGCTGTTGCAGCACTTAAGTTGTCTTCAAACATGACTCATGTTTAATATAAAAGAGCACATAAGCCCATGTTATTCATGAATTATAGGAAATTTGACCTTGTATTCACAGAACTGATAATTTCATATTTTGTAAGCTTGTACAGAAGATTTGTTTTGCTGTAATTTGCTAACTGGACATGACAGCCGCCCCCTACTATCATCTTAATTCTCAGAATAATTACTCTTCCATTATCTATCAGACCTCAAGGCATTAATCTCTAATTGCTGTTTATTAAAAGTAAAAGGAATGGTAGCAAAGATCACCACAGCTTAATCTACAAAGTTAGCAGATTTAAGTCAGTTTACAAAATATTAAAAGATTAAGTTCTCTCTAACTCTCTCAAGAAGCATCATCCTAGGATCAGCGTACTTAAAATTAAACCAATATTTGCCACTGAGACCATGCTACAAATTTTGATATAATATTAAGAATGACTGGAGAATGACACAGAGTGAGGAATTAGGGCTGGTGGACATAAAATGTAATAAAGTGACTGGGTCAAAATCCCACAAAACTGAGGCAGGTAGTTTAAACAATTGGCAGTCCCCGTAACTACCTCCAATCTGAATCTTTGATTGAGGACAGAATCAACACTGTACTCACCCCACTTCACAGCTTTCTCCCAAGTATCTCCCAAGGTAGTTGTTGGAATCTGCAAAACTCCCTGACTTGCACTAAGCACCATTCGTGCGAAATCCAGACCAATGTCTAAGTCTGTCAGTCTCAAGACCACATTAAATGTACTTGATGAAGCTACACTGCAATACTTTAGTCTGACATGTGATAATATGGGAATCTGAAGACATAAGCTCTTGTGTACTCTCCTCTATATTGGCTTGTTATAGGAGGCCAGGAGTACTGCTGATCAAAAGGTATTAAATCTATTTCTCTTCTAGGCCAATAAACAATCATTAATTGCAAGAAGCACATTTTGCTGATGTAGATTCCCGAGACGTGATAATTGGCTGTTTCTGATCCTAGCTGGTTGGCCTTTAATATTATCCTTTATTCATTCACAGGATGAGGGCACCACTGGCATTTATTGCCCATCCCTAATTGCCCAGAGACCAATTCAGAGTCAACCACATTGCTGTGGGTCTGCCGTCACGTGGAGGCCAGACCAGGTAAGGATGGCAGTTTCCTTCCCTAAAGGACATTAGTGAACCAGATGGATTTTTTTCTGACAATCGATTC
Organism: Ginglymostoma cirratum; assembly: GCA_024137785.1. Classification (NCBI taxonomy): domain Eukaryota; kingdom Metazoa; phylum Chordata; class Chondrichthyes; order Orectolobiformes; family Ginglymostomatidae; genus Ginglymostoma; species Ginglymostoma cirratum. The sequence goes on along the minus strand of JAHRHZ010000056.1, from coordinate 14,507,480 downwards.
ATGGTTATCATTAGATTCTTAATTCCAGATATTTATTGAATTCAAATCCCACTATTTGCCGTGGCAGGTTTTGAACCCCGGTCCCCAGAACATTATCTGGGTCTCTGGATTAACAATTCTGTGATAATACCACTAGGCCATCGCCTCCCCCATGCTAGCAATCTATTGTGATTGAATAAATAATTAAATAAATTGATATAGTTGACTACTTGTAGATACCAGATCAAACCAAAAGACAGACAGATCACCTTAGTAATTTTCACATACAAATATGGATCCTTTCCAATGTAGTGAAAGCAAAGGCCCAGCATTCGCTCTCCTCACCCAGTGCATATCATACATTTAGCCAGTTAAAATCAGGACAACCTCCTAATTACGCCTGTGGGATACAATCCCAGCCTTCTGTTTCCAGCAGGTGGGTAAGTTACCTGGGGCCTGACTGCAGATTTACCCCACATTGTACATGAGAAAAAGTGTCATGCCTATGTTATGTAAGGATGAACTTGTAACAAATGAGAGCAGTGCCAGAGAGGTCCATAAAAATAATCATTTTGTTACCTCACTGGGCTACAAGGGGTGAAGATATTCCTCTGGACCCCATGGAATGCAGTGAGCTTCCTTTCCCCTCCACTCCTCTCTAATGTCTTCCCTGCTAACCACTTAACTGATTTCTAGAGGAAAAAAATCCAATGGGTCACCAAGGCTGCATAAATGAAGATGTAAAACATTTGGAGGAAATGGCCCATAAGATTCAAAGGAGAATAAAAATCATTCATAAGATTAAAAGTAGTGAAGGAGCAAATGTATTCCAGTCACAAAAATATTAACGATAGATGGAGGAAAGGCCATTTAATCATAACTACTTGGCCTGTGTAATACATTAATGACCGTATTGTTCATATCAATCGCACGCCGTTCCCTGACAGTTCATAATGGATCTGAAGCATAGATACTTAATCAAGAATGCAGCAACTGTAGCCCTCATCAGTTGCATAATGTTATTGCAAGTCATTTGCCAAAAAATAATGTGATATGCACTACAGAAACATAACAATGTCAAAGTTGTTTATGTGTTTGAGAATAGGAGTAAGCGGAACTTTCATCCCTGGCTGTCTGCATTTTTGATGCTGGGCTGGATACACCTATAATGAAGTGTGTGATTCCAGAGTTGGAGATGAGGTATGCATAGGCATGAAACAGCAGCAGAAATCAGAGTTTTCGGTCATAGTGGAAGAGGGAGATTTGACTCCCATCAGAGGTAATGCAAACAATTGTGATTAATGCTTTAAAGAGGAACTGAGTCTGCATTAGTGAGGGGGTGGTGGCATGATACTAATTTCATGGACTAATAATTCAAGAACGCAGGCTAATGCTCAGGGGTCTCAGGTTCAAGTCCTACCAAGGCAGACCATGAAACTGGAATTCAATGAAAGTCTGGAATTAAAAGCTGGCCTAATAATGACCATGTAACCACAGTAGAAAACCATAAAAATCCATCTGGTTCAATAATGTACTTTAGGAAGGAAACCTTGATCTGGTCTGGCCTACATGTGACTCCAGACTTGCACAACGTGGTTGACCCTTAAATGCCATCTGGGTGATAAATGTTGGTATCCCATCAACAAATAAAAAAGAGTTTTAAAGCCATATTTTTGTTAGAAATAAAGATAGATGGCCTAATACTTAATTAACATTTTGTTACAAATTCACCCACAAAAGTAATGAAATGCAACAATGAGCTTCGACGCCATGAATTGTAATTTCCATTTGGAAGTTCAGTGGAAAGTTTCAGAGATATACGTTTCTCAAAATTCTAACTGCAGTTATTTCAACTCTTGAAGGAGCTTAAAAAAAATCAAGGAGAGCCTAAAATGGAATTAGTAATATTGTTGGAATGAACATGTTCAAGGCCAAAAGGAAACATATTAGATTCACACTTGTTATTTTCGTGCAGCACTTTTATGTTCAATGGATTGGATTAAGTTATTATTCTCCAAAATAAATCATGTGCCATTAAATTTTAGGAGTGAGTGTTGTTAGCTGGTTCAATGAAAATTGGCTGGAGCTTTTGCTTCTGTGGTTGGTGAACATAGAATATAGAACTAACCAACACAGGAACGGGCCCTTCACCCCACAATGTTGTGCCGAATGTGACGCCAAATGTGACTAATCACTTCTGCATGCCCTTGGTCCATATCTCTCCATTCCTTGCATAAACTGCAGCTGGTGTAGTCTAAGATGCCCCATTGCCTTAACCATACCATCTGAGCACATGTATTAGCAATTTGCAGTGGCATTCGCTTTTGGTTGAGGGTCTAATTAGTGGAACATCTGGTGAGCTGCCCCACTTGAGAAATCTCAGGGCTATTTCACAGAAACAATTTCAAGTGTGGAAGAATCACAACTTCATTGTACAATCAAAGTGCTCTGGTGCACAATTACATGTTTTAATTAGTAGACCATATGCTGCTAATAGATAAAAAGGAAAGCATTGCTCTGTACAGTAAAGGCTTGGCCTTTATGTGGATATGTTCTGTATGTTGTAAATTCTTTCCGTGTGTTTTAATCATCACTAGGCCTCATTGAGAGCATCTTTCTCCAAACTCTCGTGATCAATTTATAAATGGTTACCATGGAAACAATTTTTCAGGCTGTCCTGGCAAAGGGTGTGAAGAGAAATCCAAAAGAAAATTGTACTCTCTCCTATATTTTTGTGCTTAAATTCTGTTTCTTTCAAAAACTAACAACTTCGTTGAACTCAGTAAAATGGCTGATCACATGATTGTATTTCCAGAAGTTGGTGAACTCCTTGCATTACATAAACATTCCAGCAAAATTTGACACAAGGGGCTGGAGACAAACTATTTGCCTCTAGCCAGTTCCAGCCGAAGGAAAACATCAAAACCCATCATGCTGAAATGACGGCTAATACTTTGCAGTTATGGCATCACCTCACAATGGAAATCCTGACAGGGGTCATAAAGGTACCTTGTTAGCTTTTAAATCTTACAAGTAGTTATGACTGGATGGAGTCGCGAAACAATTCCTCTACATTTTAATGTCTTGTTAAGAAACTCTATCCGATTTCATTTTATAGGTTTTTGCAGTAGACTTATTTCTAAACCTGACATCCAGGTAATTCTGGGAAATTGCAGACAATTCTGGATTTTGGGTCGACTCATACAAAACTGATCAAATTACTTCACCAATGTATGGCACTCCTCCATCCCTAAGGCTCCAGTACCTTATCCTTGTTTCGCCTTGGCTCAGTCTGAAATACCAAGCTGCAACAAACACCAACTTTTCAACAGTTACACTGGTCCCAATGTAAGTCTGCATCAATGCCATATCTATGCAGACACTCATCCTATTGGTTGCCAGTTCTGCTTAATTATTGGTTCACCCCAGCCCAGAAATAAAGATGTCTAAGAATATTGATTAAAAATTGAAGGTATGAGTAAAATTTGTATAGTCTAGGTTTGGTTTCCTCACAGAGAGGAAACTAAGGTGTGTCCTACTTGAGATGTACAAAATAATGAAGGGCTTGGAATGGGTGGACAGGGATTTTTTCCCTTAGCAAAGAGATCAATTACTAGCGGCACAGATTTGAGGTAATTGGTGAGGAAAAGTATCTTTAACCAGAGAGTAGTGGGTATCTAGAATTCACTGCCCGCTTTGGTGTCTGAGGCGGAAACCTTCAACTCATTTAAAAGGAACCTGGATTGGCACCTGAGCTACAAGGTTACAGACCAGATCCTGAAAGTGGCATTAGAATGGCAGCAAGTTCATTCAACTGGTAGGGGAAGTAATGACCTAATGGTATTATCATTGGACTATTAAGCCAGAGGCCCAGGTAACACTCTGGGGATTAGACTTCAAAGCCTGCCACAGCAGTTGGTGGAATCTAAATTTGATCAAAAATCTGGAATTAAGAGTCTAATGATGGCCATGTCGATTGTCAGGAAGAAACCCATTTGGTTCACTAATGCCCTTTAGGGAAGGAAACGGCCATCCTTGCCTGGTCTAGACTATATATGACTCCAGATTCACAGCAATGTGGTTGATTCTTAATTGTGCGCTGGGATGCTTAATAAATGCTGTAGTAAATAAGTAGCAATAAATGTTATTTTTTTATATAAATGACAACAAATTTAATATCTCCATGAGTGTTTTTTTTACAAAAAGAAAGATAATGGATGGAGACATTTTATGGTTCTATGACGGGTCTGGTCCAGCGGATACAAAACCTTGATGTTTGAATTGTATAACCACATAATCACAGAAAGGATTAAAGAGCTTCAAGGTGTAAGTGAGGAAATGGGAAAATACACTAAATAGGTTCACTTAGTAATATTGGAGGCAGGAGTATGCCTACATTTTGGCAAATGTTACAGAACTAATGATTAAACTTACTTATTGGTAACCTTAATTCTCATTGATAAATATTCTACACTATGGTACTGTGATATTCTTACTCATGTAGGTTAAAAAAAAAACAAATAGACAATTGTGATTTCTTTAGTGTTAGTAAATTGATTTATACTCCCCACCGCCCGACTGTTGACATCTGATTATAGGATGAGATCCATCTCATCATTGACTATGTACAGTACTTAGAAGACAAAGCTCTGGTGTTTTGTTTCAACTGTACTCCGATAGCTTAGCCCACTCATTGATGTAATTTCAAATTTGACTCAGCTGTGATCTTGAAAGGTTGTATGTTAATGAAGAACTGAATAAACAAGTGATGAGAAATTACCAAAGAAAAGCACACACTTCTTAGCGGGATGCATTTCCTCAGTATATTTATTGAGCTGGAGTGTTATAAAAAAGCTCTTTGTATGAGGCAAGAAATTTTTCATTCCTGACTGTCTCCTTCATATAGTTTTGATTGAGTTCCTTTGAACTTCTGCATCTCACCTCTGATTTTGCTTTTACAAATCCAAGACTGAACACATTTAAATACAGTATGTTCTCGAGTAATAATCAATCTCATGTAAAAATCAACAATGGGCAATTGGCTCAAAATCCTCAGTTTCTCAAATACCTTGTGATGGTTTTGATAGCATGGACAGTACAGTGAGTCTTTTATATAATCAATCTTTTCTTACCTAAATGTTAGAAATACTGGAAATCAACCCGAGAAAGCCATTCACTACTGAATTCAGGACCATGGAGAGCAGCCAGTGTCATTGTCAGTAATTTCATGGTTTTAAAGACCCCGAATGAGTTCAATGCCTCAAAAGCATTTCTGGCGGAAAAGGTGACCGCTTACATTCTGCCTACTCATTTGGTCTCAAAATTGCAACTTTTATGACAACATACGGAATATCAAAGTTAGTCAGTGGTGATGAACCTGTATGTTTCCATTAGTTCCGCTGCTTCCGTAAAAAGTCACAAAGTTAGACTTGGTTCAGTGAGATCCAACAGTTGTTTAGGTCGAGATGGAAGTATGCAGTTTTTAAAACAGAGATGATAGCGATCTTTAAATGCATATTTCCACCAGATTTTTTTAAAATTTCATAATTTTGGTTACAGATAGCTGGACCTTCCATTGCTTTGATAATACTGCAGAGGTGGCACTGGATTCTAATAATGAGTGAACATCACTCCTTTAAAATTAAGGTGAATCGGCTAGAATAGGGAGTTGAAATGTATGGGCCATGAATTGCTTCATGGAGATGTTCAGACAACAGCGTGGGTGCTCAGTTGGTAATCTGTGGTAAGAGGTACAAAGTTACCAATTGTCCTTTGATGACTAACTCTTGATAGGTATTATGTGCCAATATGTTGTATAAAAATACTGATTGTGAATAAGGGTAGAGTTAACAGTGAGTGAGAAGTGAAGTGTGAAATAGGTGTCTTACTCCATAAAGTCAAAGAGTGAAGATCTTGTCATGATGACAGAACACTCCATGCACCAAAATATGATAGACATTATTTTTACCTTTGAACTCCAAAACGTGTTTTTCAAAAGAGGCCTGCTACATCCAAAAAAAAAGTCTGCAGATGTAAATGTAGTCGCTGTCTGACAAATTCTGCATAGGACCAATGGATTGTTACATTTGTAGAGAGTCATGAAACCTTCAAACAGAGAGAGAGAGAACTACAGAAAGAGATATCAAGTGGCTTGACTGTCTTGCCCTTCTCAGCAGAAAGCCACAACTACCACTGTGTTTTGCCCTTTCAGGAATATACAAAAAAAAGGAGCTAAATACCAACTGCAGCCCTGGTTTTTAAGCGTTGGTGGATGAAGTTGTGCCAGTGAACTCAGGTTCATATATACTAGCCTGGGTTCAAGTTCTAGTGTTTTACAAACTTTACAATTGAAAGAGTACCCACTGATACACCTGAGCTGCAGGTTAAAGGATTCTTTCTGTGTCTTTAAGTGCTCGAAGCCAGCTAGTTAACAAACTAATGAAAATAGAGAGACTCACTAGCCTTGTGTGTTGCCAGCCAACATCCATCATAAGAAAACAAGACAAAAGGTTTTCAACTAACTGCAAAGCAAAGAATCCCGAAGGGTTTAGGCCCGAAACGTCAAGTTTTCCTGCTCCTATGATGCTGCTTGACCTGCTGTGCTCATCCAGCCCCATGCTTGTTATCTCGGATTCTCCAGCATCTGCAGTACCTTTTATCTCTGAATCCCAAGATTAGCTGTTGAACTATCAACATTCTACCACCTACTCTTGATGAACACCCCAGTGAGATTGATCTGTATATCTTCCAACTTTTTTTTTTCAGACGCACACACATTAGGTATAAGGAGTATATGTGTTCTGTTCATTACATTTTCACGTTTGGTAATGAATAAACTCCCTCTTTTGTTTAATCATGAAAGCCTGTTCAACTTGGCCCACTCTAAAACATAAGTTCATTTGGATCTTGCAGAAAGATGTCACAAAGTAGGTATCCTTTCTCAATTAACCTTGTTGCAACCAACCAAGGGGACAGATGAATAAAGAAGGAGAGCCAGTTCATCCCTTTTCACCCAAGAGTTTAATGATTTGGGTTAGCTGCCTTGAATCATAATAATTTAGAGAACCATACAATGATCTGAGCGTAATTATCTTTATGACCTTCATAGCTCTTATATATACTATAAAAACGTATATCATAATTCAACAACCACAGTGCGGATGTGTTCGTTTTTTAGAGGAACACAAGTAGGAACAAGTGAATTCCCAGTTAATGCCCATTGCCTGGATAAAATTAAACACAATTCACATACAACTAATACTGGAGAAATGAGAATGTGAAAGTTTTTTTTGGGAAATGGGATTAGTTGATCAAGGTTGAGTATGAGAAAAATGTGCATGAACCTAAAATGAAACGGAAACGAAAGTCGGAAGTCGGCAGTGTGTTAATTGCCTGCCCCATGAAAGCTATAGATCTTTTCATACTCCTGGGACTAGGGAGTCAAAGGCCCTTCCTTCTATGTTACATTCTGTTTGTCCTACGTTTATTATTCTCCAGGATAGCTTGAAGATATGAATTAATGAAGCTGTCCAGTTTTCTTTACTGGTTTGATGCCATGTCTTTGTACCCTCTGGGTATTGATAGCACCTAACTGGCTATAATTCAGAGCAAGTATATTAGAAATATAAAAACCAAAAGAACTGTGGATGCTGTAATTCAGGAACAAAAACAAAGTTGCTGGAAAAGCTCAGCATGTCTGGCAGCATCTGTGAAGGAGAAAACGGAGTTAACATTTCGGGTCCGGTGACCCTTCCTCAGAACTGTTTTTGTACATTAGAAATATGTCTAAGACAAGTACTGATGATCAAGCTTTAATCTTATGGGCTTTTAAAGGTTGCCAAAAGGTTTCCAAGTGAAATACTCACCAATGCTTGTGCTACTGAAAATAACATTGTGAAAAATAAGTAATTATGTGCATCTTCCTCTGGACACTACCCAAGTGTACATTTTTAAGGTGCAATAACGCTGTAAATAGTTTCCAGGAAATTTGTTTTCTAATGTTCAGTTACGAGTTCGTATAGCCAATATTTTCTGATACAGGATTCAAAAAGACATATCCTAACTCCAAGAACACGAGATGTCAAATAACACTATCACAATAATGCAGGTAAAGATAACTTGGAGAGCTGTTTTCTGATGACAGTTCTGATGTTCTGATGCTTAATGATAACACAGCGTGGAGCTGGAGGGACACAGCAGGCCAGGCAACATCAGAGGAGCAGGAAAGTTAACATTTCGGGTCTGGACCCTTCTTCAGCTATTGGAAATCAGAAAATTCAATTAACAAATATACTATTAATGCTCAGTTGGCTAGACAGCTGGTTTGTGATGCAGAGTGATTCTAACAGTGTGGGTGCAATTCCCATACTGAAGCACTTTCCTTCTCAACCTCTCCATTTGCCTTAGGTGTGGTGACCCTATGGTTTACCACCATCAGTTGTCTCTTTAATGAGGATGCAGCTTTATGGTCTGGTAGGACAATGGTGACTTTGCCTTTTACCTTTATGTTGTTGTTAATAGATAATGTATGTCATTCACTGTTGTTGTTTAAGTTCACCTCCATGCTGTAAGTTTCTTAAGTGAAACAAAAACAAGTAAGAAAATATCTATAAAACCTTTGCTGCAAAATACACCATTTTGGGAGAAGATAGGGTATAGTCCAAGCCATTCCCATTGAAATATGTACATTTAGGGACCTTTGTACCACTGAAGAACACTGCTGTCTGAAACAGCCATTAAACTTTAAGTCATGTGAGAAATAAATGAGGTTTAAGTATTTCAAAAACAATTATTGCATCTACCTCTCACTGTAATATATACCACTGCCCTCTCCTTCTAATCAATATTGCACTTTTCCATTACATTCTATTTTCAGTCATTTGCTCTTTATACATATACTGGCTTGTCTTCCCATTCATTGACATTCAGGCAGAATAACTTTGATTTTCTCATGATGATTACTTTTACCTAACATGGGTAAGATGCATAAAATCTGGAATGGACATCCTATTAGAAACAGCATTGATTATAAAGTGTAGTTAATACTAGTCGTGTTTGACTCAAAGAAAACAATAATTGTGAAAATGAAACAGAATTACCTAGGACGTTGAAAAATTTCTTTATTCCAAGGAATATGTTTCCATATCATAGCCTGTTTGGAAAATCAAGATTGAAATTATAATCTTGACTTTTTTTTCAGATTGACATAATGTACATCAATTCAGTTTCCTTTTCACAAGTAACCAATACAAATATGATTCCTTCCTAATCACGTCCTCAGGGTTGGGAACTAATGGATGCTGTCTTAAGATAAATCACAGAAGAAACAATGACAACGTGAGGGAAAACATTTTTATGCAGCAAAATATTAGGATCTAGACTGCACTGGCTGAGAGCATGGTGGTAGAAGATTCAATTGGATCTGTGTAGCCAAAAGCCATATAATGTAGGACACTATGAAGGTTGCAAAGGGTAAAAGGGCAAAAGTAGTGGATGGATGAAGATTTGTTAACTGCAGGCCACAGAATAAGTCTGCAGCCTTTCTTTCAAATCTGTCATCATAAACTTTTAGCTACTCCAATGAAGAACTTCTGAGATTTTTCTTTCCTAATTTTTCTGCAATATGTGAGTTACACAGAGCACACGAAGACCATGTTATCACAAGAAAGCAAGAAAATCACCAAATTGTCTTTTTGGTGGAAGCTGTTTTCTGTATAAAGTTAAAAAAAGCAGAGTTTTAAAATGTGTTAAGAAATTGAAACCTTAAAATGTGGGTGACACTTGCAAGATTGCAAAGGATGTAAGAGAAGATCTTTTTTGAATCTTAAGGCCTAAGAGGAAGGAATGGCTCAGGACCGATGAGTTTTTCAGAAGAAGTTAAGATCCACATCGTAGATATATAAAGACAATAAATTGTTTCCTACTTTGTGTAAAATGGAACCTGGAAGGAAGAGGTTACGTCAGGGAGACTCTTTGCAGTGATATTGCCAATATCTTAAGTTAAAAGGTTGTAATTAATTGTGAAGACAAGAGATGAGGGATCATTATGTTATTCTTCAATGAATCCTTCAATGAAATATGCGTTGTCAGTTCAGTGACATTGCAAAAAGTAAAAGACTCAGGTAGGTATCAGACAAAAGCAAGAAGCTTGAGGGAAAAAAGATTGATCGAGGAGTTGAAAGACGTTTTCCCTTCCTGCTTTGATTTCTATCTTCAAGTGAGTAGCAATAGCTCATGGAATATCAATGCTGTATTTTAGTCAGAGTTTAAAATGACCTCCATCTCCAAAAAGAAGTGGACTGTATGATGCCTCATCTGTTTGAACTCAGTCAGTTCTTACTAGAATTCTGGAAGGAAGTCTTATGAATTCCTGGGAAGCTCATAGTAGTCATTACAAAATTCAGTGTTTCCCTTCATATCTTGGCATCAATCTTGTGCACTTATGAAGCACTGTTAGAACAAGAGCAACGTGATGGCTGGAGAAATAGCCAAAATCATCTTAATTATATTTCATCTTTTTTCGCTTCCCATATCAAAATTTCACTAATGAACGTTAACATAATTTACCAAATAATATTATGTTGATGCATAAATATATAGAGTAAGTTCTATTAAACTCACAAATCACTGAAAACATTCCCACAAGATGGCAAGAAAGGGGAGTGTGCATGACCTAATAAGAAATGCTCATCAAGGTCATTTTAAAATTGAATTGTTTAAAACTGAAAGTTTCACCTTCAAAATACTGTGTGATTTTACCATCTTTACATTAAATGCTTATTATATAAAGTGAATCGACCTCCTTAATACCCCGCCAGACGGCCCACTAAAAAAAAGGGCCAAAACACCTCTGATCTATTGTACACAAAACTTTGTCAATACCTTATTTAACAACATTAAAAAGCAGTTTACTTCAAACCATATTCTTCCATCACTGAAACAAACAAAAAGTCATTTATTATCCAGTAATGCAAATGCCAGGCAATCATAAATAATTGTATTCTTGCTCCACATTGTCAATATCGTTGCATCAATGACAGTTTGACAATGATCCAGTTGAAAATCAGTAAATGTATCAGTTTTATTTTCCTGTAACTATCTAATTGGTGCCAGTGCTTGTCCTGTGCATTGTGTTCATACATGGGTGCCACCTGCCTTTCCCAGTTTGTGAGAGGTGCTCATCTGTATGCAGCCTACCACTAACATTGATTGAAAAGACTTTTATGTAAAGCACAGGGAGTTCTTATTATCCCACCAGTGTATTCTAAAATAAGTAGATTAACATTGATCTCCTGGCAAGCTGTCTGAGGCAGTTGCTTTATGAACTGGCATATTTCCATATTGTCATGCTTATAAAATAGATTTAACTAAAACATGGTTGAAAGAATACGCTGTTAGTAAACAGATGCAGTTTTAGAAATTTAACAACTCTGATAGCTATCGCCTATAAAAGACTATGCTTCAAACTGAACCAGCAAAAGCAACATGATTTATCAGACTTAAATTACAGAATAGGTTAATGTGTGCATTAATACGATAAAGCATTGCTGATAAGGCAGTTGATTCACAGGAGTAAAAAAAGTGAATTGAATTTCGAAGAACTTCAGGCAGTCAATATACCGGATGATTGTCTATTATTCTAATATAGTACCAGTGGTACATGGGGACACGGACTCACTGTGTACTGGAATTCATGTCACCAGCTTCTCATTACTTAACGACTGGGGTAAATTTGAACTTGAATTTCTACTACAAATTGTAAGGTAAACTACTATGAGTAATTACCACTCATCTGAAAACAGGTTCATTAAAAAGACTAGGTCACACGCGAATAAATTGTGAAAAGTTATAATAAGAGATTTCGTTTAAATTTGGCAAACCCCTTATGTCATGAAATATACCTTCCCTTCCATGTATTTTTTCACATTTCAAAGATTTACCGTTCCCCTCTTAGTGAAGAAATGGCTCCATGTAGAAACATAGAAACTAGGAGCAGGAGTAGGCCATTCAGTCTTTCGGGCCTGCTCTGTGATTCAATATTGTCGTGGCTGATCATATATCGTAATGCCATTTTCTCCCATATCCTTTGATGACTTTAAAATCCTAAAATGTGTCTATTGCTAGCTTGAATATATCTATACATTTCCATAGGCTCACTACCCTTTGAGTGAAGAAATTGTTCCTCATCTCAGTGTTAACTTATATCCTGAAACTACTGTGGCTCTAGCCTCACCAGTCATAATCAAAATCATTTAAAAAAAACAAAGAACTGTGGACACTGGAAAGCAGAAACAAAAACAGAAATTGCTGGAAAACTTCAGTAGGTCTGGCAGCATCTGTGGAGAGAAAGCATTGTTAACATTTTGGGCCCAGTGACCCTTCTTCAGAACTGAAAGACAGCATCCCGGCATCTAATCTGTCCAGCCCTGTTAGAATTTTAAATGTTTCAATCAGATCCCCTATTATCCTTCTAAACTATAGTGAACACCGGCTTAGCTGAGCCAATCTCTCCTCACAGGACAGTCCTGTCAGCCCTGGTATCAGCTGAGCAAACCTTCGATGCACCCTCTATGTTGAGTATTCCTTTTTTAGGTAGGGAGCCCAAACCTCCATGCAGTACTCCAGGTGTGGTTTCATGAAAGCTCTGTATAACTGCAGTAAGACATCCCTACTTCTGACCTGACATCCTCTTGCAATGAGAACTAATATTAACGAAGCTTTTTTTTAGGGCGGCACAGTGGCTCAGTGGTTAGCACTGCTGCCTCACAGCACCAGGAACCCAGGTTCCATTCCACCCTTGGGCGACTGTCTATGTGGAGTTTGCACATTCTCCTGGTGTCTGTGTGGGTTTCCTCCGGGTGCTCTGGTTTCCTCCCATAATCCAAAGATGTGCAGGCTAGGTGGATTGGCCATGCTTAATTACCCATAGTGTTCAGGGATGGGCCTGGGTAGGATGATCTGAGGGTCAGTGTGGACTTGTTGGGCTGAAGGGCCTGTTTTCACGCTGCAGGGATTCTATGATCTATGATCTAAAAAATATACCATTTGCCTTCCAGTTTGCTTGCTGCATCTGCCTGTCTGTTTTGATCGACTGGTGTATAAGGACACCCAGTTCCCTTTGTACATTCAGATTTCCCAATGTATCACCATTTATATAAAACTCTTCCTTTCAGATTTTCTTTCCAAAGTGTATAACTTCATATTTAGCTATATTGTACTGCATCTGCCATGTGTTTGCCCACTCACTTAGCTTGTCTAAATGATCTTGAAGCCCCCTTGCATCTTGCACACAACTCATAATCCTGCCCAGTTTGGGGTTGTCTTTTGGGCAAATGTTGCATTTGGTCATCCACACAATTCATATATTTCATGATTAGCTGGCGCCCAAATACTGATCCTTGTAGTACCCCATTAGTCATGACCCATCACTCCAGAAACAAAGAACAGTTATTCTCACATTTATTCTTCTGTTCTGAGGAAGGGTCACTTGACCTGAAACTTTAACTCAGATTTCTGTCCACAGATGCTGCCAGACCTGCTGAGTATTTCCAGAAATATCTGTTGTTTCCGTTATTTTCACTCTCTATTTCCTGCCCAGCAAACAGTTCTCAATGGCATGATAATATATTACTCTCCATCCCATGCATATCAACTTTGCCCACTCAGCTCTTGCAAGGGATCTTATCAAAAGCCTTCTAAAAATCCAATACGCTATATCCACGTACTTTAGTAGGTACATCCTCAAAAAACTCCCATATATTTGTTAAGCATGATTTGCCTTTCCTATACCCACATTGACTTTGTCCAATCCCATTAATGTTTTCCAAATTTTCTGTTAATGCAGCTTTTATAATAAACTCTAACATTTTCCCCACTACTGATGTTAGGCAAACTTGTCAGTAATTTTTTTTTTATTTCTTCCCTTTTTAAATAGTGCAGTTATATTTGCAACTTTCCAATCTGTAGAAACTGCTCCAGAGCAAATAGAATTTTTGAAGATAACTATCAACGCAACCAATATTTCCAGGGCCACTTCCTTTAGTACTCTGGGATGTAGATTACCATGCCCTGATGATTCATCAGCCTTTCAACCCATTATTTCCCTCAGCACCATTGTCTTCATAATTCTGATTTGCTTCAACTCTGTCCCCTCACTAGACCCTTAGTTCCCTAAAATTTCTGGGAGGTTATTTGTGGCCTCTTTTGTGATGACATAACCAAAGTATGTGTTCAATTCTGCTGATTTTTCCTGTTTTTCAGTTATAATTACCCAAGTTTCTGACTGAACAGCACCTACATTTGTCGTTAACTAATTTTTATCGCATATTATTTCATTCTCAAATGGCCTACCTCTTATCCTGAATTGATGACCCCTGTTTTTAAACACGTCAGCCAGGGGAAGCATCTTACCTATGTTTACTTTGTTGTGCCCTGTGCGAATTCTGTAAATTTCAATTAGGTTACCTCTCATTTTTCTAAAGTTGAAGGAATTCCGGCTTAGTCTCCTCATTATCTCTCAAGAAGACAATCCCATCAGATTCATGATGAATCTGGTGAACCTTAATTACACTCCTCTATAACAGGTGTATCCTTTCTTAGAAAATGGGACCAAAACTTCACGATGCGCCATGTGAGGTCTCATGAAAGTCCTGTACAATTTCAGCAGGGCATGTCTACATGGTACTCAAATCCTGTTGTGATTATGGCCAACATACCATTTGCTTTGTCTTCTGACTGCTACAATTCTGGCGCCTGACTGGTGCTAAGTGGCCTGTCTGGTTTTATTCTTTTTGTTTCTGTGGTGAGGGAGGATTTATTATAACTGAGAGGCTTGTAGTAAAATTTTAGAGGCTAGTTATTAGTCAACCAGGTTAATGTGAAACTGGCCAGTTAGGCCAGACTGGGTAGGGATAACAGACTTCCTTCTGTGAAGGACATTCACAAACCAGTTTTTTTTATGCCACTTGATGATATTAAATAGTCCTCATTTTCTAATTTTGTTGACAAAATTCCCCATCTACTCTGGTAATATTTGAACTCATGTCTCCATTTCATTATTCTAAGTCTCTAGATCATTAGTCCAATAATGCAGTCAATAAGCTACTGCAACATTGCTACCATAAAAATGCATGTTTGTAACATAGGAATTAAATTTGGAATTGTTCTTAAACAGCATGTTTACAAGTAACTGGTACAGTGAGCGGTTGGTTTCCATTGTAATTAGCAGAGCACGTGTTCTCTGTTGGTGTATTGTTTGTGCATAAGTAAGAAGTATTTCTCATACGGTTTTTATTATAGGTATAAGAGCAAATGTTGTCAGTTTAAATTGGATCAATACATTTCCAGATATTACATCTCAAGAACAGTAATTTCTTCATCTCTCCACTGTCATAATTGGATCAATGTTTATCATTGACATGGACCTCTCCCTCTCTGCCTTTACTAATGCAATGAAAACAGATGCCGTACTTCTTCAGTCTTCAGTATTAAGCCCTGGCTTAGTTAAAGCTTCCTTTGGCCTCATTATTAGCAAAACTAAAGCTAACTCTTTTTGACTTTGAATTTATCAACCTGTAATTCCCATCTATTGTCTAATCCAAAAGTGTAGAAAGTTGACATCCGACTTTTATGTCAAGCTCTGATTTCTTCACCAATCCAATCCAACTTCTATTACTTCCAGAACATTGCCTCACTCTTTGTTCTCTTTTCCCCTCAGCTGGTGTAAAACCCTAGTTCACACAGCTATTACTATAAGCCTGAATTTCTCTTATGTTTTCCTTTTTGGAATCTCCAAGACTAAACTACATCATTCTGGCACACATTTAAGAAAGTGGGAAGACAGAACACAAACAATGACAGACCACTTAACTTCTGTCATGGGGAAAATGCTGGAACATTTTATTAAGGAGGATACTACAGGGGTGCTTAGAAAATCTCAGTACAGTCAGTCAGAGTCAACATGGTTTTGTGAAAGTCAAGTCATATTTGGTTAATTGTTTAGAGCTTTTTTGAGGAAATAACAAACAATGTGGAAGTATGGATTGCAGTTCTTAAATTTTCAGAAGGCATTTGGCAGTGTACCATGTCAAAGGTCAAGATAGATAGATGTCATTCAATATGACCTCAAAGTGCAGGGATGATTTAATAACAAGGTTAGAGGATTGGTTATCTAACAAGAAACAGGCTGTAGGCATAACTGGGTAATATTTTAGGTTGGCAAGATATGATGAGTGGGGCGGCACAAGGAACTTTGCTAGGGCCTCAACAATTCACAACTTAGATGAATGACTTAGATGAAGGAGCTGAAAATATATTTGTTAAATTTGCTGATGTCAGAAAAATCGATGGGAAGATAAATTATGAAGAGTGGATAAGGTATCTAAAAGGTGATATACATAGTTTAGCTGACTGGGGAAACAAAGGCAGATGCAGTAAATGTAGAACACTACCTCAGAATTTGTAGAGACAGATTCAATAGTAGCTTCCAAAAGAGAATTTATTGATTATCTGAAAGGGAAAAAAATTGCAGGGTGAGGGTGTAAAGGAGAGTGAGTGGGGCTAGCTGTGTTGTTCCAGGGAAGAAATAACATGGAGACAATTGGCCAAATGGTCTTTCTATGTTTCCAGGATTTGGTCTGCTGGAATGGTCTCAGGTGGTAGTGGGGATTTCTGTTCTATCAAAAGTAATTGTATTTAGATGCAATGGTGTTCTCACTGACCTAAGCCCATCAAAACTGACCAAACTAATTCTTTTATGATCGAATAGCTACGTTAACCTCAAGAGGTTCCCCACCCCAATAGGGCTCTAGCTCTTCTAGGTGCCAGTTTGAGGGTTGAACCAGGTCTTTCTACTCTCTTATAACACGGTGACAAATAGATATGTGAAATTTTTTTTTGTGGCTATTTTAAGACAATCATTAACTTGTTTGTTTTAATAGGTAATCAACCACATTAAAATGGTGAACAAAGAAACAACTGACTTTTCATTGCTACCAGCATCACTTTTTTTAAATGGATGTTGGACTTGAGAGACTTCTTTTGTGGTCTGATTAATATGCTGAGCTGATTCATTAATTAATGTACATTAATCATAATGTAAAAGCATTGACATATTTTGTTGCTGATTTTCGCTTGTAAATTACTACTTCAAATTATTCTGCCATCAGAAGAAGTGAAGACTATTCAGCCACGCTTCTGAATTGTGATTTCTACATCACTGGAAAGGCTGGAAGGTCATTGTCATAAACAGTTAAATTATGTCTCTTTCTCCTCAGATGATGCCAGAT
Source organism: Ginglymostoma cirratum (assembly GCA_024137785.1). Lineage (NCBI taxonomy): Eukaryota > Metazoa > Chordata > Chondrichthyes > Orectolobiformes > Ginglymostomatidae > Ginglymostoma > Ginglymostoma cirratum. Next base: position 14,490,216 of record JAHRHZ010000056.1, on the reverse strand, counting down.
CGGCAGTGCATTTGCCCGCAGCTTCGGTTTGTTTTAACCAGGAAAACAATTATGGCAAAATTTTTCAGCATTTCAAAAGAAGTTGACTATGACCGAACTGCAACAATAGGTGGCCAAACTAAAGGACTTTCCTTGTCGTGAGGTGGGTCCTTTGAATGATGAAATCGCCCATCCGCACAGTGACCCAAGGATAAAATGTGTCATATTAGTATTACAATGTTCAACCTTAGCTACCCTCCCTGTTTGCTTTCTTTTTCACAGTTTGGTAATGCAAGTGAACTGTTCTTCAAGCTAATAATCATCATGTTATCAATACAGGCCAGACTTAGAACAAAATCCACCAGCCATTCAATTCTAGCATTTTAAAAGGCATAATATTAAATTCACATAGCTCAGAAGAGTATTAAGTGCAGAGTAGACTGGAATTTTGTCTTTAGTGACACCTATTAATAGCCTTATGTAAGATCTAAAGTCAATGTGTTCTTGTTACTCCCTAATCTCTTCACAATGTTCCTAATAAGAGACATCAGGTAGCTGTGATCCTGAGTGAAGTCACTCAGTTTACAATAAGCTGCACAGAACCACATGACCTTGTAATTCTTGGGAATATTCATCACTGGCAATGACCATCGCCACTGAAATGATTACATTTCTTCCAGCATTTCAAGTGAGAGCCGGCAAATCAAATCTTGATTTCAAAAAAAATGATCACTTCTGACACAAAACCTTGTCATATATTTGTCTTATTCTATCTGGAAACTGACAAATGAATGCCAAATTCCTGCCATTTTCCTGGAATTTAAAAAAAGTTACATAAAATCTAAAAGTGGTGGGAAAATACAGGGACTACAAAGAAAGATGGTTATATCTAGATTTGAGGTTACCACATGCTATGGAAAATATTATTGGAGAAAAAGTTAGCTTAATTGATAAAGAGAGAAATGACTTGCATCTGTACGGTACTTACCATTGTCTTGGGACATCCGCCAATATATTGCTTTGAACAGAAGTTACCGGTGTACCATAGACTACTCCGGCAATCAACTTGGAAGTATGCACACAGCAATGCCCCACAAATAATGAGATAACGTTAAGCAGTGTTGGTACAGAGCTAAATATTGCTCAGGACACTAGAATTTCCCTGTTAATGTTTGAAAAGGAAAACAAACTTTGTGACAAGTACTGTAGGCAAATTTAATGGAATTTCAAATATTTGAGAAATACGCTATTTGTTTTTCTTCAATAACAATACACCATACAATTCTTCTTATCATCTGAAAGATGCCCTTCAACTTTTTTTTTGAGTGGATGTCTATTGTACAGATAACTACTGATAATTTTTCAGCAAAGCTTCTACACGTCAAGATTCAGAACTGAATGGCCATTTAGCAGAGATTAATAAATGATAGTCAAACATTCAATGTTCATGATAACTGTCAATTTTTTTGTGAAATAAAATCTTTAATTCAGCTTCCAGAACCACTTCAATCAGACACCAAAATCGAAACTCTTTTTGCTAAATTAATGAAATCATCTAATATTCTTTCTTTGATTTGAATTACTAAGTCTACTCATGTAATCAAGCATTTTCTTTAATGCCAACTTACCCCCACCATCTTCTTTTATGGAAGATAGTTAGAAAGTAAATATATTAGATCTCTCTGATTTAATGCCCTCAAGCAGAAAGTCTGAGGAATCAAAATGTACTGTATCCCTTGATGTGGAAACGCCTTTGGATTATTTGGAAAGTAAATCTGTTTTATGTTTTACAGTGTAGGGTTTAACAGGAGCATTTTAAAACATTTTTTAAGAGAGGTTGTCATTTATTCAGAACCTTATCTCTATACTCAACAATATAGATTAATCTATAATATGCAATGGTATAGGCTTGAAGTATCTTTACTTAAGGGTAATGAAAAAGATTTAAACAGTGTTTAATTTGCATGCCTTGGACTGTAAACCAGGCCATGAGAAGGGAAATGCAAACTGATGGGAGCATCACCACCTGCACATTCCCCTTCAAGTCAAACTCTATCCTGACTTGGAAAGGTTCAGTTGTTCCTTCATTATCACTGGGTTAAAATCCTGGAGTTTCTTCTCTAAAAGCACCATGTGTGCACTATGCCTCTTGGATTGGAGAAGTTCGAGAAGGCAGCTAACCATTACTCATTTAAGAGCATTTGAAATGGGCAGTAAATGCTCTCCTGCCCAGTGACATCCACATCCCATGAATAAATAAAACAAGGTTAAGCAGAAACTGAGCGTTGAGTCTGGAGATTTTATGACATAATTTTAGCTACTTTAACACTCAAGCCATTAAAGGATTCTCTCCATTTATATTTTTACTCATAAAAGGTGTTTGTTTGGGGACAGACATCCACTTAGTGTAGACTCAAGGCATCGCTGGTACTCATACTTGTGATGAAGGTTTGGGGCTAAGGGACCTATTATAGTTCATTGGACCATTTCAACTGAAATTTGCATTTGATGGATCGATATATTTTTTACCAGCAAACAGATGCAAGCTTACAAAATACACCATACGAAGCAAATTCATCTTTACACCAACATTTATTGTTTTGTTGAGCACTTTATAAAATTACCAGTGTTTTGGACTGTTCTAGCAATTACTGGTAGAAAGACCTAGAGTTCAAGACTACCATTCGCATAGTATGAGATAACAAGGTGTAGAGCTGGATGAACACAGCAGGCCAAGCAGCATCAGAGGAACAGGAAAGCTAATGTTTTGGGTCTGGACCCTTCTTCAGAAGAAGGGTCCAGACCCGAAATGTCAGCTTTCCTGCTCCTCTGATGCTGCTTGGCCTGCTGTGTTCATCCAGCTCTGCACCTTGTCATCTCAGATTCTCCAGCATTGGCAGTTCCTACTATCTCATTCGAATAATATGTTTTTTTTAAAGCTAAGTCTATGTTATGATAATTAAGATTAAATGCACATGTGTAGTCTAAGTTTCAAGTTGAGCTGAGCCAAATCACACTGGGCTAAGAAAATAATTAATCATAATTAAGAGCATTTATTGTTGGAATGTGCTAGGTGTTGAAAGTACAATCCAACTAATTAAAAGAAGGCCCTAAGTGGATCTGACAGGAATTTCTTACATATCCTTGCTAGCTTCATATTCCAAACTGATTTTCTACATGCTTGTGTTTCATTACATATGAATAATGGAAGTAAAAGGTGCATGGCCTGTGATTCTCACTGAAGGTGATATAGATTAGTAATATTAAGTATCAGCTGGGGGGAGTTCTTGTGGTGCAGTGACAGTATCCCTACCTTTGAGTCAGGAGACTGGGGTTCAAGTCCTACCTGCTCCAGAGGTGTGTAATAATAGGGGTGGCACTGCTGCCTCACAGCACCTCAGACCCAGGTTTGATTCTAGCTTCAGGCAACTGTCTGTGTGGAGTTTGCACATCCTCCCCATGGATTTCCACCTGGTACTCTTGTTTCCTCCCACAGTCCAACTTTGTGCAAATTATGTATATCAGCCATGCTAAATTGCCCATAGTATCCAGGGATGTACAGGCTAAATAGATTAGCCATGCAAAATGAAGGCTTACTGGGATAGGGTGGGAGGAGTCAGGTCTGGATGGGATGCTCTTTGGAGGGTCAGTGTGGACTCAATGGACCAAATGTCCTGCTTCCACACTATACAGATCCTATGAATAAGTCCTCAATGCAAATATTTGCCAACTACCACAGACAGGGTGGAACTTTTATATTATACTCTATATCAGTTTCAAAAGATTTTAACTCTTGAGGCAAACTGAAAACTAATTGGGTCTTAGCTATTTTTGAGTTGGTCCAGATAGAATGTTAAATTCAGAAACTAAAGTTCAGCATAATTTCTCAAATACAATGTAATTTAGGTGTCTTGTTGATCAACTGCACTTGCAGGGTTAACCTTTATGTGGCTCACGCAGTTCCGGTGTAAATCTGATTTTGTTTTAATTTCGCTAAGATTAAAAAGATTCACAACTGGATGTTAAATGTGTATCTGACGTGTAAATAGAGGCTAGAACACAATTGTTTGTTTCGAGAGTAAATATGCACAAAAAGTACTTTCAGGTGCTGCCGCAGAATGATCAAGAATTGAGAAAGGATATTTGGGAATATAAAGTTGTTGGATTGAAGTACGGCATGTAAATGCAAGTATATAATTGAATAAATGTAATTATACTAGAGAGACAGGAAGAGCTGTTAAGGTGGTGTGTGGCATGGGTATGACAGCAAAGCAGAGATGGGAGGCATACATTATAAATTGTAAAGAGCATGGAAACTGAATGGTACTAAAGCATTGCAACAGTAAGAGAAGAGATGGAAGTAGCTTTGGAAAAACAAGCAGTAAACGTACATAGGGCTGCAATTAAACAGAATGTTTGGATGAGTCTTGAAAGAATAGAGAGCTATGTGATATATAGAGCTTATTTAGCAATAGAGCAGTGGGTGATGGAATATCTGTTGTATTGATCACAGAATCCCTACAGTGTTGAAACAGGACCTTTGACTCAACAAGTCCACACCAACCCTATGAACATTCCACCCAGACCTAACCCCCTATAACATGCCTAATCTACACATCCTTGAACACTGGGCAATTTAACATAGCCAATCCACCTAGCCTGCACATCTTTGGTCTGTGGGAGGAAACTGGATCACCCAGAGGAAACCCATACAGACATGGGGAGAATGTGCAAACTCCCACACAGACAGTTGCTGAAGCTGGAATTGAACCCAGGTCCCTAGCACTGTGAGGTAATCATGCTAACCACTGACCCACCATGCTGTATAATAGTGCAAAATGAAGCTGCAAGCCATAGGACTGAAACAGAAACAAAAACAAGGATCTGGAGATAGACTGAAGAAAACTGGACTGGTGTTGTGTGTGATAGGAAGAAATGTTGGATGTATGCACTCATTTTTAGAATAGGGAAATGTAGGCTGGATGTACATGGTTCAGAATAGCAGATTCTATTGTAATTCTAATTTAGAATATACCTCTCTGGCATGGAAATTTAAAGTTATGGAATGGGGTTATCTTTGAAGTAGAAAAACAGATTTCCTCTGGTTTTGAGTAGTTCCAGTTTGTCACATTTCATTTTGGTTGATTGTACGTTATTTATAATCTAGAATTAAAGAATTGCCGCTGGGAGCAGGTAGCATTTTGAGACAGTCATGAATATGGCATTGTAAATGAGTTATAACCAAAGCATTTGACTTGCATCACCATAATCCAGTTGCAAAAATAAAATAAACCTCTTATCTTTGGATCCCAGGTTTATGTTATAGCAGTGATTTCTGAGAAAAAGCAAAAGTATGTTTAATGAGAATTAATTTTCACTGCCAAATATCGCAGCACGATCTATATGTTTGGTTAGCGACATAACTGTATTACAGAACTCAGGGCATAAAACTGCCTGCAGGCTGGCAATGTTGCCCTTCAGGCTGGTGAAGTGACAGTGTTCACAAAGCTGATAAAGACACTGTCTTTGATACTAAGTTCTCAGTGTAATAATTCTTCACCTGGTTGGCATGTACTATTTGAATAAAAGCAAAATATTGCAGATGCTGGAAATCTGAAACAAACACAGAGAATGCTGGAGAAACTCGGCAAGTCTGGCAATATGCATGGACAGAGAAACAGAGTTAATGTTTTGAATCTGGTCTGGCTCTTCTTCAGTGAAAGATGCTTCTTCACTGTTTGCTTATGTAATTTTGACCACCAAGTTTGTAATGCCTGTCAATGGAAGACTTGCATTTATTTAGCACCTTTCACATCTTCAGGCTGTGCTAAAACACTTTATAGGCAATTAAGTACTTTCAGAAACATAGACAGTGTTAGAATGGAGAAAACATGGCAGCCAATTTGCCTTCAGACATTTTCTAGCAGACAACTATCCAAAATGGCAAGATATTTTTGGGTTAGGTCTTGCGATATTGATTGAGGGAGAATTATTGGCCAGGACACCAGGGATAACATCCTTGCTCATCCTTGAATTACACCATAAAATGGTTTATGTTCACCTGAGAATTCAGATGTGGCTTTGGTTCCATCTGGAAGGTGATATCTCCAATGATGCAGCATTTTCTCTGAACTGCAGTAGAGTTTAAATCTTAATTGTGTGATGGGGACACATGCGCAAAATGTGCAAACTCCACATGGAAAGTTGCCTGCTGTGGAATTGAACCCAGGCCCCTGGCTCTGCGAGGTAGCAGTGCTAACCACTGAGCCACCATGCTACCCCACTGTGAGCTATTGTGTTTTGGTGAAACAAATAAAGACAAGACATATACAATTAAAAGTAGGGCCCTGGGTAGTGTTGTAGAACAGACAGGCCTAGGGGTTCAGATACGTCATTCTTTGAAGTTTGCATCATATTTGGAGAGGGTATTTAAGAAGGCATTCAGCACATGTACCTTTGTTGTTCAGGCCCTTGAGTATAGAGTTGGGAAGTCATGTTGAGGTTGTACAGGACATTGGTGAGGCCTCTTCTGGAGTATGGTGTCCAGTTCTGGTCTCCCTGATATAGGAAAGATATTAGTAAGCTGGAGAGCGTTCAGAAGAGATTACTAGGAAAGTGCTGGGAATGGAGGGTTTGAGTTGTAAGGAGAGGCTGGATAGGCTGGGACATTTTTCACTGGAGCATAGGAGGTTGAGGGGGGACCTTATAAAGGTTTACAAAATCATGGGGGGTATAGATAAAGTGAATGGCAGGTGTCTTTCCCTTGAGTGTGGAATTTCAAGACTAGGGGACATAACTTTAAGGTGAGAAGAGAAAGATTTTGAAAAGACATATGGGGCAATTTTTTACACAGAGAGTGGTTCATGTGTAGAATGAACTTCCAGAGGAAGTGGTGGATACACAGTTACAACATTTAAAAGACTTTTAGATAAGTACATGAATAAGAAATGTTTGGAGGGATGTGTGTCCAGTGCAAGCAGGTGGGACTAGTTTAGTTTGGGATTATGATGGCATGGGCTGGTTGGAGCCAAGGGTCTGTTTCTGTGCCATATGACTCAATAAGTCCAGGTATGATTTCTGTAAACCGATGTAGTACACTTACCAAACCTAATGTGTCCTCCTTGAGTTGTGGTGTCCAGATCTGCTCCCAGTACTCCAAATGGGTCTAACCAGTGTTTTGTATAACTGCAGCATGATGTCTGAATCCTTATACTTAAGTCCTCAAGAATATAAAGGCCAACATTCCATTAGTTTTCCTGATTATTTTCTGCACCTGTTTGTGATTCTTTAAAGATCTATACACTTGATCCTCTCAGGTCCAAAATGGATAATCTCACACTTACCTACATGGTATTCCGTCTGCCATAGTTTTGCCCATTCACCCAGTCTATCAATATCCCTTGGTAAGTTTACACTATCATCTATAAAGTTTACAATGCTGCTTAAATTTCTGTCATCAGCAAATTTGGATATATGACTTTCTATTCCATAATTCAAGTCATTAGTAAATAATGTAAATGATGTGAATGAGAACCAGATTTTTTGTCTTGATGCATGGAGGTGAATATTGGTCAGAATACCAAGGATAATTCCCAAGCTTTCCTTTGATTAGTTCTTTTATGTCCAGCTGAGGCCTTGATTTACCATCTCATCTCAAAAATGGCATCTCAGACAATGTAGCACTCCTTTAGTACTGCACAGGAGTGTCAGCCTAGATTGCGAGCTTAGAGACAAAAAAATTTGGACAACTATCAAACATTTACTTTTAATATTTTAATACCAAAGTGACTCCATTTATCTTTTATGCATCATTACAAAGTGCTTTCCATTTTTGGCAGTGCATCTTGAATTACTCCCTTGATTATATTGTACATAATATGGACTTTGAATTTTTCTTTAGTTTTCTGCCTGCAAATATGAAAGATTACCTCAGAACATGGAAAAATACAGCTGTTAAGTAAGTGAGCATATTTCTCATCCCACCATATAGAATGCCAAATTGAAAACCTCCAATCGTCTTTGACTACAATGATCCAAACTTCTTCCCATTTTATTCCCATTGAACTTCAAGAGGCTAAAATCTAACTGTCTTGAACCGTCATTACTTTGGGACCAAATGTTCACAATTCATTCTTATTGTGCAGCACTCCTAATAGATCAAACAACCTTAAATTCAAAGAATGTTAGATTAAGTACAACAGTTGACTCCAGTGTCTCATACCCCACCTCAGATATCTAAAGGAGTTTTCAACATCAGCTTCGAGAAAGGTTGGCGCAGCTGCAAAATGGAACTGACGGTTCAAAATGTACTTTGAACAGGTGAACACAAAACAATTACACTGCAAGTAGAGTGGGACATGGGTCTATAAATTTGACTGAACATATGGTGATTATTCATTTATTATGCTGATAAAGGTAGACCATACAACACATGTAAATGTGAAGGAGAAATAAATGTTGATGATGTTAAAGTTACTTTCCAGGCAGCATCTACCTAGAGAAAGAGTATGAATTCTATCTGGCAAAACAAAATCTCAATCTACCTCAATTTCTCCATGACTTAGGTTGGAGACTTTTAAACAGTAATTTCTGGATGTGATATGCAATCGACTGGCTAAAATGAAACAGAAGTATCTATGTGAAATTAATTTTGAAGCAATAAACTACTCCTGGGACGTGTGCACAGGTATTATTGTAAAAATAAGGTTTGATTTGAAACAATTGTTGGAGGAGTGAAACTTAAAAAACAAAGTTATAGAACCAAGAGGATTTGTGCTCTCACTAGATATGTGTACGTGACGGTCATTATCAGTTTTAATTAAAAATGAGTGATAGTCAATAAACCAATTTGATATTTACACTTGCTGAAAGTCAGAGTGAGTCCACTAGAGGTCATACTGTATACACTAATGGCATGCGCAAGTTATCACAATTTTCATCCAAAAGGATTGAAGCTGGAGCATGTGACTTTGTAGAGACGCCGTTCTGTTGGCAACCGAGTAAGAATAATTTTACAGTCAGTAAACAATCATTCAGAAAATAAATCAGTGTCATCCCTGGACGCAGAGGTCATCTGCTGCTTCCTGAAGTGAAGGGAAAGAGGAATTATTTTTAAAGAGTACATCTTCTTAAATGTTTCTTTTTCTTAAAAAGAAACTAAATATTTGCTTTGTAATCTTTCAGCTAGGCAGATAATCTACAATAGGGAGGGAGACAATTCAATTTATTTGAAGCTGCTAGTCAGGCAGCAGCTCAACTTTACAAGGATTTGTAATTTTATTGAATATTTTGCAATAAATTATTTAAAAGTTGGCCATCTAAACATTGAAATCCTCTGCCTCTTTCCTGACACAAATAAAATGATACAAGGTTCACTTTCTACTGAAAGGCTGTATCGGGGGCTTTTCATTTCACAATAGAGATGCAAGCAGAGGATTTTCCGCGTTTTTTCAAGGTCACTTAATTTGTGTAATTACAAAATGTACTGAGTTCTGATTATCACTGCTTTGGGAGAGGACAGGGAGAGTGGATAAATAGCATATCGAAGGCAGTGGCACAAAACAGCAGTTGCTGTGAATTTTGGGAATCCACTGATTGTGATCAAGCCTTCACTAATTGGTCTGCATCTTTCAAGGTGTTTAAAAAGCCTGCAGACAGAAGAATCACAGCGTCATTTGACAGAACTGTTCATATAACATTGAAGGAATTGTGCCACAAGTTTCCTGTCTTTGTCTTACTGGGCAAACACTTCTCCACCAGCAGCTGTCCAATCATTTGAGTTCAGGTGGCAGAGTGAGTCAGTGTGGTGTATTTAAGCAGGCCATAAGCAACTTTGATGGCGAACAATTTAATACCTTGAAGAAATTTATCAAGGCAAGTGCCTGCTGAAGTTACCATTTACGTTGGAATGTTCACACAAGATGCTTACTAATTCTTAATGAACCTTTTGGTGCTTCCAAGCCTACCTCTCACCAAGTGCTTTTTTCATGAATGGCACATTCCAAGCAAAATTTACTGTGATGCTGGATAGTGCCATTAGATAAAAACTTCCAACAGCCATTTGTGTGTAGCTTGTTCCTGTGATTTTATTATGAGATATACAGAATTGGTAGACGTAACAAAGACATGACTCAGGAAAACAGCACTATGTCAATCTTTTTCTAACAATGTATAGAACATACATGTAATCAACCAAATAGGTTAAAAACAGGCAGGTTTAACACCCAAACTGTAACATTTAACTCATTAGGAGGAAAAAACTCAGTGAAATCTTGTGATGCCATTTTCTTGACCCTGTTAGAGAGGAACAGGCAATTGAACTACAGGTATTTCTTCTATAACTGTGTTTCATTAACGCACATTGGCTGTAATGCGATTGATGAATTATGGACTCTGTTTGGATAGCAATTTCCTTATATCGCAATTTTCTATGGTAATTTTCTATAGTGCGAGGTCACACAAGAATGTAACCATTGTGTTATAGGAGAAATACCTGTATCAGCTTCTCCAAACACAGATCATCAATTTTCCATTATTCTTCTCATTGGTAGATAGCTGACACTCAAACATTCTACCATTTAGATAACTAACATATATGCAACATAACATGATGTGTCCTGTGAAACATCTACAAGGGAGTGCGTAAATGATGACCATAAATATTTCTTCCCATTGTCTTTCCAAAGATCTAAAGTTGATGTAGCATTCAGCATACACAACATCACTTCCTCACTTGCAGCACATATCAGTTCAGAGGGTCACAGACAGGTCATCTCCAGCTTCGGTTGCTGAGTTATGGGAATGGTGTTAATAGGAGCTACCTATAACAAAATGTTACTTTCTGAGCATCATTAATTCATTAAATCTCCCAAGAGACTGTAAAACTCCAAGCAAACTGTGATGTCCTAAGTGGAGGATGTGCACTACCTGTGTTTTTACTGTCCTGAATGGCTATTTTTGAGATCCATCCTAGACATTCTTTGTTTATTTTATTCATTCCTAGAATGTGATCATTACTGACCATACAGAACTCATTACCCATCCCCAATTGCATTAGAGAAAATGGTGTTGAGCCATCTTGCTTGAATCTGTGCAGTCTCTGGAGTGTCTGGTATACCTACAGTACAATTAAAGACAGGATTCTGAAACATTGACTTGGCAAAGGCAAAGGTCGTATTTGCTTGTCAGGAGTGAATGTGACTTGCCGATGGTAGTGTTTCCATGCATCTACTATTCTTTCATTCCAGTGAAAGGTGGAGGTCATTAGTTTGGAAAGTGCTTTCAAAGAACTTAATGAGTTACATCATTTAGATGGTATACACCACAGTCATAGTAATTAAAAAACTGAATGCTTGCACAGGTGGCTGAGCTGATGATCAAGTGGCGTTCTGTGTTATAGAAGGTACCAAGCTCCTTGAGTATTATTATTGAGTGATGCATTCATCTCTGGAACCATGGTACTCTAGACTGCTCCTTTGTAAATGGTAGATGGTTTTGGGAGTGAGGCGATGAGTTATTGACCATAGGAAGACTAGCTACTGACTTGGTCTTAAGCCATCCTAACTATGTGACTTGTCCAATTTAATGTTTGGTCAGTGGGAACACCGGTTTGTTGATGGTGGGGGATTTAGCAACGACAATCTGATTGAAAGTTAAGGGGAAATGCTTATCTTTTTGGAGATTGTCATTTCCTGGTACTTGACTGAAGTGAACGTTACGTATCAGTTATAAAGTGAAACCTAAATGCTATCCAGGACTAGCTGCATATAATCAAGGATTATGTCATCATCTATAGACTGTGCAATGTTCAGCAAAAATATCCACTTTCTGACTTCATGATGGAGGGTGGGTCATTGATAAAGCAGCTGCCCTGAGACGTGACAGTGAAACAATCAGAAATACAGCCATTAGGGAATCTGATGCCACAGAGACCTTCCAATATTCATAAGTTAATGTTACCTGGATTCTCCTTGCTGGGAAGTCTTGGAAGAGTGTATGAAATAGGAACAGCCAATCAAGCCCATTCTGTTACTCAATACAATCATGGCTCTGACCTCAATTTCAACTTCTTACACACTCTCCATATCCCTGATTCCTTGTCAGATCAAGAGACTGTCTTTGTCAGCCTTAATTATATCCAATGATGCAGTCTCAACAACTCTTTGGGATAGAAAATTCCAAAGATTTACAATCCTCAGAGTGAAGGCATTTCCCCTCATTTCAGTTCTAAGTGGTCACCTTTTTACCCTGGGACTGTTACACTCCAGTGTTTTATATCCTCCAACCAGGCAAAATAGCCTCTCAGTGTCAATTCTGTCAAGCCTGTTCAGGATTTTGGAGGTTTCACTGAAATCAGCTTTCATTCTTCTAAACACAAGAGATTATTGGCTAATTTACTCTGCATCTCATCGTAGGACAACACTCTCATCCCAAGAAGCTGTCTACTTACTACTTCCAGTGCACAACATCCTCATATGGGGCTTCAGAAATGTCATTGCAGCCTTACAGTCCAGTAACGCCAGTACTAACACCATCAGAACTCTTTCCAATCAGGAGAGGTGTAGCAGGAATTAGTATCGATTAACTGTGCACTTCTCGAGATGATATATACATATTGCACCCAGGAAGCATACCTCAAATGATCCATGCTACCTAGTATCAGACCTGACACTGGCAGTGACAGGGATAACTTGCCACCTTGTGAAATTTTGCAGAGATTCATAATTATGCCATTATATACTCTCCATCCAACTGCCAGTCATCTTATAAGATAAGACCAAGAGAATCATTATCATGCAGTTGGAGAAACACATGCTAATAATCTGGAAACTTAAGGTAAAGACAAACATATGAGATGCTAGTTGAGAATTACATAATTTTGTGTGTCATGTTCATTTGGTGTACATTTCACAATGAGTGGATAAGCATGGGTAGCATGTGAGAAAAATTTGAGGACAATAGATTAATGCACCATATTCATTGACTAGCAGTGACTGTGTTTGCAGTATCTCTCATATTTAGTTGGAACTGTTGCCTATTTAATGTCATTAGGTTTATCTTTCTCAGACACAGCTAACACCTGTTTGGCCTCAGGCTGATTGTTTTTTGCATTCAATCTCCCCTGAGCCACTTACTGTGCCTGCTCCACAGTTATTCTTCTGAATTTTCAGAATTATGCAGAATAATATATGATATCATTGTCATTTTAGGGTCCCTTTTGGGATTACTGCTGAGGACTTTTGGAACTTTTCAGAGAGTAAAATATTCTTTGCAACATGTATCTGCTCTCCCTGTGCCCTTCATGATTCATTATGTTGTTTTCATTGCAAATTTTAGACTTTGAACATATTTATATAATATCCCTATTGGCCCAAATTTGATCTTGCTGGTGAAGGAATTCCTGTAAAAAATGTTAGGGCTGTGAGCTGGTGGAGAATATGTTGTGTTTCCTTGTGTGTGCCTGGCCTCCACCAAACCATGTAATATGATGGTCTCATAAAGCCTAGGTGCTAAAACAATGGGAGTCCTTCACACAAGTGATGAAAAGAGTAAGTATGGCCATGAGTTTCATCTGTGTAGCTCTGCACTCATGGGTAGCCAGTCACCCTGAAAAAGTAAGTAGTGCTATAATGTTACAACTTCTGCTTTAAGTTCCTTTGTGCTGTCATGCATACTGTGCCGCACTGCAGACTGGTGATCCAAAACCCCATCCATTAACATAGGGAGAATTGTCACAGATGTGTAAGAGGTCAGAAATGTAGCTTCATGATGTACCAGAGCTCCAAAATTGCTTCTTTGGTGAACTCCTTGGAAATTCCTGAGTAATGATGTTACGCTTCCTCTTTGGATATACATGAAGTTGCAGAACAGGTGCACCTATCCTTATCATTCTATAGCTTCTTAAGGACAAATAAAATTCTAAAAGGATGCCCATTCGATACAGAAACCAAGTGCTTGATAAGATAAGATATAGGTGCAGAATTAGGCTATTTAGACCATTGAGTCTGATTCACCATTCAATCATGGCTGATAAGTTTCTCCATCCCATTCTCCTACCCTCTCCACATAAACCATGATCTCTTTACCCATTAAGAACCTATCTATCTCTGCATATCTATCATTCTTAAAACTGCAAGCTTAGATATTGTAGGACTTGGATTTTACAGTCACTGATAAATAATGGCTGTCATTACAGATGTTGAAAAGAACTGCCCACAAAGATCCCGGTCTGTGATATGGATTTCCCCTTTACTGAAATTATGAGAATCTGGCACCAAGTCAAGGGATCAGGCATTCAGAGAAAGTTATTTCAGTAAGGAGGATTAGCAACCAATCACATTGAAGAATTCATTCAGCTAGCAAACTGTGAAATAAAAGATATTGATTATTCTTCATTTTATTTGAATTTTCAGTTACTTCAGTTTTTATTTAATCTTTCACAGAATTGGGCATTGCTGAATAGCCTAGCATTTGTTATCAATCCCTGATTGCACTTGAGAAGTTGATGGCAGGCCACCTTCTTAAACTCCTACAGACCACAGAGGAGAATGCTGTTAGGGAAGAACTTCCAGGATTTTAACTCAGCTACAGTGAAGGAATGGAGATGTAATTCTGAGTCAGACTAGAATATGGAGTTTGGACAAGCTTTCCAAATGGCAATATTCCATACATCCACTATCTTTGCAGAGGTCACGTATTTGGAAGGTTCTATTGAGAAGCCTTGGTGAGCTGCAGTATTGACTAATTGGCATGATAGGGTATTGTGCAGAATAATGTCATTCCCCTACCTGATATGATAGTTTGTGGACACCTGGTTCCTAGCCTTGCCTCACAGTTGATGACAACAATGGCCTTCAAAGTATATAACCAACCAATTGTCTCTCTCCAAAGAAGAGAGATGCCTAGGGTCCATCCTAGACTGTGGCTAATTACTGGCAAAGAATGTGACACAATACATGGGATTAAGGCAGAAGATGAAATACTATGAACAACTTTTGTTCTCCAAGATTTTGTCCTGGTTGTTTGTGAGTTTGTTCAGTAGTCTAGCCCTCATACCTCACCCCCAACTCACTCTTCATGGTCCCTCAAACCCTCAATGCCAACTCAAGAATTACATACAACTCCATGGCCTCCATAAACTTCATGCCACCTCCACTCACACAGTACGGGTAGACCTCAGGAAGGCCAAGGGGATGAAAAAAACACAAGTTGATAATCTAATATATCTTTCAATCATAAATAATAGTGAAAAAGCTCTCACTTATAAAAATCCATTCAAAGTTTTTAAATCTATTCAAATGTTTAAGCTTTTAGAAACACTTTTTTCTTCAGTGGTCATATCAAAGATGGTTAATCCTTTAATAGCTTCATTAAGTATTGATCACACTGTGAACTCAGAAGTTCCTGCTGAGATATTTGTAATTTTTGAAATTCAGACAAGCATTCATAATAGTATTTCATTGCTGGGGAAGTGACAACATAGAGAAATCACATGACTAGATGTTACTTTTATTCCCTAACCTAAGTTTGACAATCAAAACAATATATTAGAGGGTTTTTTAAACTGTCACCAATAGCTATCGCCTTTTGCTAAGCTTAAAGACTGGAAATTTACTTCTAAAATACTTCAGATCATAACAGATATACAGAACCTATGTGCCCTTCAAGAACATTTATACCTGTAAATTTATTGTTCTTGCTGTATACATTATATCACGGAGCTATGCAAAGTTTACATTAGTTTCATTCTGTGCAACATGCCTTACTCAAAGTAGTCAAAGACAGAACAAATGAAAATTATAATGCTCACTTGTGGGTTAAGACCTTTAGACCTGACAAAACTGGGTCTGTTTGAACTCAGCAAT
The DNA here is from genome assembly GCA_024137785.1 of Ginglymostoma cirratum. Lineage (NCBI taxonomy): Eukaryota > Metazoa > Chordata > Chondrichthyes > Orectolobiformes > Ginglymostomatidae > Ginglymostoma > Ginglymostoma cirratum. The sequence goes on along the minus strand of JAHRHZ010000056.1, from coordinate 14,474,374 downwards.
GAGTTCCACCAGCCATTGAATTTGGTTTCCATCTTGTGTGAATAATGTCCCACACCTTTTCCTCTACCAGCAAAAATTGGATCTGTTGGAAAGAGAGAAATGAGACTTCCACATCTGGGTCTCACCCTCAATTTTTAAATGTGTACCTGGCACACACAAACACAGGCCAAAGACTCTGTCTTGTGCAGGTTCACATTTGCATTAGCTGTTTAATTATTTCCAATGTACTTGCCAATGACATTGTTAAAAATATGACAAGTGTTTAGATTCTAATTACACGTTTCAACATTAGTAACAATGAATCATCATGAAGCAATAAAAATAATGTTCTTTTGTCATTGCTGCATTCCGCAACCCTGTTATATTTATTTTTAATTGAATAGGTGTAAGATGACATTTTTTTCACATCAGATACAGCTCTGCTCAGTATAACACAAATATAACCTGAAATTCAACAAGGATTTTTTAGAAATTACTAGTTAATTTTAACTTTGTTGTCTATTGATAAAATTATTCGTGCATTGCCCATTTGTACAACTCAGAAATAACTATTATTGAGCTTCAGAAGGAATTGCATCTCGAAGGATATTCTTTTGATTATCTACTAAGTGTTGCATATGCCACGGTAACCCCATCCAACAAGTTCTGTAGGCTTGTTGTACGACAATATTCAGATCCACAAGAAAAATCATGTTAGTTCCATTGTATTGAGCAGACTGACCACTGATTCAACCTGTCCCACCAACTGTACGAACAAATGGTCTGTGCAAATGTCACCAAGAATTGGATAAAGTTAGGTTTTCCAAGATCCAAGATCCAAGATCCTTCCTGCCTACACTGAATGTGTGCCAGGTTGGTAACAAAGATCTGCACTTGCTATTCATGATTTGTTAGTTTTAAAGTTCCAGTTCCCAGAGGAAAACTGGCAAAAGTGTAATCTGCTTTTGGCTGCACTGTCAACAATGTGAACATGTGATCTCTTACCTTTGAGGTCTCGAACATGCTTTTCCCCTGCTAGCCATCTCCATACCAATATCAGGTACCTTCTTTTGCTATGAATTATGGTGAAAATAATGGCATACACCAAATCATTTACTCTCTAATTTGTACATTCTCACACTTTTATATCTCATCTATTGGTAAATCATACTGCTGCACCTTAGATGCTGTAGTCCCTCTGCTCCAGCTGGCAATAATCAAATCATTGCCCTACAACACGACAGCCAACTCAAGCTGCTGAACCTTATTATGTATGTCCCCAGTGGGCATTCACTAGACCGGCTTTCTGATTACCAAACAAAACCAACAAATCTCCATGATATACAAGACAGTAATTTCTGTTGTGAGACGTTGAAAGTCTTTACAATGAACATAGTGTAAGGGCAGTTTATACTTAAGCTCATTGCCTTAACTAAACCATTGTCCAAAAATGATAATTCTGTGACCTCTCAGCTTTGATTAACTACAAGCAAACTCTGTGATCAGGACTGGCCTGGCAATGTCAGCAAACTACGGCACCAGGCTTTAAAGGGTGTTATTTTGAATGCAAAGCCAATAAAGGTAATTTTCTATACTTCTTATATTCTTCTATATTGAATGCGGGCCACTGGCAAAGTCATGATTTGTGTAAGGCCCTTGGGCCATTCCTGCTTGTGATGTCCCTAGGGCTGCCTGCTGCTTTATGTTGGCTGGCATTCTGTGCAAGAATTGCTTGTTACAACTATGTTTCTTCCTCATGCACATTGACAGTTAAACATAAAGCAACATAAAGGAAGATGATTCTTGGCACTGATATTGTGGAGAACAAGCAGCGATAAAACAAAGTGACGGAAACAGCCACGGGAATATATGTAATATCAGCCCTCGCTAACACTGCACCTCTCCACAATGAATTTCAGCAGCTTATTCCACAAATTGAGCAGCTGCTGCCATCAGCTGTCTGCACAAGCCTCAGGGTGCCTGGGCAAGGGGAACATGGGTAAGACCACACTCAGTTAACCACTGGACTGTTTGTGAGCACAAGTTTGAGGATTTCCTTCCATGGAGTATGATTAAACTGCTTTTAAGATAGATCTAATACCTCATAGCTATTCATTATATTTTAATCAAATATATGGATTTCATTGTTGGAAGTAGTATACATTAATTTTGACTTGTTTTTAATATATACAATAAAATGTCTATATATTTAACCTGTAACTCTCATCTTACTTCCAGGAGTATATGATTAGTCAAAGTTTCTTTATATCATCCCATTTTTGTGGAACTGCATATTCCTTCATAGATTCATATAGTGCAGAAAAGACCCTTTGGTCCATTGATTCTGCACCAGTATAACTACCACTAACGGTGCTCTAATCCCAATTTCCTGCACTTGTCCCACATCCTTGAATGTTATGATATTTGAAGTGATCATCCAAATTTTTTTTTCTGGCCTCCACTACTTTCTCAGACAATGCCTTCCAGATTACCCCCGCCTGTTGTGTGAATTTTTTTTTCCAAATCCCCTCTGAATCTCCTGCCCCTTACCCTAAGACTGTGCCCTGTTGTAATTGACCCCTCAATCAAGGGGATTGGCTGTTCTCTATTCACCCTGTCCCTACTCCTCATAATCTTGAACACCTCAATCATGTGCCCCCTCAGTCTTCTCTGCTCTAGAGAAAACAATACAAACCTATCTATTCTCTCCATATAGCTCAATTTCTCCATCCCAGGCAAAATCCTGGTGAACCTGTTCTGTACCCCGTCTCGTGCTATCACACTGTTCCTGCAGTGAGGTGACCAGAACTGCACACAGTACTCCAGCCGTGGCCTGACCAACACCACGCACAACATCAACATTACCTCCTTGCTCTTATACTCTATGCCACAACTGATGAAAGCAAGTGTCCCATATGCCTTCTTTACGTGCTATGCTGATTTCAAGGATCTGTGAATAATTACCCCAAAATCTTCAACTCCATTTCAGCGACGCTACACGATATTTGCTAGTAAAGATTGTTAAGCACAGATCCTCTAAGTGTAACAATTCCTGTAATGCAGCCTTTCCAATCTTTTTCTTAAAAATCAGACTTTTGCTGTAACACTCTGTCACGATTTTAACCACAACATTAGCTCATTCATCTCATCAAATTGAATTTATAAATTATATGATTTATCCGATTTCTTTGCAATTGATTGGGTTGTTTAGCTTTATGCCATCATAATTTCTTTTAGCTATTGAACAATGTGCATTTATTTTATTCAAAAAAACAGAAGGCTCTTCTAATCAATCCATTCATTTAGGTAATGTGCAAATTGATTATTCTGTCATTTTTTCTAAGAAGTTCAATAGGAATTTAGACAAAGTAGATCAAAAGAAAGATAGAAAAACTTCTTTTAATATAGCCTTTGTCAAGACCATTGGACTTCTTAAAGTGTTTTACAGTCAATTAAATACCTTTGATGTGTAGTCACTGCTGTAATTTTGAAAACAGCCACATGTGCATAGCCTACTCCTCCCACTAGCAATGTGATAATAACAGATCATCTGTCTTTGTATAGTCAGTTGAGGGATAAATATTCACCATGGGAGACCTCCACTGCTCCTGCTCAAACTAGTGCCATGGAATCTCTTACATCACCCTAACAGGCTGATGGATCCTTATTCAAAATATGGTATCTTAATCAGCGCAATACTGCAACAGTGCAGCACACTTTGTACTGCACTGGAGTGTCAGTTTCAACTTTTGTGCTTAACTCCTAGAGTTGAACTAGAACATAGTGATTTGAAAACACCCTCAAATTAATAGTAATAATTTGTGTAGGAAGTCCAGAATCAAGGTAGAGGATTCTGGTTCCACCAGGCCTTTGTTCCTTTCTTCAAGTTGCCACACTCTGCCAGAAATGCCTTTTTCCTATTAATACATCATCAGAAGAATGGAGGCTGTTTGGATGATATTATTCATGAATCTTCTGCTAGACTTTCTGTGTTATCCCCAATCCTTGGTGCTATCATTGCTGAGGGCGATTGACCGGTATTGCAAAATAGTAATCTGTATCTCAACCAGTAACCCCCAGCCCCACCCCGACTCAAGCTTTTGAACAGAAGCCAGCAGCCGGGGATGGCACAATGTGGTGCCCAAGATTTTCTTGCCCAATCTTTTTTTCTCATTATGGAACATTTTAAAACCACATGCGCAATTAACTTTTTAAGAATTCTATGGGGCACTTTTTCAAAAAAATTATGTTGAGTAAAGATGGCATAAATGCTCAAACTCAACAACTTATTTCCAAGGACATAAACTGAATTTAAAGCAGCAAGCTGCTGATAACTAGAAATGCAATGGAGCGTTGCTACAGACTGGAGGAAATGACTGATAATTTGGATCACCATGCAGAGGGACAGACTGGTGATTGTAAAGAAGCGAAGGTGAATTAGGTCCACTTCACTCCCCTCTCTCAAAAGATTTACCTAAGAGCACATATTCATAAAACTGCCAATTCTGAGCATGATGCTCAGTATTGACAGACCACCGTGGAGGAGAAAACAGAGTTAACGTTTCGGGTCCGGTGACTGGTTCTGAGGAAGGGTCACCGGACCTGAAACGTTAACTCAGTTTTCTCCTCCACAGGTGCTGCCAGACCTGCTGAGCTATTCCAGCAACTTTGTTTTTGTTCCTGATTTACAGCATCCGCAGTTCTTTTGGTTTTTCTTGACAGACCACTTCCTTGCAAATAATCCTGTAGCTGAGGAACCCATTTCACAGTGCTTTTAAACCATATGCCTCTGTGCAACATGTACTTGTTTCTCAGTATAGGCTTTCCAAGGTTTCAAAACCCAAAAATACCAAACAATTCAGGTTGGTGGGGACAGTGTCCTCATACCATGGAACCTCATTTGATTGTTCTCAAACACTAGAATAGTTTTTTTTTACACTAGAATAGTGTTTTTTTAAAAGAATAGAGTAACAGGAATGGTTCACTCAGTCCCTTCAGTTATATCATGGTTGAAACATGCCTCACCACTATTTACCCACCTTAGTTCTTTATCCCTTGGAACTTCTACTTTAAAAAAAAATTCTGTCTTAAAACCATGAAATGGCCTAGCATTCACAGTCTTTGTGTTTGGGAAGACAGAATTCCAGAATTTTACTGTCATTTGTGTGTAAAACAGTTTACTGATTTCCCTCATAAATGGCCTGAGTCAAATCTTACATTTATATCATGTTATTCTTGATTATGCTTATTTAGTTTATTTGCATCTACTCTATGATAATCTTTTCACAGGTTAAAAACCCTGTAAAGATCATTCACCTTTCTTCTATGGCTGAAAGAACATGAACGAAGCTTAATTCAATGCTTTTAAGCTGTGGTATCATTTTAATGAATCTGCATTGCAGGCAGCCTTAACAAGGCCAACGTGTCAATCCTGAGGTGTGAAGCTCAAAACTGAGTACAGGACTCCATTACTGCAGAACTTCCTCTCATTTGTAAACCAGCCTCTTTGAGATAAAGATCAACATTCCTTTACCTTTTTAACTGCTTATTGTACTTGCCCCCTTGTTTCAAATAATTTGTACACTTGAATTTGCAAATCTCTCTACACCTCCACAATTCCTTGTTTCTCACCATTTTAGAAAATACTCCAACTTATTTTGCTGGGGTTTAAATTGAATGGCTTCTCAGTTCCCCCCATTAAACACCATCTGCTATTGTTTCTCCCAAACACTTTCCAGTCCCTGTGAAACTTGCCATTCACTTCTCTACTATATAATCTCTCTCTTAATTTCATGCCACATTAAAATAGTGATAAACAACTTTTTATTTGTTAACACAAGTCACTTAATAAACAGGTTGAAAGGTTGATCATATCACAAGGACCACCACTTGACACATCCTGCAGATCCGAGCATATAACTTTGTTCTCACTCTCCATGTCTGACTTCCCAATTTAGCCCAAGTATATTATGTTACTAACCAGAATTGTGAATTGTTTACGATTGAACTTTGTCGTGGTTTACCTGAGGCATTTACAACACAAATTGTTTACAATACAGTAGTGACAATAACATTGTCAGATTACAAACCAAAGTATTCCAGTCATGTAGTTATTACAATTGCAGTCCGATGTTTTTTCTGATGCATTTGTACCTGCGCAAAGGAGCTCATACTTCCTATCCCCTATGTGCTTGCAGCTGTAGATTGGAATGGATATTACAGTCACAGGCTATGAAAATCCATGAGTAAATTGTTAGTATTGTGTCCATCAATCCCATTCACCCAGTTACCTCGGGAGAATTTGTGGGCTCAAAAGGAGGACTGATGTAGAGCAGATGGGTGCAAAGGCCGTTGCTGATGGACACCTGCCCATGATTAGAAAATCCATCAGGAGAAGGGACGTTACTCAGCCATTCCTCAAACTCCATGCAAACTTCCCCAGACTCTCAGAGAAAAATATGATTGGGAATTGCAATATTCTTTCAGTGACTGGTGACTGCACTGTTGATTTATAACATCTTTGTGTGGGAAATACTGGACGATAGAAAGAAATCAAAACATATAACCATGTTTTGTTTTGTTCCAGCCAATGCTACATAGGAAGGATTGTTTCAAGTTAAAATAAAGCTTGGGGAATTAGTTAATTTCTAAGCTACCAGGCAGCAGAAACATCTTTCACGGAATTGTAACATGGCTGAACCGAGGGTGTCAATTATTTATGAAGGAACAGCTTGTGTGGTCAGCTTGGTGAGAGAATCTTGATTTTAATACTTCAGGTGTGGTCCAAGCAAGTGAAGTTAAATAGTGTAAACTGAGCAAGTTCAGGGATGATAAAACTGTTCATACAGTTCAGAAATGCTTGTATTAGAAACGAAATGGCTGAAGGAAAACCAGTGGAATGATCAGAGAAAATAAACGATCATTATTTCTGAAGATTCGAATTGGTGACATTCAGTCAAACGTAGCAAACGCACTTTAAAAATAGCTTTACTGTCTAATACAAGACTAAGAACAGCTAGGTTATGGTAGAAGCAGATGAAAAATAAGTATACGTGTATGCAAAATAAAGTGCCATGATGACAGTATTCATCTCAGGTTTCAGCTAAATCTAAATTAAGTTTCAATTTGAACAAAGTGTCATAATGTGTGACGTGACTCAATCACAAAAATATCAGTGATCTCAAACACTATTCCATACAGTAGACAATCAGAAGATCCGTGCTTTTCCCCTTTCCGTCTAGATAGAATTGCATATTCTGCGGTTATGAGTCAGGCAGCACACAGTCTCTCGCTCAATTAAGCTTTCTCTAAATGACAGCTTATGGCCAATGAAACTGCCCCTTGCCTATTATTTATAGAATTGTTCAACGCAGAAAGAGGCCATTCAGCCCAGCATGCCTGTGCTCATTCTTTAAAAGAGTACTCAATTAGTCCCACTGCCCTGCTGTTTCCCCACAGCCATATAATTTCTTCCTTTTCAAGCACGCATCTGATTTTCTCTTTAAAATTACAATTGACTCTGATTCCAAGACGCTTCCACAGTTTTATATCATGACAACCATTCTGATTATTCGCTTGCAGCACTCAGGTGGTGTAGACACAGTACATTATGCTTCATCACTTCTGCCTTTAACTTTGTTTGTAACCCTGTATAACAAAGTAATTCACACACACACTCGTGATGAAGCTGGAAATAAAAGGAAGGCATTCATACTGGCAATTCTCTATCAAATTTTGACTATTTTTGTACAGCACAACAAGGCATGAAAAAGAGGCAGACGAGCTGATTCTGAGATGCAGAACCATATGAACAATAGGAAAAGGACCATTGAGCAAATTCTATACTTTAAGCAGTTATCCACCCCATAAGATCAATTAGGGGGCCTACAGTCTCAACATAGCTCTGTAAATCTCTTAAAGCTACCAACCTCACAACTTTGAGTTAGAGCAATTAAATATTGATACTCAATTCTTGAGGAGTGATAGCTTGTTTTATGCTTTTGAGAGCAACAGCTGTATTATATCAAACACAGAAAACAGGTAAGTTTGAGCATCAATAGATTAATTTGAATTCGTACAGGATTCTCGTTAGTGGCCGACAAATTTTAATATGGATCAGAAAATTGATTTCCAAATTGGAATAAGAATTACCCATATCTTTATCTCCTGGAAATATCTAGGAATCCTTGAATTCAGCAGCTTAGAAGATCATCAAAGAAACTGCACCCCCCTTTTCAAGAGTTTGTATTTTCTAGTTTTCATATCCGACAGACATTTGGAAAGCTGTTGCGAAAGGTTAAGTATGTAAGCTATCTGAGGGAGTAAGGTGAGAGGTGGGTGGGCAGTAAGGTGCCAAGTTGATAGGGTGCCAGATGAATGGAGTAGTGTTTCAAGGAGGTTGTGGATTTTGTTGGGAAGGGTGTCAGGTCCAATGAGAGAGATTGTTGAGTCAGAAGGGGAGATGTTGGGTAGGCTTTGGTTGGGGGCTGTCGCAGCGGCAATGTGTACATGCAGTCAATTCAGTTCGGGGTTGGGGTTGAGTTGAATTGGGGCTGGTATGCTCAGGTGGGGTGCGGTAGTTGTAATGGATTGGGCTTGGTGGGGTGACAGCAGTGTTCTCAGTTTCGGGGGTGCGCGCAGGCTGGTGATGGTGGAATCAGTTCCCACTTGGGTCAGTTTGGTCTGGGTGAGTGTTCTACGGGGTGTGGGGGTATTGTGTCTGGGAGATGGGGATATCAGATGTTTGTAGGGTGCAGTTCAAGGGGCAGGGAGCATGTGAACTTGGATTCAATTTAATAGTTGTCCAGCAGTGAGTTTTTAATCCTCTAAACTTGCTTGGGTGTGGTTTACAAATGAGTTAGAATGCAGTGAAAGCTCCCACTGTGAAGGACTTCTTTTGGGGACGACCAGAGATGCCCATTGGAATTTACTTTCCGCAATTTTGCTTTGGGATTTCCACATAGAGACCACAAGTAACTCCAATCGACGTTGCTGGACGGATTTTCAGGCCATCGGAATGTCGGGGCCAACAGTGAATGTGCTTTGCGCTCGCACTTAGGGTTAATGTGGGAACGTTGTGGACGGACGAGAGTTTAGCCATTTGAAGCAGTTTAAAGAAGTGCACATTTCTCATCAGATGCAAACCACAGCCTTTTGCAGAGTCCAAGTGACCAGTGGGGGACTTAATGACACAGTTTTGGAGGAGAGTGATTGTTAATGTCAAACAGTTTTACTTTAAAGATGTAAACAGGCAAAGTCTTTCTTTTTATCCTGATCACAGATCTACAGAAAAGCCTCGGGTGAGAATCTATAACTCAGAGCTGGGATTTGGGGAACGAGAGCGGCTGGCTCATTCCCAAAACAAGTCTAATACTTGCCCAACTGTGGACAGTGCACATAGCCTTCGGAGGAGTATTGCGAAATCCTGGCATCCTGTTACACACTTTAAAACAAAATTCACTGGGATGCTGCTGACGGTCGTTCTGTCATTGGGAGATGATGGGAGGCAAATTATATGAGTGATTCGTGAGGACCCCTCTCTCCATTAAAAATCTAAACTCAACTTTTCTTTTAATTTCAAAAATATACTTTATTCATTAAAAAAATTGTGTACATAACCGCAAACGCAGTTCGGTTCTGCACAGTAGCAGATCAAGGAAACAAACAAACAATGGAGTTTGACTCTATCCAAACAAACTAAAGGCATCTGTTACACATTCCAGATTGTATTTACATGCATTTGAGGCACCAAGGGACAACAATCGGTGCGGGGCGCCTTTCTGCTCATGTGTTGAAAGAATGCAAATTGGGAGAGGATTGCGGCTGTGGTATGGCAGCTGCGGCTGGAGTCCCCTCGGGCTGGAGCTCGGGACTGAGGCTAGGGCTGGGGTTTGGGGGGTGGGGGGGTGCAAGAGGTACAGCTAGGGATGAGGGGTTGGGGGGAGGGAGACGTGTAGCTGGGGCTGGGAGGGGGAGAGGTGTAGCTGGGGGTGGGGGATGAGGTGTAGTTGGGGGTGGGGGCGGGGGCGAAAGGTGTAGCTGGGGAGAGAGAGAGACCTGTACCTGGGGTTTGAAGGGGAAAGAGAGACCGGTAAGTGAGAGCTGGGGGGAGAGAGACCTGTACCTGAGAGTAAGGGAGAGAGACCTGTACGTGAACGTTGGAGGAAGAGAGACCTGTACCTAGGGCTAGGGGGTAGGGGAAGAAAGACCTGTACCTAGGGGTGGGAGGTGGGCGGAGAGAGACCTGTACCAAGGGCTAGGGGTAGGGAAAGAGAGACCTGTACCTAGGGCTAGGGGGAAGGGTTGGTACGTGAGGGTTGGAGGAGGAGAGAGACTTGTGTCTGAGGGTTTGTGGGTGGGTTTGGAGAGACATGTACCCGGGGGCAAGGGCTGTTGTGATCTGGGAACTCGCCCCATTCAGCGGGATGGGCCAGGCGCTTCTTGCAGACAGTACACAGGACCCACATCTCACCGCCTTCTCCCGGAACAGCGATCAACTCGTTTAATTCCTGCCCCAAGGGAAGGCACAGGAAATGTTAGGCACCGAAAAGGTTAACACGACCGGAGCCTTGCTTCTTTAAAAAGAATTGTCTTGGCTCTGAATTAATTATTAGCCACTGCCAGCCGATTGGCGAGGGCGCTCCGTGCCCTTTCTGACAATTGGCTGATGCCAACCTCCACCCCCAAACCTTTTTACACATTTGCCTGGCACCTGGCTCCTTCATTACAACGAGATCTTCAAAGTGAAGGAGAACCGCACCTCGGGGCTGGGGAAATGGAAGAGTGCAGTAGGCATGGAAACGAGTGAAGCCAGTTTCCACCTCCCTCCCTCCGTATCTCCCCCCCCCCCCCCCCCCCCCACTCTTCCCGCTGTCAGTGAGGTGCTGCTGAGTGGGGAACAAGCCGCTCACGCAAGGCAGGGCAGCATCGGCTCTGTGAGCGCCAAGTTGTCATGATGAAGACAGCAAGCTGCACGGAGCACGGACAGGAAGCCAAGTGTGGAGACAGGGAACTGCTCATTTCTTTAGGAATCTATCAAAGTGCAAACCGAGGGCTGCGATGGAGGGGAGGGAGTGTGCACTGAGCTTAGACCCCGCGGTTTGAAGCAGCATGGATTGCACTGGATGCGAGGCAGTTTCTGTGCCTTTGAAGTCAGCGGCATGAGTCCGTGTGAGTACATGTCCATCTGTGTGTGTGTCTGTGACTGTGTGTGACAGCAGAGACATTATGTTAGGGTATGGGACTGTACGTGTGTGTTGGTGGGTGTGTCTGTGTGTGTGTGTTGGTGAGTGTACCTGAGTGTGTGTGTGTGACACTGTGACAGAGAGAGAGACTGTGTGTTAGAGTGTGGGAGTGTATGTGTGTGTGTTGGTGAGTGTATGAGTGTGTGTGTGTGACTGCGTGTGACAGAGAGTGTGTGTATGTGGGAGTGTATGTCATGATGAGTGTTTGTGAGTGTGCGTTTGAGTGAGTGTGTGAATGAGAGAGGGTAGAAGACGAGAGTATGTACCAGCCGGACACAGTAAGATCTCAGACTCAGTTGCAGAGCCGTTGATTCAAGTTGATAAAATACAAAAGGGAATTTCTTCTCTTCCAGATGGAGCCCGCACGTCTGAAACAGTAAAGCTGACGGTCCGTTTGGGGAAAAGTTGTAGCGGAAGACCGCTGCCAACGCCACCCCTCCGGGGGGGCTGCTCACCTTCATCCTCGCAGAGGCTCCTGCACCCGGAGGGGGTATTTTTGATGCTGTAGTTTCCCACCCCCGCCCCCAAACCTTCCCCTCTCTGCCGAGCCCCCAGTGGACTGGATGTGGGCAAGCGGCTCTGCCTTGTGCCATTGTGGAAGTTGCGGCGATCGGAGTGACACACTGGCGAGTGATGGCCTTGGAAGGTGCCCGGGGAGCCAGAGGGAGCCGTGCCCACCCGGAGAGATTGGCAGCAGGCCGGGGCCAAGGCGGGCCCCAGGGCATGAGAAAGATCACCGCCACCTTTGTGAAGCAGGCGAAAATCCACGGGGTGAAGTATGTCTGCTCCCAGCAATACTCCATGCACCACCGGGTCGTCTGGTTCCTGGCTTTTTGCACCTCGCTGGGTTTCCTGATCTCCTGGTCATCCAACCGGTTCCTGTACCTGCTCTCGTTCCCGTCTCACACCCGCTTCCACATGGAGTGGACCAAGGAGCTGAACTTCCCCGCCCTCACCATCTGTAACAACAACCCGATCCGCTTCTACCAGCTGACCAAAAGTGACCTGTACTACGCGGGCCAGTGGTTGGGGTTACTCACTGAGAACAGAACCGCCCGACCCCTGGTCATTGAGCTCATTAAAGAGGAGAGGCAGCAGTGGTTTCAGAAACTTTCCGATTTCCGCCTCTTCCTGCCGCCCCGCACTTTCGAGGGCATCAGCCTGGATTTCATGGACCGCTTGGGTCACCAGTTAGATGACATGCTTCTGTCCTGCAAATACCGAGGGGATATGTGTGGGCCGCAGAACTTTACCTCAGTGAGTCTCTCGCCATTTTGTCCTTTTTCTCTCTCTTAAAAACCCCAACTCTTCTAATTTGGAAATTTTACATGACCCTGAGTCTCAACAAAGTTTAGGCTGGAGTCCGGTGCATGCAGTTTTCTAAAATGATGAGGCCCCGAATGGGTTCCAAATGTTTATGTATCTGCTTGAAATGACTAACTCGCTACATCCCAGCTTTGAGTTGTTTCACATCATGTGATCGTAGTAAACGACGCTGAACTTTAAATGCTGATATAATGCTCGTGTTGCGTAAGTGAGTTGAGTCTGATGGTTTTAACATGAGGTGTCCGAAGCTGAATGTTTGAAGGGAATGTAGCAAAATTCGGATCAGAAACCATTAAGTGTGCGTATATCAGAACTTGTGTGTGTTTCTTGGAAGGACTTGTGGTGTAGTGAGTAGCGACCCCCCCCCCCAACTCACTCTGAACCAGAAATTTCAGACTCCAGCCCCGCTCCAAGAAGTGATAGCCAAGGGTATGAAAAAAAATTGTTCAACCAAGTTGATGATCTTTCCAATGTGATAGGTGCTAAGAGTTAGAGAATGTCCTGTCAGCCATTGCTAGATGCAGAGAGTAGCCACAAACTGCAAGCTGTGTGCCTTGTCAACTTTATGGGAAAGCTCTAAGTCTAATTAAAGATGTGAATGAAGAAGATCATTCCAGATAACCTTAGTTGTTGGGGAGGATTTTGTGAGCACATTAATTCCACTTTACAATTATGAAGCTAATTGCTAGGCCATATAATCAATAATGACAAACAAACCATTTGCTGGATTCCTGGGATCAAGCTAGATTTGATGTTCCATTTTAGACTTATTAATTATATACCAAACAAATCACAACATTTGCTCATCATGGCTTCTTAGCAACTTGAGGTGAACCAGATACATTAAAGAGACATGATAAAAACAAAATACAGTGGATGTTGGAGATTCTGGAATCAAAACAGAAAATGCTGGAAAATCTCTGCAGATCTGGCGTCATCTGTGGAGAGAGAAACAGAGCCAATGTTTCGAGCCCAACCACTTTGCTTCAGAGCACCTACTACAAAATAGCTAACACTATTTTTGTCTCCAAAGAAGCTGCCAGATCTGCTGAGTTCCTCCAGCACTTTCAGTTTTTATCTTTAAACAGGTATGCTTACTACAGAAAATCCCAAAACAGGGTGCTGTACAAATAGTTTCAATATTTCCACACTGCTTATTAAGAAAACCTAGGCTGCAATAATCCTAAACCATTGTGTTATTAATGAATATGGATTGGGAAAATTATATTTTTATGTAGACACAGATTGTGGTGTCGGATACCATGGCAGTTTATTTCAAACAACTGTCAAATAATATTCTTGGTCACACAACTAGCATATCAATGTTCCTTTAATACCATATAGAGAACGTACACTTGACACATCCCACGGTTAGACAAGGAGTAGGTGTATGATATAGATGGCAAGTCAGGCTACAGCATGATGTCATTGTGAAGTAAAAAGTAAAAGTATGTGTTTCTGCAGTTTTTGCATGGCGATTGCACTTTTTGGACAAATGATTAACACATTTGTGTCCAGTTCCTGTGCTATCTTTCAAAACCTTCAGCTCATTGTTAAAGTGACAGATTTTAAAAAAATGATACAGATGTGTTAACTTCCCTAAAATCTAATTGTGCAGCCTAATTTCTATTAAGTTTATACTGGCTGAGGCAGTGTTTGGTGAAGCCAAAACACTGACTCATATTCACATCCAGAATGATGGGATGGAAGTTTCCTGTCTTGCTCCATTTAACATTTCTACCCAGTATGATTTTTGGATTAGTTTGGCATGCTTAACAATCCCATTAATTGGGTTCAAAGTATCTGTAGAGATGCTTGGTAGAGAAAATTAAAATATCCCACTGATGCAGTAGAGGGTGCTATTCTGATTGAAGTGCGGTCTCATGTTAGGTCAATGCAAAGGGAGTGTCATTGTCTGTCTTCCCAAAAAATAAAACAATGGAATCATATAATAGTTACGGCACAGAAAGAAGCCATTTAATCTATCGTGAGTGCTGGGTCTTTGAAGAATCAATTTATCTGGAACCACAACGTTTCCCTCTGCCTGCACCCATGCACATCCTTCCTTTGCAGATAATTATCTAGTTCTTTCTTGAAAGTCTTGATTGTACCTAGCTCTACCACAGTCTCAACAATCCCTATTCCAGATCTTAACCACTGGCTAATCGAAAAAGTTCTTTTTCCCCTCATGCTGCCATTGCTTCTTTTGCCAATCGCCTGAAATCTGTATCCTGTAATTCTTTACCCTTCCAGCGATGAGAAGAATTTATCCCTATCTGTCTTGATTTTGAAAACTGTTCTCATTTCTCCTTTCAATGCTCTCTTCTTTCAGCACAGCAGTCCCAACTTCTTCCATCTGTCAATGTAACTGAAATTTCTTATCACTGAAACCATTTGCACGATTTTTCTCTGAACTCTTTCTAATGCCTTCACATCATTCCTGAAGTGTGATGCCCAGAATTGGATTCAATGCTCCTATTTAGCTGAAGCAGTACTTTATACAGGCTCAGCTTCCTTGCTTTTGCACTCTATGGTCATGTTAGTAGGATGCTCTATGCCTTATTAATTCTGCAGTCAACATTTCCTGTAACCTTCAATGATTGAAGCACATGTACATCCAGGTCCCTCCGATCCTTAATCTCTTTAGGATTATACGCTTTATTTAATATTGTTTCTTGTGTTCTTCTGACCAAAGTTAATTACATCACACTTCTCTGCATTAAATTTCATTTGCCACTTATTCATCCATTCCACCAACCTCTGTATGTCCTTTTGAAGTTGCCCACTATCCTCCCCACAATCACAGCGCTTCCAAGTTTTGTATTGTCTAAGAGTATTGAAATTGTGCCTTGTACACAGAAGTTAATGTCATTAATGTCTGTCAGGAAGAGCAGACGGCCTAACTGTGAGTTTCTCGTTTTTGAGTTAGTAACCTATGCTTTTCAGTGTGTCTGAAGTTAATAATTGATTTGTAAATTAATTTCTGTAGCCACGATCTTTTAAAACAGCTTTTGAGGCTTGGCTTTAGACTGAATTGATTTGTGTGCACCACTAAAGAATTTTTTTGTTAAATCTTGTGTTGTTTTGTGATCCAACAAGGTAAATAATAGGGCCTCAATGTTTGTTAGAGACTTCTGGGAATTTGTTTTTTTTTGTTAAGGTTAAGGGAAATATCAATAAGTAGAAAGAAACTTTTGGTCTCAGTTTACTTTGTTTCAAGCAGTCCTAACTCATCCTTAGAACAGGATGGTTGTATACAATAGTGATCCTGAGAAGCAAAGGATACTTAAGCTACTTTAGAGTGAGTAGTAGTGTTAATCTTAGACTAGAGGTGTTAGGATAAACCCCTGAAGATGTTACTTTAAAGCTGAATGCGTTGAAGCTGATGTGTTTGGTAATTCCAGGAAAGAGCTATCTGCAATGCTAGTTTAAATTTTAAATCACCAAGTGACTTAAACCTACTGAGGTTTTAGATGCTGGGACGCTAATATGAGTGTTGAATGAGTGGTATTTATGGTACTGTATTATGGGTATGTTTTGGGTACTATCCAAAAGATGTTTTTTGATTCTTTTCACTTTTATGAAGGAGTATTTTGGGATTAACAGGATTGTAATTTTACTGTATGGTTAAAATGCTTCGAAAGTAAATGGTTTGGTTTATTTTATCTTCATTTCTTTTGTTAATAAACTCATGTTTATTATCAAAGCAAAATTTGTAGCATTGTGTGCTTATATTTCAGTGAGACCACCTTGTTAAAACTGAAACAAATCAAATTATGACCTGACTTGACCAGTAATAACGTCAGCTGGGATCATAACATACACCAATGTCTGGGGAAGCCCACTATAAACCTCCTCCCATCTGAAAAACAACTGTTAACCGCTATTCTCATTTCTTGTCCTTTTGGTGAACTGGAATCATGAACTTTACTCCAAGAGCTCGAACGTTGTTTATAGTCTCATTGTGTCTCATTTTATCAAATACTTTTGGACCAACCTTTGGGGCGGCGTGGTGGCTCAGTGGAACAATTTTAAAAAACAGCTGTGCAACTGTGTAAGTAGTTACAGTGGGTTGATGCTGTTTAATACATTAATGGTTATATTAGGACAGGTGGTGTCTGACAATATAGCGTATTACAATAGAAGTAGTGTTGGGCAACAATACAAATGGCCAAGCACTAAATTTGCAGCATTCTAGAATTGTAGCTGGTAGTGTTATGTGGCAGCATGGACAGCCACACTTAGGGTTGTAACTTGGTTGTATCCATATCAATAAATGTTGCAGAACTGAAAAAGTTCCCTGTTTCAAAAACAGCTATTTTGTAATAATAAAAAATAGTCATAGACTGGCATCTATTCTGTGTATGTCTAAAGTAACAATCAGAATAGTGGCATTCTCTAAAAGCAGTGACAAGGCAGTCCAGTGGCTGAGTAGTTAACACTGTTGCCTCACAGTGCCAGGGACCTGGGTTCAATTTCACCCTTGGGTGCCTCTGGGTGCACCGCTTTCCTCCCACAGTCCAAAGATGTGCAGGTTAGATGGATTGGCCATGTTAAATTGCCCATAGCGCCCAGAGATGCGCAGGCTAAGTGGACTACCCATGGGAGATGCAGGGTCACAGGGATAGGGTAGTGGGTGGGATGCTCTTTTCAGGGTCAGTGTGGACTCAATGAGCCAAATGATCTGCCCCCACATTGTAGGGATTCTATGACATTTCCCATTTGGAAAGCCATAGTTGTATTAAAGTAAAATAGTCATATGTATGATACTGGTAGTGTCTAGACAATGTTGATTAGGTCACGTATGTTGCCTCACACAGACTATTACCTCCACATTAGATTCCTGGATAAATATATCTGATCCACCAACTTGATACAATTCAGTAGTGAATGAGTACACATTGAATTTTAATATACAAAGTCACAAACAGTTGAGAACTATTGCACTTCTATCAGTATGGTCATGTAATCCATTGCATAATGTCAGCCTCAGCAACAATGGTTTGCCAACAATTACTATCTATTTACTGCTATTCCAAATGTTTTTGTATGGCCCTTGGTTAAAGACAAGAGAAGGCTTGGCAGTGATGGTCTCCAAGGCTCAAATATTTGATTAATGCTCTTTTTTCATCCAGCCATATAAAGTGTCAACTTGGAAAAATTACTGAGGTTTCAATTACCCAGAAGCGATACACTAGCAGGAATTAGCGTAACAAGGATGAGAACAAATAGAAAGCGTAGTATACTTAATTGAAGATAGACCATTGGTTAAAGTTTAGTAATATAGATGATCCGATATTTATTATATTGCTCTCGAATTGTGTGTGATAGTAATGGTTTTTACCCCACTGAAGTGTTTTTCTCTTTATGCAGTTTCCATTATGACCTCCTTTCAAAGCTTTGATCACCATTTGATCACTGTCCACTATTGACAGTTGTGTTTTATTGCACCAGTACACAAACAATGTCTAAAATGCTGCACTATTGCCCAGAACATAAGAAGAACAAATTGCTGCAGTGTTCCTGGTTACATTATTTCTTAATACTGAAGCACACAGATGAGAACAGTGTGAATCTATTTTTTTAAGATAGGTATTTGTATTTAGTACATAGTTATTATACTGAAATAATGATAGAAGACCTTCTCCTTCAACTAGTGAAGTTTTTGTACTGATGATCCTCTGTAATAGTGTTGTATGGCCCAGGAACAATGAAGGAATACCAATATTATGACCGAGCCATGGTAATGTGTGGTTTAGAGGTAAATTTGCAGGTACCAGCATTCCAACAACATTACTGCACTTACACTTTTCATTTCTAGGAAAGTGAGATTCTGGCAAAGTAATAATATTGAACTGCTGCAGTGCATCCTGTAGCTTGTATACTGAAGCCAAAGTACCTAGGCAATACAGTCCAATTACAGTAAATCTGCTTTGTCTTGAATGCTGTTGAGCTTTTTGAATGTCATTGCAGTTGTAATCATCTGAGTGTTCCATTATACTTTTAATGTAAACCTTGTAAATGGTGTATGAGCATTGTGGGGTGAAGAGATGATCCACTCACAGAGTCATACAGCATGGAGACAGACCACTAGTGCCTCTTATACTCACATCCAACAACATTCAACATGCTTGACACCATCCAGGACAAAGCAACCCTTTTGATTGGCACTACATCCAGAAGATCCACACTCTCCACCACTGATGCTCAGTTGAGCAGTGTGTACTATTTGCAAGATACATTGCAGAAATTCACCAAAGATCCTCAGACAGCACCTTCCAAACACATGACCACTTCCATCCAGAAAGATAAGGGCAGCAGACACATGGGAACACCGTCAACTGCAGTTCCCCTCCAAGCCACTCACCATCTTGACTTCCAAATATATTGTTGTTCCTTCACTGTCGCTGAATCAAAACCCTGAAGTTCCCTCCCTCACAGCATTGTGAGCCAACCTACAGCATGTGGATTGCAGAAATTTAAGAAGACAGCTTACCACCAATTTTTCAAGGGTAACTAGGGGTGAGCAATAAATACTAGCCAGTCAGTGATGCCCACAAGTGAGTCTTTTAAAAAAATTCAGGTATGGCTGCAGCTATTGGATTGTTGCCCCTTTATTCAGTTTTGTTAGAGATCCCCAATGGCATAATCTTTTGAATGCTGACTTGATGAATGAGGTGTTGCCCTGACCTCTTCTTTAGTTATTGTGCTAATTTCTGATTTATGGTTATGATTAGAGCTGTATTGTTCAGAAAATTGGGATTTTAAGTGCCGATAAGTGGATTTGTGTTGGTCAGTAGCATGTCTCGGCTAGTGCTTTTTCTTTTAAAAGCATTTCTTTGTTGGAACACTGTGACAGTGTCCTGGAATGAAATTGGGACAAAACCTCAAATGGACTTGACAAAGACTTGATGTCTTGCTCTCCTGACAAATCCTGATCTCAGTAGCCTCACTAAAGGAGGAAATTAGTAACCTCCCTTAATGGAGGCTCAGAAGAAAATGAGAACATGGTTTGTTGCTGCCAGCCTTATATCTGTATTACAGAGGTAGAGGAATAGAATGAAAGGCATTTCAGATAAAAACTTTAAATAAAACTAAATAAACCTCCAAAGGTATTACTATTTGCTTGAATTACATTTGAACTCTGCATTGTTTTATTGGCAGATAATCAGATAAACAGAGCAGATAATCTTTTGGAGGCCCATTACAATCAAGTCATTGTAACAAAATAACTTCAAAAATAGTGATCAGCCATTGTTTTTGAACTCCATTCTTGTTTTTGAATTCCAGACAGGCTCCAAATTCAAGAGTAGCTCAATACAAGTGAATGTGCTTTGGACTAAATCTTGATTAAGGATTCATACCTTGGATTTACTTGTTCTTTCTTCTCGCTGTTGCTGTAATTGCCCTGGGTTGCAGCTGAATCTTCACTTACAGGTGAAGAATTTTCACTGCATTTCCAATGAATCCTTGGTGACTTCATCACAGAAAGACAGTTGAGATTCAGAATCTCGGCTCAATTAAGTTTAGTCCAGTTGTTTGTGAATCAGTGTTGCTTACCAATGTTACAATGGGACAAGAAATATCAGAAGCTCGCAACAATCATACCTTTTTGCACTGCCCTTTCCTAGACTTTATACAGAATCTAAAATGTTACACTGTCTTCTGGTTTTTGGTGTAACTCAGGAAGAAAACTAGAAGACAACTGCCTCCACTCCCTCAGACAAGAAGCAGCAGCATTGTAGATCTTCAGACTCTAAAGTCAAAAATCTTTATAGATTAGATTGGGGTTAATTCTTATTTTAATATTGAAGATCTGAGAGGTAAAAAGGTTTAATAGTGGAGCATTGCAGCATGAGCACTTGTGCTCCCTTAATGTACAATTCACCATGTACAATGAAACTCTAGTTAGTTAAGTGATTGGAGTAATAAAGATTTTGCTATGGTCTCAATCAGACGTAATATTCAATTGTGATCTGTTGTTGGGAAAGGGCTCCTGATATTCAGATATGAGTGAAATCCACCAAAGTGATTAATGACTATCAATAACTAATCAGGTTCGTGTATCCCAGATTTATGTAGTGCATAGCTTTCAGTGACAATGGCTGAAACTCGTAAAGTGTATAAGAACCCAGAAATTCTTAGGCCGCCGATTCAGGTCGACAAAACTTCTGGATCGATGGGTCAGATAGACTGACTTGTATGTTTAAATCTTGAAACCCTGTCCTGATCTAGGAGCCAGTATGGATATTGCTTGCGATTAGAGTGACTTTGCATGCTGCATTGTGTGAAGCTATCTGAAAAACTAAACCTCAAATCCCTAGGTGTTTGGTGGTCATCCTTGGAGTATAATGAGAATAGATTTGACCATGAGATGATGATTAACTGTGATTAAGCTGTGACGTTATTAGTCATGTACAGGAGGCTGCGAAGAAAGGATGGAATCGTGTGTTCTATTGAAAGATGAACTTACAGAGAACAGTATTATGTACAATAGTGTAAATAAAAGTGGCAGAGTGGTAATGTCACTGGACTAGTAATCCAGAACTTCAGGTTAACCTTTGTGAGGGTCTTCATGGTGCAGTAGTAACACCCTTACCTTTGGACCAAGAGGCCTTGATTCAAGTCTTCCCTGTTCCAGTGGTATCTGATAAAATTTCTGAACACAGTGATGAGAAGGTATCTGTAAATAAAAGCTTTTTGAAAAAAAATTCTAACAGAGTCAGACAGTAGTTGCATTGT
Source organism: Ginglymostoma cirratum (assembly GCA_024137785.1). Taxonomy (NCBI): domain Eukaryota; kingdom Metazoa; phylum Chordata; class Chondrichthyes; order Orectolobiformes; family Ginglymostomatidae; genus Ginglymostoma; species Ginglymostoma cirratum. Next base: position 14,453,084 of record JAHRHZ010000056.1, on the reverse strand, counting down.
AGCAATGGCAGGCCGGAACTTGGCCATACTTACCAGAAGAGACAAGGAGAGCCATCTTAACAAAGACCACAATAGAAACCCAAGCAACAAGCCTCGTGGCAATGCAAACCAATTCTTAGACCAATGCCAAAGTTATTACAAGTAAAACAAAATATTTCAGATCCAAGAAATCTGAAATAAACATGAAAAATACTGGAGATTATCAGCTGGTTTGGCTGCATCATTCGAGGGACAAATAGGTTTACTGTTTTGAGTCTGATATGATTTCTTCAGGGCTCCCTTTAAAGTTTCAAGATGTTTTTTAAAATTAAGTTTTCCCATTCACACTACTTACTTGTTTAAGTGGGCACAAGGCTAAAGGGAAAACATGTTGCAGAATGATTTAGACAGTTTAGGAGAGTGGTCCAGGAAATGGCTGATGAAATTCAATGTGAGCAAATGTGAGGTCTTGCACCTTGGAAAAAAGAATACAGGCATGGACAATTTTCTGAACGGTGAGAAAATTCATAAAGCCGAAGTACAAAGGGATCTGGGAGTGCTAGTACAGGATTCTCTAAAGGTTAACTTGCAGGTTGAGTCCGTGATTAAGAAAGCGAATGGAATGTTGTCATTTATCTCAAGAGGGTTGGAATATAAAAGCAGCGATGTGCTTCTGAGACTTTATAAAGCTCTAGTTAGGCCCCATTTAGAATACTGTGTCCAATTTTCGGCCCCACACCTCAGGAAGGACATACTGGCACTGGAGCGTGTCCAGCGGAGATTCACACGGATGATCCCTGGAATGGTAGGCCTAACATACGATGAACGGCTGAGGATTCTGGGATTGTATTCATTAGAGTTTAGAAGGTTGATGGGAGATCTAATAGAAACTTACAAGATAATGCATGGCTTAGAAAGGGTGGACGCTGGGAAGTTGTTTCTGTTAGGTGGGGATACTAGGACCCGTGGGCACAGCCTTAGAATTAGAGGGGGTCAATTTAGAACGGAAATGAGGAGACATTTCTTCAGCCAGAGAGTGGTGGGACTGTGGAATTCACTGCCACGGAGTGCAGTGGAGGCCGGGACGTTGAATGTCTTCAAGGCAGAGATTGATAAATTCTTGATCTCGCAAGGAATCAAGGGCTACGGGGAGAGTGCGGGTAAGTGGAGTTGAAATACCCATCAGCCATGATTAAATGGCAGAGTGGACTCGATGGGCCAAATGGCCTTACTTCCACTCCTATGTCTTATGGTCTTATGTTGCTTTTTTCGATTGAAAATGGAAACTATCACCACAATTGCTACACAGAACTGATGATGTTTAGTTATTCAGATAATTAACATACACTTTACAGTAGGCTAGCCATTAACAGAAGAGCAAAGCTGTGATGCACAATTTAACAGTTGTGGCACTGAGTGAAAGAGAAATATGTAATGAAAATGAGGAAAAGAAAACTCGAGTTTGAAAACCACAAGGTAACTAGTATATTTGGAGATGATGCCAAAACTGTAATTGGAAATAAAAAATTCTGATCTGCATCTGTTACTATTCAGTAAGCAACGTATCTTGAAACCAACTTTAGAGATTATTTTATCATCAGACATGATAAATGCTAAGTTGCAAAGTTATACCATTTTGAGTGAGATGAAGCATTGCTCTGGGAATCATCAAGTCACTGGCATGTAAAAAGTGCAAAACTTTGAAATCTACATGTTGATTTGTGATTATTTTAATGACTCTAACACGATCTTCACAGAATTCACTGAAGGTCTTCTTGCAATTGTCTCTGCAGGCAAGTTGAACTGTGTTTGTAGAAAAACACTGATTGTGCTTGGAATTGTTAGATTATAATTTTTATAATTTTGACATTGATATTATCTAGTCCATGTCAAAAGATCATTCTTTACAATGAAAATTTTTCTTCATCAAAATGGCCTAAAATATCAATGGAAAAACAATGATTTTGTCCATTTTGAGTGACAGCTAATTTCAAATAAGATTAAGTCCCATTTCCTCGCTGCTTATCGTTTTACCTTTTTGTTATTTGCAGGATTTGATGGAAGTGGATCTTTCATCTTGTGTCAAATAGGAAAGATTTTTTTCTCATCAGTCATCATCACATCATCAATGTCCTTGGCTGATTGTACCTTTATCTTGCTGACTGGAGACCTGAGAGGCTTCACTCTCATTCCTGTCAAACTCATATCTGTCCTTTAATAGCAGTTCCAGTTTACATCATTGGGATTTATCTGTACTGAAACCATTGTGAGTTGTTTCCTTAGCTGTTTTCAGTGGCGGTTTCCCATCAACTTCCGCTATGGTACTGGCTCAGTCATTGATAACCTGACTATAGAGACGGGACGGGTGGTACTGGACTACAGCGATACCCGTAGCAGACCTCACACATCTGATCTACAAGGACTAATTGAAGTATAAGCTGTATATCGTTTGCGAGAGTTGGGCATGTGTACAAAAGATTGGTGCGGTATGATTTCAATTCCCAAGAAATGCCAACAAAAAGTAGACTGGATTGAATACATTCATTTCAAATGAATAACACACAATTTAGTTTGCTTTCTAACCTATGGCTTTTGGTTTCCCGTTTTTGTTCTGCCTCTGTCATATGGGAGAACTAAATGGGATTCTATTTGTTTCACCTACTATATTAATGTCAGTGAAAAGTTATTGAGAAAATGAAGCATCCTGCGTTATAGATTTTGGTAGAAAACAGTTATGTATTATGTATGAATGTACTGTTAGCTACTTGCTGTGTCTTTCTTTCTGTTCCTTTTTATAATTTTACTTGTCATAAATTCTACTCTTAGGTCTAATTTTGCTTCTTGCTTATTGGTTTAATGTATGATATTTATCATTATTTAGAACAGAGACTGTAATAGTCATTGTTATTGTTGTCTGGCACGATCTTCCAAGATTAAGGGGCAATTATTAGTCTTTTTTTTTGTGTTATGTACTAGGGTGCCGCTACCAGCTCTTGCAAGAGTCAGAATTTCTGTGGAAACTTTCTTTCTGCTGCTATGACTAGATCAAATAGTTGCAAGAAAGTCCAATTCAGAAAAACAATGAACTTGGTTTATCAATGACGGTCCTGATTTTGTCTTGAGTGTAGTGATGAGACGAACAGTGTCCGCCAACATTATATAGTAAATCAAACTGCAACACCTGGACTCCCTCTGTATGCAGATGTAGCTGATCAAGTTAGTCCTACTCCTCCAAAAATTGTGCTACACTATTATCTTATCAATAAACTAGTTATTGAAATCCAGTCAAGGATGTGAAATTGCTGTATATGTCAACTAATTATCCGTTAAAGTTGGCACCTAAATTATAGGGCTGGATATTGAAGAATTGGTGAATTTTAATGCTCATAGTTAATAGCAAACCACTCTCTGGCACTGAAAATTTAATTTCACAAGTGAGAAATATCTTTCCTTCATAAATGCAATAGTGTTGGAGATTTAAGAGTGAATTTTTAATTTTTCTTTCTGTCTCATTTCTCTGTCTCTCAATCCAATCTTATTTTTTTCTACCTATTTTGCTGTAAGTTTATAATTTTACAATGAATTATGTGTAGCTTAAAATCCCAAGTTTAGACTGTGTATGGTTCAGTCAGGATTCTGCAATCTAGTTAAAGAGCTTTTGCACACCACAGATGCACTGCAGAGGGCACCACGCTTAATCAGATGGCCAGTGAGAGAAAGTTACAACTGAAGAGCCTGCAAGATGTATGTGGGCAGCTGTGATGTGCAGTGAACAGTATTTCTTAACCTTTGATGACAAATGGCTATGATATCCATGAGTGAAGTCTTTTTTGATTTTGCATTTACTTTTCTTTCTGAAAAGGGGGAAATGGGAAAGGGGGATAAATAAACAAATTGGAATGAACATAATAAAAGTATGACAAATATGAAATCCTGAAAAAGCCACAAGCTTGGCTTGAGTTGGCATGACATCGGTATCTTAGGTTACACATGAGTATTTGTAGCTCTTTCTTTCATTCATTGCAGAATGTAAAGATGGAAATTTTTACAAGTATATTGGTATTTAACTTAGAGTCACAGGGTCGTGACTCACAGCATGAAAACAGACCTTTGGTCTAACTTGCCCATGCTGACCAGATATCCCAATCTGACCTAGTCCTATTTGCCAGCATTGTCCCATATCCCTCTAAATTCTTCCGATTTATGCACCCATCCAGATGCCTTATAAATACTGTAATTGTACCTGCTTCCATCACTTCCTCTGGCAGCTCATTCCATACATGCACCATCTTCTGAGTGAAAAAGTTGCCCCTTAGGTCCCTTTTAAATCTTTCCCCTCTCACCTTAAGCCTATGCCCTCTAATTTTGGACTCCCCTACCCTGGGAAAAAAAACTGTGGCTATTCACCCTGTCCTTGCCCCTCATGATTTTATAAACCTCTATAAGGTCACCCTTCCACCTGTGCTCCAAGGAAATTAGCCGCACCCTCTCCCTATAGCCAGCACCCTCCAACCCCGGCAACATTCTCATAAATCTTCTCTGCACCCTTTCAAGTTTAATAACAGCTTTCCGATATCAGGGGACCAGAATTGAACGCAGTATTCCAAAAGTGTCCTCATCAATGTCCTGTATAGCCACAACATGACCCCTCAACTCCTGTAGCCAAGGTTTTACCAGTCTTGGCATTGACTAATAATTAAATGATTTGCTCAATTGATACATCACAACAGACAATCAAAGCTATGGCAATATTAAAATGCTTTATTGTCTAATGGTAAGCAGACTTCGAAGCCTCTAACATCATGAAGTGTAAAGTGCTTTTTTTGAATTAAATTATTATTCGAAAATTAATAACTACACATCCCATGAGATGATTACAAACACCAATTGACAATTAAAGTGAAATCTTGTTACAACACACGGATAGCAAGCCAGACCAAATCAGACTTGCTAATACTGGATTCACAGCTCAGTAAAATATGATGAGGCTCAGAATGGTTCAATTGGTCCTAATCAGACTTTACAAATGACCAATGTTGGACACCAAATTTACAACAAATGAAAATGAACAATTTATTATTACTCAGTTAACTTTATCAAAACACAGATGGGTTCAAAGTCAGTTGAATTAATATTTATGATCTAAGCCCAATCTGATCGGTAACACTCCCTCTGCCACATTGATAGGTAGCTAGTACAGACAAGGGATAAACTTTAAAACAAAAGAATTCTAAGTTGCCAATTTGATGACTGTTTCAATGATGAATACTAAGCCTCCATGAAACACAATGGGTTGTATAAGAGGCACATCAGATTGCACCTTGCTTGAATTCTGAAGTCACCAATCAATGCAGACAGCTTCTGCAATCCTCCTGAGACTTCTTCTGATTTCTTCCAGGCACAGTTCTTTTTGCATGACTTTCAAGAAGTCTTGTCTGGAACATACTTAGACAGAGCAAAATCACAAAAAAAAGTACTCCAGCTTCAAAAACAATCTGCTTCCTGCCTAAAAACTGAGCTAAAATTTAATTCACCCTCTTTCTTTTCTCAATGTTCTCAGTGATTGACTGTGCAGCACCGGTACACCCTTGATGGATCAATTCACCATCCAACCAGCTGCCAGTCCCTGAGCATAATAACATCTTGGTGCTAGATTGTCTATAGTGTTCTTAGAGGAGTAATTAACCTGTTTTATCTTTCCAGGCCAGTTCCCAACAGCAAACACCAGTCTTTTGTTCTCTTCTTTTTTCAAAACCAGCTGCTATTCAAAGATAAATTCTCAACTGCAACTTGCTGTTCCAAACCAAGAATGAGAAGAAATAAAAGAAAAATAATGATGGTCTCAGCAATGTCTTGTAAGATGCCATAGATCTTTTAAGAACATCATGGAGATAATTAACAGCTTCAGTCTGTTTGTGATATCCTAAACCAGAGATTGACAACTTTTTTTGTATTTGAGGAGCCTTTTAAAACAAAACTTAAAATGTACAACTATTGAGAGTCGCACAATGAAAATTTAGCAGTTTTAAACAAAGTAGTTGATACGTTGTGGTTGGTTGGCTCACTGAGCTGGTTCGTCCCGCACACATTTCATTACCCTGCTGGGTAACGTCATCAGTGCAGCCTCCGATGAAGTGCTGTTATGTTTTCCCAACTGTTATTTAAACTCTGGAGTACATTGAGCTGGATTACTTCACTTCTGGTTTTCCTTTCCAGTGGAGTATATATAGGATCGAGCTCTATGTGTTTGTTGATAGCTTTCTGTGTGGAGTACCAGGCTTCTAGGAATTCCCATGCTTGACTCTGCTTTGCCTGTCCCAGGATCCTGGTGTTGTCCCAATTGAATTGGTGGTTCTCCTTATCCATGTGGATGGAGATGAGTGAATATTGGTCATATCTTTTTTGTTGCCAGTTGATGTTCATGTATCCTTGTGGTTAATTTCCTTCCTGTTTGTCCGATGTAGTGTTTATCGCAGTCTCTGCAGGGAATCTTGTATATGACGTTGGGTAGTGGGTCTTTGGTCCGGGTGAGCAGTTGGCATAGGGTTGATGTGGGTTTGTGTGCTACAGTGGTTGTAGGAGTCTTCTGGTCAGTTCAGATGCGTTCCTGATGTAAGGTAGCGTGGTGAGTGTGTCGGGGCATGTAGTATCTTCCTGTTGTTGTGCATGTGATAGACATCTTCTGACCCAGTTTTTTGGGTATCCGTTGTCTTTGAATACCTGGAAGAGGTACTCTTCTTCTTCTTGGTGTAGCTCTGTGCTGCTGCAGTGTGTTGTTGCCCATTTAAATTATGTTCTCACACAACTTTGTTTGTGTGTGTGTTAGGGTGGGTGCTGTTGAAATTCGGTACAAGGTCAGTGTGTGTGACTTTCCTGTCTACCTTTGTTCAGAATTCTCCATTTGTCTTGCACTCCACCATGACGTCCAAACAAAAAGACATGACCAATATCCACTCATCTCCAGCCACACGGATAAGGAGAACCACCAATTTGATTGGGACAACATCAGGATCCTGGGACAGGCAAAGCAGAGACAAGCATGGGAATTCCTAGAAGCCTGGTTCTCCACAAAGAAAGCCATCAATAAACACATAGAGCTTGATCCCATGTACACTCCACTGGAAAGCAAAACTGGAAGTAATCCAGATCAATGGACACCAGAGTTGAAATAACAGGCGGGAAAACACAACAGCGCTTCATCAGAGGCTGCACTGATGATGTTGCCCAGCAGGGTAATGAAACGTCAGCGGAACAACGAACCAGCTCGGTGAGCCAACCAACCACAGCATCCACAACCTGAGCTACAGATCTACTCTAAAAAACCTTAGAAAAGTGGTTGACGAACTAGCAAGTGCCTGTGGTAGAATGTATAACTTGCACATATATTAAATAAAATATTTGTATTGAATTTATTTATCTGAAACAAAATCAAAGTTAAGACATTACCTACCTCTGAATTATTATTTGATCAGTTTGTCAGTAAAGCCATCTTTCAAAAAATCTTTAACTTAAGACATGTAGAATTATTTTCAGCTATAGATTATTCATGATTAAGCTATTAGAAGCTAACGTTTTTATAGAATAATTTATTTTTCTCAGCTATATTAGTAACCATAAAACATATTCATTGAATCAAATATATTAACTGTGAGCATTGTTTTAGTTATATCACTCAAACAGGTTTAGAGTACACTAAAGATTTTTGTTAAAATATAATTTGAAACCATAAAGTACAGCATAATAATTAGGATTTTATCCGCACAGTAAAGACATAACTTTCACTTTGCTTGATGTAATATTTGACTTGCTTTTTTCATGTTAATGTAATCCAACTGAAAAAGGTGGTGTGCCACAAATAAAATGTTAAAAGCCACTTGTTGCAAAACATTCATGAATTCAAATACAAGTTATTCATTTTTTTTCTCTCTTACTCATGTCATAAGAGCTGGTGTACCATTTATATTTTTGCATATATTCAGCAGGCGTAAGAGATGGCACATGTAATTTGTTTAACCAATCGTTTTCAATTAATTTTGGGTTTGTATCAGTGCAATAAACAGCACTTTAAGAAAGGTTGACTTGCATTTACATAGCGCTAAATGCCTCAAAACACTATTCACCTAACGAGTGCCCATTGAATGATGGGCCAGAATATTCCCATTTTCTTTTTTGATATTGTGTCAAGTGAGATCCATGGCCTGGCCCACTAAGACCTTGAATGACTTTTCTCATGCCATTTTCTGCTCTTCATCTCATCAATTATATAACTGGGCCCCTCACATCCTTTCCCATCAAATCATTTGGCAGGAGAGGCAACAGTGCTTGTCCCTACTGGGACCACCTGATGTTCACATTGTTGGCACTATATTTAAAGCCCAATCACACACCATTTTCAAAGTCTCAAACCAGGAATTGGCCCTCACACTGTGGGCCTACGCTATTATTCCTGAGGAAATCTCTGAGAAAAGCAAGTTAGCTCTCTGCTTTCTGGGTAAAAACCCAGAGGCTGTAGTGAATGGGGTGGTGGATTGGAGGACCATCCTTTCCTGAACATAGCCAAATGAGGCATGTGAGTAGACAAAGCCAATCTGGACACAGATGGTGACCTGTGTCAGTGTTGTGTCTCCAGTTAGTGGAATGCACAGCAGGTGCTGGAAGAAGGCCAATGGGCTTCGGTGTTAAGGGTGAGTGCACTGATCTCCACTCTGCTACCTCGCACTCACCAGGTCATCACTCACCCAAGCCCTGCTATTGTATACACAGCTCCTCAAATCTCATGAACTACAACTCCCTTCATTACATAGATCATGCCCACTCAAATGCTCAGTTCCAGGCAGAAGTTGATCCCACCATTTCAGCCATGAATGATGACTTTGTCAAACTGCAGCAACAGGCACAGGACAGCAGCCTGGTTTATTTGGATGGAAAGATAGACATGTTTACTGACAATATCAGTATTGACTGCAGCATGCATGCTTCTGGCTGCCTTTGTGGAGAGAATGGGAACGCCCATGGAGACCAAGTTCCAGCACATTCTGTGTTTCCAAGATATGTGCACTTCCTGTATTCCATTCCATTGGTGCTCAGAATTAATGGCAGGTTGGAAAGAGGATGAGGGACCTCGACTGCACTCCAAATGCCCCTTCCTCACAGAGAGGTACCAACAGGCACCCGTAGAGAACAGCCATGCACAGGGCTCTCAGAAGCTGCTTCTCAGGTTACAGCAGGGGTCCCTATACAAAGTCCCTGCCTGCAAAGTCAAAGCCTACAGAAGCCCCAAGCTGGGTAGGGAGACCCTGCACCTGGGATTGACGCTCTCAGCAGACCTGGGCTGTCTAGGCTTCAATGGCCAAGGTGATGACTGACTAACCCTGGAATGACTGGACAGCACAGCCCTGACTGAGTACGGTCCCATACCTGGGCTAATGGCTCCACAGCACCCTGACTGACCTGTAATCTCCATATTGCGTATACTTGACTTGCAGGATCGACCATAGCTCAATCCCCAAGCTGCAGAGACATCGATCTCTGGTTGGACCAATCACCTGACTGACTGACTGTAATTAACCCCCAGACTGGAATTGAATAAGTCCTGTGATTGACTTTGATGGCACTATTTGACCTACCACAGACCCCTTTGACTGGTCACCTCTGACTTTCACATATGACCATTTATTTGAAAAACATGCAGTGCATTTGCCACATAAGCTGCTGGCACGATCAAGCAGGTGAAAGCTTTGCCTAGTGCTGTACAGCAATACATTGACCCCTTTGACCTTTCAGTGCTGCGAGCTGCCTGATTGTCCCTTTGGGCTAAAGACCGGTACAAAACACAGGGACTGGCAGCCTCCGGGTAAAGCCAAAGTGATTGAACACTGAGCCATAAGGTGCATCCTGTGTCGATGCGTGAAATGTCTGTGTGTTGCTGCCTGTGAAGTCACCTGGCAGAAGCATGGAAGTTATCGGTGTCCCTGATCTCCATAGCGAAATGGTGTGTGAGATGGTTCTAGAGCAGCCAAGCTGATTTGGTGAGCTGTGGCTTGCTGCTGCCAAGTATGAAGAGTCATGGAGGCTGATAGCCGTGGAGCATTCAGGGAAATTGTGGTGAAGACTCAGTTGAATAATGGCCAGGACAAGCAAATGGTGAGCTGCGAATGACATATACGTGCTCTGATTTATATTCAGGAATTTTCATCATCTAGGATCTTGGGGAAGGAGAGGAGAATTGGAAGTGGTGTATAAAATAAAAACAAGCACATCGGACTAACAGTGAGATGTGAATGCATGCAAATAAGGCAGTTACCGCTCCATAGTGAGATTGTGAACTCACATGCCAGGGATGGGGAGGGCAACATTCTGCCCATGGATACTGTTAACATGTAGGTAATTATTATGATATAGGGACATTTCTATAATAATAGAATATTAAGCATTATTGAATACTTTGGCCTTTCTGATTTTGATTTGTATGCTACCTCATAGTAACATAATTCAAAACACAGTGTCAAGTTCCATTTTTGAGCTGGCAAAACCCAAATCCACCTTACCATTCCTCCTTCTGCTGTTTGATATAAAAGACTGCTTAATAGTTGAGCAGAAATTTCCTCAGTCCAAACACTGGGAACAGGAAAATCCATGGTTTAATTTCCTGCCATGCCTGCCATTTCATTGCCGCTGACTCCATTACTCTCCCTGTCAGTCATGATCTCAGCATTCTATGTGACCCTGAGATGAGCTCTGACTACATAAAGAAGACTTTCCACATCAGGCAGACGTTCACCTGCACATCTGCCAATGTGGTATACTGCATCCGCTGTACCTGTTGTGGCTTCTTCTACATCGAGGAAACCAAGTGGAGGCTTGGGGACCACTTTGCAGAACACCTGCGCTCAGTTCGCAACAAACAACTGCAGCTCCCAGTCGCGAACCATTTCAACTCCCCCTCCCATTCCTCAGACGACATGTCCATCCTGGGCCTCCTGCAATGCCACAGTGATGCCACCCGAAGGCTGCAGGAACAGCAAATCATATTCAGCCTGGGAACCCTGCAGCCCAATGGTATCAATGTGGATTTCACAAGCTTCAAAATCTCCCCTCCCCCAACCGCATCCCAAAACCAGCCCAGCTCATCTCCACCTCCCTAACCTGTTCTTCCTCTCACCTATCCCCTTCTCCCACCTCAAGCCCCACCCCCATCTCCTATCTACTAACATCATCCCGCCCCCTTGACCTGTCTGTCCTCCCTGGACTGACCTATCTCCTCCCTACCCCCCTACCTACACTCACCTTTACTGGCTCCTTCCCCGCCTCTTCGATTTGTCTGCCTCCTCTCTACCTATCCTCTCCTCTATCCATCCTCTATCCACCTCCCCCTCTCTCCCTATTTATTTCAGAACCCTCTTCCCCTCCCCCATTTCTGATGAAGGGTCTAGGCCCGAAACGTCAAGTTTTCCTGCTCCTATGATGCTGCTTGGCCTGCTGTGTTCATCCAGCCCCACGCCTTGTTATCTCGGATTTTCCAGCATCTGCAGTACCTTTTATCTCATGATCAAAACCACCTGCTTTCACCTCCATAACGTCTCCCACCTCCATCCCTGCCTCAGTTTAATGGCTGTAGAAATCCTCATCTATGCTTTTGTTACTTCTAGACTTGACTTTTTTTTAATAGTCTCCTGAAAAGCCTCACATTTTCTACCCTTCATAAACTTGAAATCATGTTAAACTCTGCTGCCTACATCCTTGTTCAGATTAAATCCCACCCACGCATAGCATCTTTGCTTGCTGAACAATGTTGGTTCCCAGTCTATCAAAACGTCCATCTAAAAACTCTCATCCTTATTTTCAAAGCCCTTCATGACGTCGTTGTGCCTTAGCTCTGTATTCTCCTCCAGCCCTACAGTCCTCCAAAACCACAGCAATTCCCAATTTTCATACCTTGCAAAATCCTCATTTAATTGTTCCATTGCCTAGGCCCTAAGGTCTGCAATTCACTCCTTCAGTCTCTCCTCCACCACTCCATGAACACACACTTGTAAATCATCTTCTTTAGCCAAGCTTTGGGTCATAGGTACTAATATTGCCTCATGCAGTTCACTGGAATTCTGCTTGATAAAGTTCACGTGAAGTGTTTGGGGATCTTTTATTCTATTACATCACCTATTTAAGGGAAGTTCTCACTTTACTTCACGGTGCAATGTAACAAAACATTCATAAAATCTAAGAGCAAAATCTGAAATTGCTGGAAAATCTCAGCAAGTCAGCCAGCATCTGTTGAGAGAAAGCAGAGTTAATATTTTGGGTTCAGTGACCCTTCATCATAAAATCTAATACTTTGCCATACATTGGTTTGATTTTGAATTCTCTGTGGCACTGACTCCAGCTCGGTGATCTTGAAAGTTAAGTGAATATCTATGTTTCCATTCCGTTCCCTGCTTGGGTTTATCTTCCAATGACACTCTTTGAAAGACAAAAAAAAATAGCTGTAGTGGAATGTTCAGATGCTTAGAGTAATTTTCCAGTGATTATTTTATTGACACCGTTTTGTTGTTTTGTGTGTGATGCAGTTAAATTCATGTCAGAAATAGGAAAAAAAAAGAGGGTTGAATTTTACGTAGCACTTTACACAATTATTCAACTTTTGAAGCGTAATCTCTGTACTAATTTTGGAAAAAAAATGGAAGCCAATTTGTCCAGGACAAGCTTCCACAAACTGTAATTTGATAATGACAAAATCAAACATTTTTAATGTTAGTCGAGGAATAAGTATTGGCTAGGACACAACAGATAACTGTCCATCAAAATAATGCCCTGGACCCTTTAAATCAATCTGATGTTTTACAAAAGTGCAATTTCCCTTTAATATCACTTTCAAGTGCTCTCAAGATCTGGTGTGATTTGAACAGAGAACTTTAAAGCTCAGAGGTAAGTGTGTTACAACTGATCCATGTCTAATGCTACAGAATTGCCATTGTATTTGAATATGAATGAATAACATATACTTTTTAAACTACGTATTGTTGAAGAAACAAGGGACTAGATTTTGCATGAGGGTAGAGACCTCATTTGTCTGTGGTGAAAGTCACCCCAGTTTGGTGGCTTGCCCCGCAGCCATTTATCACCCAATCTGGGCAGCAAGCCCCAATTCAGAGTGTGATTGGGCAAGAAATGTCCAGCAGCTGTGTAGTCTCAGTAGCACCACTGGGAGCAGTGGTCACTGCTGGAGCTGCATCCAGCCCCCAACCAGGAGAATCCAGAGCGAATGATAAATGGCAGGCTATATGATTGGAGTGAGGGAGGTGGGTGCTGGGGTGGACAGCTTGGAGGTCCAGTGGAATCTGTGGTCTGGGTTACTGTGGAGCAATGTATTAGGGCCCAGTGGGCACATTAAGGAGGCCAATCTTCCCTTACCAAAACTAGCCTAAACAGGGTAAGCTGCCAGCCTGGATGGATTGATATGGCCCTCAACTGGCTAAATCTTGATAAAGGTGGAATGAGTCCCTTAAATAAGCCATTTTTGGGTAAATAAGTGCCTCAACTTGCCTTGGACAGGTGAGAAACTTCCCTGGTACTGGCCAAATTGTGGTAGGGCCCAGACAGGCAGGTGTCATAGAATCTCAACCATGCAGAAAGAGGCCATTTAGCCCATCAAGCCTACATTGACCCTCAGAACATCCCACCCAATCCCTGCAATCTCATATTTACAATGGCTAATCCACTCTACCTGTAATTTCCCAGACTCTATGGGTCAATTTGGCATGGCCAATCCACCTAGCTTGCCCAACTTTGGACTATGGGAGGAAACTAGAGCACCTGGAGGAAACCCACACAGACACAGGGAGAAGGTACAAACTCCACACAGACAGTTGCCCAAAGCTGGGATTGAAGCTGGGTCCCTGACACTGAGGGACAGTAATGCTAACCACTGTGCCACCCACAGCAGGGGACTGGGGACAATGCCCGTGACATTTTACACCCCTTCATTCATCTTCATCTGTGAACCTGCAGCAGGGTAGTGGGGTGCATGCTGTAAAATCCAGCCCAAAGTGCTAAGTATTCCACCCTTCAATTTTATAAATGACTGGAAAAATATATTTATGTAATGCGATAATTTGACTACAAAAAAATCATATATAAGATCTGGAATGAATAGTATTCATTTAAAAAAAAATTAAAACTTCTACACTTCTATTCAGTATCCCAATTGATATCAATAATTGTAAATTTATGAATATAAATTACCTCAATTGGCTCAATTGCTGCGGATCTGTGAACTGCTAAATAAGCTGCGGGCAGAATCTTGATGGGAGACATCATTACTGTTAACAATACTTCACTCACCATTGATGTTACAACATTACCTGCGCTTCTGTGTGGGAAGCAGTCTGGATGATACACACAGTTATGAAAAGGTGACCTAGTTTTATAGAGTCAGACTGTGCATTTGATCAGTTAACTGATTCATTTATCTCTGGAACGGCGCAAAAGACGAATTGAGATATTGGCTCTGGGTTTGATTTAGGACTCAGAAATCAGGTATTTAACTAACACCATTCCAGTCTGGAAATGCAGTTTGTTCCTTTTATTTTCCAACAAATGTATCCCTAGATTCTCTGCATAAATTCACCTTGTGGTATTTAAAGCTTCTCATAGATGCAGACGCTACAATCTTTTTTGCAATTAACTGGATTTCAAAACCAATCTGCTGACCTACTGCTGTCTTGTTTATCCGAATTTTAAGAGCAGCTGTTTCCATTTATTGAAAGGTGCCCTCCCTTGCCCCTCACTTCTGCATCATAAACATCAAATTGTACAAATAGGTTAGAAATCCAACAGTGCAAGTGATAAATATTGTTGAAAGTCTTGTTTTGTATTTTTAGAAAATACTGGATATGCTTTTATTCCACTATCCCTGATTCGGCAGATTTACTCTGGATATCAATAACCCAAGGCAGTTCTAAGATTGGAACATACCCATGTTCTTTATGAAAGCAAAGTACACCACAAAAAAAATTGCAAAATCTTACCCAAAACAATGCTTACAATCTCAAAAGAACCTTTTACATGGACCTGTCTAAAAATCAGATGAGAACAAGGGATCAGCCCACTTCCCATCAACTTCTAGCTTAATTGATCAATCAACCTCTTTCCCATGCCAGCTGTTTTTTTTTTAAACTATGAGGCAGCTTGTCTTATACTCTTTGCATATAAAGAACTTATATATTTACACTCTTGATGCTATCCAGCCTCCAGAAAATGATCAGTTTGACAAGTGACAAACATCACAAATCTATTATGTTTTCCACTTCAGCTAGATCAATTATCTCATTAAGACTTGTTTGTGTCTGGTATAAAAATGCTTATTTCTTGCCTTTAATGAAGATTGACATAAAACTTAGCCCATGCTTGCTGTTCACCACTTTTATGTCATCCAGTCAACTGTATATTCACAGTGCACATTTCCACGACAATCACATTCAGCTGATGAATAGTCCATACGATCAGATTTGATTCACTCTATCTATTTTAATTGAAACCTCAGCTTTTCCAGGGTTACTGTGACAGTTCAGTCCCTTGCTGCTGAGTTACAGGGTTTCAATCTAAATACACATACATTCCTCCAACCGAACACAAACACTTTTTAAAAACAAGTGACTTGTTCTTAACTGTTAGGTCATCACCAGGTTTCATATGCTTTCTCCTTCTTGCTTCATTCTTTTTCGTTTCAGTTAACCTGTAGAAACATACCTTGGCAGAAAGTAGCTGGAGTAGGCCAGTCGACCCCCTCAAGCATGCTCTGCCATTCAATGTGGGTACGTACCCTAATCTTGTCCTCCCTCCTGTCCCTTGATCCCCTTAGCCACAAAACTATATCTAAGTCCTTCTTGAAAACACAATGATTTGGCCTCAAGCACTTTCTGTGATAATGAATTCCTTTGGCTCTTCACTCTGTGGATGAAAAAAGTTCTCCTCATCTCAGTCCAAAAACATTTACCCTAATCCTTTAAAGGGAGGTAATGGCCCAGCGTTATTATCGCGGGATTGTTAATCCAGAAACCCAGATAACATTCTGGGGACCCAGGGTTGAAGCCTGCTATGGGAGATGGTGGAACTTGAATTCAATAAATATCTGGATTTAAGAGTCTAATGATGACCATGAATCCATTGCTGATTGTCGGAAAGCCTCATCTGGTTCAGTAATGCCGTTTAGCGAAGAAAAATGCCATCCTTACCCGGTCTGGCCTATATGTGCCTCCAAACCCACAGCAATGTGGTTGCCTCTTAACTGCCCTCTGGGCAATTAGGGATGGGCAATAAATGCTGCCTAGCCAGTGATGTCCGCGTCCCATGAATGAATTAAGAAAAGAAATACCATGACCCCTGGTTTTGAACTCCCTTACCATTGGGAACACCCTTCCTGCATCTAACCTGTTTAGTCCTGTTAGCATTTTGTAGGTTTCTATGAGAGCTGCCTCCCACCCCGCCATCCTTCTAAACTCCAGTGAATACTATCCTAACCAACTCAATGTGACATACATCAATCCTGCTGTCACATAAATCAATTTGATAAACTTTCGCTGTGCTTCCCCTGCAGCAAGAACAACCTTTCTCAGATAAGGAGACCAAAACTGCACATAATGCTGTGTGTGGTCTCTCCAATGTCCTGTATAATTGTAGCATAACATCCCTGCTCCTGTACTTGAATCCTGTCACTACGAAAGCCAACATACAGTTTACTTTCTTCACTGTTTGCTGCACTTGTGCATTCACTTTCAGCAAGTAGTGCTTGCGGACACACAGATCTTGTTGAACAACCCGCCCAACTTTTGGTTAATATCTAAAATAACTTAAGCTTTCTATTTAAAAATATAGAAGTACCAAAAGAAGGGGAAAATGCAGAGCTGAAGGAAAACGGAACTAGGTTTCTTTTTCAGGAAGTCAATGTTGACACAACACTCTCCTTCATCAATAAACCATGCTATGTTTCCATCTTATTGTAATGTAGTTCAATTTTAACTTCGGGATAATGGACAACCACTTTGATTAGCAGAATGTTGCTGGTGCTATATGAACAAGCATTTGCGTTGGAGCCTCAAATTGTCACCCTGTTTATTAATGCTTTAGATTCTATTTTTAACCAACCTGTTGAGAGATGTACTGGGTTAGAAAACTACTTATCCAAGTTGGCAATGACACACAGTTAGGCAATGTTATTGGTGGGGAAGATGCAAGCATACACTTACAAAGAGATTTCAATATTGGAAACACATGTTCAAAGCTGGGGTAAATGGATTTGAATACAGTGAAATGTAATGCTATCAATTTTAGACTTAAAAGAACGAAGTAAAAGAAAACTTACAATTTAAAAAAATACCTAGAGGCAGTGAAGATCCAAAGAGACTTTGGGTCCATGCATATAGGTCGTTAAAATGTCATGGACAGTATTACAAATATGAGGCTTATATAATTGTTAAATTTGGGGAATGCACATTTAAATGTAAAATCAATGAAATACTTGTTGTGAAATTAGCTTCATACTGCAGTTTGACTGTTGGAGATCAAAAGAAGGCTTAGATTGTTTTAGATTGGAAAGAACGCCCATGACACTTGGAAACAATGGTAGCAATCTCTGGGTTTATAAGGACTGGTCTCAGAGTTTCCTAAAGCTCCAGAAAGGTATTGGAGGAATGCGTTGTGTCTCAAACTGCCCATCTGCTTCCAAGATAAAAGGGAATTAAGATCAAGAATACCTAGCTATGTGGTTAATGTGTTTCACCTTTGCACATGGAACAGAGGAAGCCATGTTTGCAACCAGATTACAGGCTTTTCTATACTTCAATAAATCTTGCAAACAGATGGCAGTTCTGAGTGTCAGAACAGGATTCAGTGGAGAGTCAAGGTAGGGGTGGAGTTGGTTTAATAATTAGCCAGGAGCTACAGCAGTTTTTAGTTCCTTTGACTTTGCCTAGGAAACAGATAAGCCAAGCCAGTTGGAACCCTCCAAAGTCTCAGACTTGAGCTCAAAGTTGGGAACTCTTACAGAGAGTTCCACTCGCTGGCTAATTTCCCATTAGAAGTTTCAACTTCTGAGTAATTCCTGTGGAAACAGCTTTATCAGGCCTTCTATATGATTCCAGCATGCAACCCAATGGTCTCAATGTGGACTTTACAAGCTTCAAAATCTCCCCATCCCTGACTTCATCCCAAGACCAGCCCATCTTGTCTGCACCTCCTTGACCTGACCGTCTTCTCTCCCACCTATCCGCTCCTCCCATCTAACTGACCAACCTCCACCCCCACTTACTACCTACACTCACCTTTACTAACTTCATCCCCGCCTCTTTGACCTGTCCGTCTTCTCTCCACCTGTCTGCTCCTCTATCCACCTTCTATAACTGCCTCCCCCTCTTTCTATTTATTTCAGAGCCCCCTTTCCCTCCCCCATTTCTGAAGAATGGTCCAGACCCGAAATGTCAGCTTTCCTGCTCCTCTAATGCTGCCTGGCCTGCTGTGTCATCCAGCTCCACACCTTATTATCTCAGACTCCAGCAATGGCAGTTCCTACTATCTCTCAGTCTTTGGTCTCTGTTGTTCTCAACTACTATTAAATGATCTTCAGGATTGTTCTGGTGGTTTGCATGTTACTTCAATCATCTTCAGATTCTTCTCCTGGTTGTTAAGAAACACAAGATGGCTGGTTTCCTTACGAAAAGTCTCTGATTTATTAGTTTCAAACCATAGCATACAATAACTGTTGCAGGGAAGAGAAGCTGGTTTTCTTCAAGTTTACAGTCAGTTTTGACTGCAGAGAACAGAGAGACCACTCCTGAACTAGGAAAGAAACTGAACTGTCTCTAGCTTGTTCCCAGCTCTGTCCTCTTTACCCAAGAACCAATCACTCAGCCATTGGTAGGTAAAAAGAGTGTCATTGGTCCATTGATGAGTGTGCACATTGTGTGCATCTCAAACTTCAATTCCTGTTTTTACACACAACTACTTCCACAATGCCTGTCACGGGTGCCAGGTTACTTGCTTTTCAAAACTCCAGCCACCCTTTCAAACATGGGAGTTACAGCAGCTCTTTCTCACTTCAGTCCACAGTTTGTTTTTAAAAATAAGCACAAAAAAATGACATGGTCTTTACAGCTTGAACATTTAGGAGCATTAAAACTAGAAATGGATGTAGCTGAGGAAAGGTGACAGGGTATCGATTGGAAAAGTCTGCAAGAGTGAGGTTGCATACAACAATATGCAGAATATCCCGAGAAAACAGGGTGTGTACAGTACATTCACATTAGTATAAAAACTCCAGAATAAAATGGATTCAGCTGTGGAGAAATTGGACTCTATAACATTCATTCTTTCAGTGTCACACGGACTCATAACAGTCAAAAATGGTGGGTGACAGGCACATAATTGCTTCTAATAGGAAGTATGCTGAAGCCATCTTGGTAAAAAAATTTTGTGAACCTAATGCCCTGTGTCATGAGTTCAGTCAGTGTACTAGTTTGATGCCAGTGTTGGCAATTTTGAGTAACTCATGCCAAGTTGTTTTTATCCATCTGAACATGATGCCAAATAGCAGGAACGACCCCAGTCTTAATGGAATCACAAAGATCTGAAAGACTGTCTTCAGGATGGTTTCCCCTGATTACCAGGAAAGACTTTGCTGGAGCTTTCCTACAACTTTCATCAATTGATGAGCCTACAGAGAGTGTCCTGACAGTGCAGCACTCTGTCAACCCTGTTCTGGAATATCAATTTTGATTACTGTGCTTCAGTCCTTGTCTGGGAATTGAACCTTCTGACTTTGAGACAGACACACTCCCAAATCAGTCTTGACGACCCCTAGACTGCTGCACCTTCATGTTTTTTTTTTGAGGAAGTGTTGAATTGACCACACCAGTGAAAATCTTCTGGCATGGACACTTGCAACACAACTGCGGTTGATGGTAAACTACTTGCTGTACGTTGAAGTAGCTACTTTAAAATAATGAGGATTGGAATGCTTCAAAAGGCTGCCTGCAGTTATTTTGCACAGTCTTTGATTGCTGTTGTTACACTAGTGTTTCCTTTAGATTGAACAATTCAACCGATTTCATGTAAATTAATTGTCAAAAAGAAAACTTGTAACACGTAGCACCTACCAGGAGACGGACAGAAAGTAACTGAGAAGGGCTTTTCAATGAGTGCAAAATAAACTCATGTAAGAAGGTAGATTATGTGGAGATTATTAAGCAAATATGTTCCTTGCATGTCTTTCTGAAAGACTGACTGTAAACTCACCACTGTTGTTGAGTGATTAATCCCTTTGTGCAGAGATGATTACTACTGGTACTCCATCTACAGAGTGCAAAGCTCATTGCTGATGCCATTCTTTTACTTAAAAGCAATGGGTCGTCTCCGTGCCAGTAACTTTTAGATATGGCAAGAGCAGTGGAAGTTTGAAAACACTGGTGAGAGCAGTAACTGTCTAAGAACGCAGTGAGTGTTGCCAGGCCCTGTCGGCACAAGAGCCTAAATCACAAAGTAATGTCACAGCACAAGGAGTCAGGTGGTGTGAAGATACTGGTAATAATTGAGTTAAATTAATCAACTCGAAGGTTAGGCTAGGTCAATTAATTAGCATAAGAAGAAAGACAATTTGACAGTATGTGAAAAGATGACAAGTAGATGGGTCTTGGGATGCAGAGGTTGTATCCCTACCTCTGACCCAGGAGGCCTGGGCTCAAGTGCCACCTGCTCTAGAGGTGTATCACAACATTTCTGAACAAGTTGATTCGAGACCATCAATAATTTCAGATAGAGTAAATTAATTAATCTGATCTTGGGTTATAAAGTTTAAATTAACAAGGCTAGTAATACTAAACTATTTTAATTTTCTCGGCAAATGAAAATCTTATGTCAAAACATAATAGGAGTTCAATTGATCTTATAGAAAAAGTAACGTTAGCAGATTGATGAATAGCAAGTATTCTTTTTATTTATTTCTGTTTTAAGTTTATTTCTCTCTTGTCGATTTGCAATCTAAAAATAGATGCATACCAGCCTTCTTCCATCCCATCAAGTCCGGATCCTGTGCCTTGTGGGACCTCAATGATATATCTTGTGTCCTGGATAACCATACGTGCAAGCAATGTTATCAGCTGGAGGAGCTCAAGTTCCATGCTTCCGAGCTTACCAATACAGTGCTGCCTGAGATTTCAAGTGGGAGCGATGGTTCATCTGGATGATGCAAAAAGTGCTAACTCCAAGGCACCAAAGTGAATAGGCACAGGATGATTTTGCTGTGATTTGGAAGTGCATAGAGAACGATTCATTGCCATATTTGTGTCAAGGTCAAGGCTTCACTGAGAGCTGTAAAGCAGTCTGAGAGGGGTGGGGGGGAGGTGAATAGCCAGTGTCCATAGTCGGTATAGATACCGACAACAGAAGTCAAAAGAAGAGCACGGACCTGATAGCAAACTTCAGACAGTTAAAAAAGCAAACACCATTTCGACAATAGTAATCTCTGGTTGGACCACTCCAGGTGTTAGTGAATATTGAAATAGAAGATGAACATGCAGCTGGAAGGGTGATACAGGAGAGAGGGATTGAATTTTCTTGAAGATGGGATTATTTTTGGGGAACATGGGATCCGTTCAGATCAGATGGGTCTCACTTCAACAGGAGCAGGGTTAATGTCCAACATGGTAGTTTGCTTGTACAACTGGAGAGTTTGAACTAACCTTATAAGGATAGGAACCATAATGTAATTTTAGAGAGAAAAATCAGCAAGATGCTTAATGGATTGGAAAAGACGGATGGCATGAATGATGGGGGAATGGGTGTTGGGGTTGGATAATAAGGTTTGAGCTTGGTATTACAGTGATAGGCATAAATGCACAATTCGTGATAAATAAGTTTGGTGAGATGTAAATACAGACAGCCAGATGACGATATGATGTTCCGATGATGATGGAGATCTGGCTCAGAAAAGGGCAGGAATATGTACAAAATATTCCTGGATATAATTACAAAGAAGGAGGAAAGATGACTATCAATTTAAGGAGAAGATTACAGTATTGGAGACACAGGATGTCCTTAAGGGACCATAGAGTGAATGTCTTTGGTTAAAGCTAAGAAAAAAGTAGAGGTATTATTCCATTATGAAGTGCATTCTATAGGCCACCGACCAGTGGAAAACATACAAACAAATTTGCGAAGAAAATCTTATTCTTATAATATGAGAAATTATAGCGAGCATCCAAAAATAGTTTAAAAACTACAACTGGGGACTTTAATTATCCTCTTGTGGGGAAGCTAATAGTGTAGTGACACTGTTATTAGACCAGTACTCCAGAGGCCTAGCCTAATGTTGTGGGGCGTGTGGTCAATTCCTATCATGGTAACTGGTGAAATTTAAACTCAATTTATTGATATGTCTAGAATTAAAGCTAATTTTTGGGTTGGCAAAACAATTGTTCATTGTTGTAAAAGTCCACTGGTTCATTAATTCCTTTTTAGTATTACTGGAGAAAAGCACATATTATCAAAGCTTTTTGACTTGTATTCATCTGGACAGTTTGCAAAAATGCTAAAGTAAACAGAATATAACATGTATACTGTAAAAGAGGAGAGTTTGATTAACTAGCAATGGACTGTGATTGGCAGAGGTGTTACCATTGAGAATGTACCAGTTAGATGACGGCTGACAGGTAACTGCCAGTCTTTGTTTACACATTAAGCATATTCACTCTGATTAATGTAATTAAATCTTAACTGCACTTTTGAATAAAAATGATTTTATACATATATCCTGGGATTATAACATCATAAAAGACAAAAATGGGCAAGATATTTTGAAATGTGTTCAGGAAAATTTTCCAGATGTGTATGTGTCTGACACAATGAGGAAGGAGACATTGTAGGATCTGGTTCTAGGCAATGAGTTTGCAGAACAATAATTATATTATCATAGAACCCCTACAAAGCAGAAAGAGGCTTTGTGGTCCATCAAGTCTTCACCAACCCTCTGAAGAGCATCCCACCCCAACCCACCCTGTACCCTATCCCTGCATTTCTCAAGGCTAATCCATCTAGGCTGTACATCTCTGGACACTACAGGCAATTTAGCATGGTCAATTCACCTAACATGCACATGTTTGGACTGTGGGAGGAAACCAGAGCACCCGGAGGAAACTCAGCCTCACACAGGTAGGATGTGCAAACTCCACACAGTCAGCCAAGATTGGAATCATACCTAGGTCACTGGTGCTGTGAGCAGCAGTGCTAACTACTGAGCCACCGTGTTGTCCTCCTTATGATAAGGATTAGGTTAACTATAGAAAAGGACAAGATGTAACCCCAACTGAAAATAAATAATTCCGGAGGTGTCAAATTCAGTAGGCTTTGAGCTGATAACCCTGGCAATTGGCACCAATTTTAATGGACCAGTGGCTTTTCGTTAAAGAGGAAATGATTTGGGTGCAACAGAGCAATACATTCCCAGGAAGGGGAAGAGGAATAAAACCAGGATGATGAATGAGGTAACTGGATGAACTGGTTTAGGGTGCATATGATGGATTTCTTCATCAGTTCTGGACCTGAAGGCACTCCATTCACATATAGGAACTTCACAGCAGGAGTGACGGTGTGAGTAAAATGGCAGTCTAAAAATCAAGCCTCGAGTTTCCTCTAAGTCGGGCATAATATTCCTGAGGTTGACTGTGTCTTCCAGCAACCTCCCCTGGTCAGTGCTTGGGATTGCTGGAAACTCGTAGCTCAAGCCAGCAATATTCTGGGACCAAACCTCATCAAAATGAAAAAGATTGATTGAATTGATGAGAATCCTTCCCACAATGTTGTAAGTTGTAAAGAAAAATCCAATCCATTCAGTGCATTTTTAAAAACACATTATGAAAGGTATTCTCGGCTTATTATTAAATGTTCCTTTTAAAGCTCCTATCTAAACAGATCATTGTTAAATTCTCAACAGCCACAATTCTATAGCTTCCCATTATGTAATTCTTTTCAAAGCTGTCTCAGATTCGAGCATTGAAGACGCGAGTTTCAGTACTCCACAGTTTTGTCAGGAAGTTGTAATAAAAGTGACAATAAGTATGAGAAATGTTCAAAACTGATTTACTAAATAGTCAGAATAACAAACTCATCTAAAGATTTTCTAGATAACAAGATGTGGGGCTGGATGAACACAGCAGGCCAAGCAGCATCATAGGAGCAGGAAAGCTTGACATTTCAGGCCTAGGCCCTTCTAGGCCCGAAATGT
>JAHRHZ010000056.1:14414988-14428440 GCA_024137785.1 Ginglymostoma cirratum | reverse complement strand
CTTTTATCTCTAAAGATTTTCTATGTCATTTATCTCCCATGGGCATGTGAGTTTCGCATCCTCAGCATGTGACAAGGCTGAGATGTCAAGCTTTCCTGCTCCTATGATGCTGCTTGGCCTGCTGTGTTCATCCAGCCCCACACCTTGTTATCTCGGATTCTCCAGCATTTGCAGTATCTTTTATCTCTAAAGATTTTCTATGTCATTTATCTCCCATGGGCATGTGAGTTTCGCATCCTCAGCATGTGACAAGGCTGAGATGTTTTGTACTCTTCAAAGACCGAAGCAGGTGTCCAACACTTTATTAATCTGAGTGAGCCAGCACAGAATAATAATAAAACAGAGCATTAAATTCAGGTCACACTTAATCCATTTTTCTAATAGATTACAGCTAAACAAGTAACAACCCTGCTGAGCTCATGAAAATGCTTTAGCTTTGAATGATAAGATGAGATATTAGAATATTAACTCAATAATTAAACTGTTTGATAACAAAATGACTTCCATTACAATTCAGTAAATGATAGCCTTTTAAAAATGCTCAAGAAAATATAACACAATTCAAAACACCTCTGTATAACATATGTTACAACTGCTTAATATGCTGTACCTGCCCTACAATGTCAGATTTTATGTGATAGGCTCCCACATATTTATTAGTCATATGTAGTTTCTAACATCATTTTAAGTGAAAAACTCGGCATTAAACATTTTGGGAGATATTAATTTTAGCCATAAAGTCAGTTTGAGTGTAAAATAGAAGTGTGATGAAATGGTTGGCAGAGCCAACGATTAGCACAGCTTTCCAATGCAGATGGGAATTCCTCTGTCATCTTACACCATGAAGTCTGACGTGTTCTATGTTTGCTTTGTCTCAGTTATGGCATTGTCAGAGTTGCCAATTTCACCAAAGTTAGAGATGGACATATGACCTTTTTTTACAATTTATTACTGTGTCATGGCACATCAGCTGAGTTACTCAATACAGTTAGCACAAACCAGGATTAGATTTACTTCCTTTCTTGTGTTGATGTTTTAGCTAGACTTTGGTGAGTTTAACTGCCAATTGAACCACAATGGCAGCTGCAATAGGATATTAAATAGAACTTGGGCTTGTACCAACAAGGAATGCTTTATTATGGTGGAATTGTGAGCCATATACCATAAGTGAAATATGAAGAACATTCATTGAATTGAGTTAGATTTTCTGCTTAGAAATCAGTGGAGACAAAGGAGCAAAATTAAGGCTTGAATTTTTGTTCCTGGGAAGGAGCTAAGCTCCATCTAGTTTTGTATTTTGTTTTATTTGGACCTACAAGGTCGCTGTATGGCAGCGGCTGTCAAAACTGGAAGTCAATGTGTTGATGCATCAGTTGGCACATGCAGACTCTTGGAAAGGCTGTGCAACCATGTTCGTTGGAGGGAGTATTGGTCAGAACACATAGCTGAGACGATTTCCAGCCTTATAAACCCAACCCACTAAAACATGTTCCATATGTATTGCAGCGCTAAGTCCTCAGGTTTATGCTAACAGAGTAAAATAGCAAGCAATATTCTTTTTAACAATACAGACAGTTTTCAGTCTTTAAAGAATGGTAGATTTGAAATACCTTAATAGCTTCCTTAGACAGTTTCTATGAATGTATCAATTTTTATGAACATTCATGTTTACTTTAAATAATCCAAAGGACACTGGACCTCTCTCAACGGACACCTTACCACTCCCAGAAGTGTCACAGGACCATATCCAAAAGGGTGTCTTATTTCCCTGAGATGGCACCGTACCACTCCAAAGAACTGTTGTAAATTTATACCTTCTCCTACATCGTTTAAATTATACAAGTTATATCTTCAACATCTCACTAGCGGAAAGTACATCAGACTGACAGAAACTGTGGTCCTATATGTACAGCTGCATCTGTGAAATGAAGTGCAACCATTCCTTTTCCTTTCTTCCCCACCTATAAAAATAGTGGTTGCTGGGCTCAGGGTGAGACTTCTGGATTCAGGCTTCTTGTACCATTTTTCATTTGAGGTACAGGAGGATAGGAGCGGGAAATCAGAAAAATGTTTGTTTCAGTGTATGTTCAGGTAGCCACTCATCTGTGAATGAGTGTCTACATTTGGATATGTAGGAACATAGTGCAACACAGTAAAGGGACCTTGCAGGAAATAATGGGCAGATTTCAAGTCAAGTTGCTTAATAAGAGTATGAGCATTATTAAATATCATCTTGGGGATTTTGCACAGTTAAATGAAATATAGTGGTTGATATTTTAATAGCATACTGACTATTTAATTCTAATTAATTGTAATAAGCTGCCCTTAGACCAGAGTTAGATATGATCCTGAATTTTGTTTTGTACAGCTTTACCCTGAGGCAGTGTAGTAAGCACATACAATCCCTATGCTGTTTGTTGGTAGACTGCATTGACATTCAAACTGTGGAATGTATGGTCCTGTGGTGAATGCCAGACACCAGACAAGTATTCCAAGTATGTTTGCAGAAACTGTCCAATTTTTTTTCTGTTCTGAAACTTATCTGATTTCCTCTTTAGGAAGTTGTTTTTAAATCAGTTTTATGCAGCCAATATTTTGAAATATTCCCATCCTTCTACTTGGTTGAATTTAGTACTCTATCAGTTATAGGGTCAGAAATCAAAAATTACATGTTCTTATGTGACCCAAATATAAGCCAGTCTGCAGCTGGCTGGAACTAAGTCTTGAGATGGTGTATTCTGTAGTTCTTAATGCACATTCTAAATAGCCAGGAAATCTGTGAACCACTAGATAGGATATGTCTATAAAAATGCTTCATATTTTCCAGCAGTAATTGAAAGTATTTTTAAGTGACATCTTGAGAGCTTCTGTATGTTCTACTGCATATTTACATCCACTCTTACTCATTACCTAAATATAGCACATCAATTTGATCTCCTTGCAAAACAAGTTTTTAGAATAAAAGATGTTGCATCCACCTCTAGTTCTAGTCTGACGGATGTGAGACAATGGGGTATTCGTCAGCATTCATTAATGCCCATATATCATGGTGAGGTATCATGGTCTGTATTTTGCAGCCATTTAGTACACTGTTTTCTTCACTGAGTCTCCAACGTTTAGCCATGATTTGGAGGTGCTGGTGTTGGACAGGGGTGGATAAAGTCAGAAGTCACACGACACCAGGTTATAGTCCAACTTTTGGAGCACAGCCCCTTCATCAGGTGCAGTGAGGGAGAAGAGCACACAGACATAGACTTAAAGGCAGGAGAGATAAAGGGCAAAGGGATCAAAAAAATCATACGACTGGTGTGAGTGGAGTGTCAGATAATAAGTCTCTGCAGGTGACCAGAATGTTAGACAGTGAGTAATGTGTCAACAGCTAAATAACCAGCAAAAGGATGACATAAATGTGATTAAAGGAGGCAAACAGATAACTACAAAAAAAAATAAGGTGGTGCTTGAGACAAACCAAATGACTGGAATAACATGATAGGTATAAGAGTTGCATGCCGAGGGTCTAACCAAAGCATTAAGTAATTCAAGATTGTCCAAGCTAATTAAGTAGAGAGATCATAACAATTTATCAAGGTGATGGCGTCAAAACAGGGCAGTGAGGAAGATTTTACAGATACAGAAGTGTGGTGGGGTCACATGGAGTGCGATATGACCCCAAGATCACAGTTGGGGCAGTCTTCATGGGTATGAAACTTGGCTATCAGTCTCTGCTCGGCGATTCTGCGTTGTTGTATACCTTGAAGGCCACCTTGGAGAATGTTTATCTGAAGATCCGAAGCCAAATATCCTTGACCGCTGAACCGTTTCCCAACTTGGAGGGAGCATTCCTATTTGGCGATTGTTGCGTGGTGTCCATTCACCCGTTGTCATAGCACCTGCATGGTCTCGCCAACATACCGTGCCTCTGGGCATCCTTGCCTGCCTTGTATGAGACAGACAACATTGGCTGAATCATCTGAGTATCTGCCGTGTACGTGTTGATTATCTGACATGCGTTGCAGAGTTTGCCATGACAGGGTTGTCATAGAATCATAGAGTCCTACAGCACAGAGACAGGCCCTTCACCCGAAATTGGTCCATGCCAACCAAAATGTCCATCCACGCTAACCTCATTTCCCTGCACTTGGCCCATGTCCTTCTAAACCTTTCTTATCCATGTTTTTGTCCAAATGCCTTTTAAATGTTGTTAATGTACCTGCCTCAACCACTTCTGCTGGCAGCTCATTCCATATGCATATCATCCTCTGTTTAAAAAAGTTGCCGCTCAGGTTCCTATTATTCTTTCCCCTCTCACCTTAAATTGATACCCTATCGTCCTTGATTCCCCAACCCTGGGAAAAAGACTGAGTGCATTCACCCTATCCATGCCTCTCATGATCTTATACACTTTTATAAGATCTCCCCATCAGTGTCCTACTTTCTAAAGGAAAAAGTCCTAACTTGTTCAACCTTTTACTATAACTCAGTCCCTTGAGTCCCGGCAACATCCTTGTAAATTTCTTCTGCATTCTTTCCAGTTAAATAACATCCTTCCTATAGCTAGGTGAACAAAACTGAACACTATACTCCAAGTGCGGCCTCATTAACATCCTGCACAACTGCAACATAACTTCCCAACTTCTATACTCAATGCCCTGACTGATGAAGGCCATTGTGCCAAAAGCCTTCTTCACTGTCTTGTCTACCTATGACTCCACTTTCAGAGAACTTTGCACATGAACTCCAAGGTCCCTCTGTTCCACTATGCTCCTTAAGGCTTACCATTCACCATGAGACTCCTACATTGATCTGACTTTCCAAAATGCTATGCCTCACACTTATCTATATTAAACTCCATTTGCCATTCCTCGGTCCACTTCCCCATCTGAACAAGATCCTGCTGCAATTTCTGATAATCTTCCTCACTGTGCAAAGGGAAGATCTTGGCAAGATGCTCATCGTCATTGATATGTTGAAGGCTGTGAAGAACACAGCATTGTTTCTCCGGTGAAGTACTCGACAACGAAGGGTACTCTATCGGTCATATCCCGTGTCTGCATTTTGAGGTGGTCATTGCAATTTTTTGCTGTGGCACGTCAGAGTTGGCAACTGATGAGTCGAGTGTCATATCCCATTCTTATGATGGAGTCCTTCAAAACCTTTAGGTGTCCATCACGTTCCTCCTCATCTGAGCAGATCCTGTGTATGTGCAGGGTTTGACTGTAGGGGATGGCTTCTTTAATATGTTTACAGTGGAAGCTAAAGAAGTGCAGCATCGTGAAGTTATCCGTGGGCTTGCGGTAGAATGAAGTACTGATGTGTCCATCCCTGATAGAGATGTGTGTGTCCAAGAATGAGACTAATTCTGAAGAGTAGTCCATAGTAAGCCTGATGGTGGATGAAACTAGTTGATATCGCTATGTAGTTGTTTCAGTGATGCCTCGCCATGAGTCCAAAGGAAGAAAATGTTGTCAATGTATCTGGTGTATAGCATTGTTTGGAGGTCCTGCACAGCAAAGAAGTCTTGCTCAGAACCGTGCATGAAAATGTTGGCATATTGGGATGCACATTTGGTTCCCATCGCTGTTCCATTTGTCTGGATGAAGAGCTGATTGTTGAAAGCGAAGAGGTTAAGGATGAAACGGATGAGTTGTCGTATTGCTTCGGGTAAAAGTCCTCCAAGGCACACTTCAAGATACACAACAACACAGAATCGCCATGCCGAGACTGATAGCAAAATCCTGTACCCATAAAGATGGCCTCAACTGTGATCTTGGGTTCATGTTGCACTGCACATGACCCCACCACACTTCTGTATCTGTAAAATCTTCTTTACTGTCCTGTTTTGACACCATCACCTTGATAAATTGTTACGATCTTTTTACCTTAATTAGTTTGTGCAGTTTTGAATTACTTATTCCTTTGTTAGACCCTCGGCATGTGACTCTTATACCTATCATTTTATTCCAGTCATTTTGTCTGTCTCCAGCACCACCTTATTTTTGTTTTTTTGTAATTTAGTCTCTGCCTTATTTTATCAGAATGTAGATCATCCCTTTGCTGGTTATTCAACTGATGACACTTTACTCACCGTCTAACACTTTTAGTCACCTGCAGACACTTATTATTCCACACTCCACTTCCACTAGTTGTATGATCTTTTGATCACTCAGCCCTTGATCTCTCTGCCTATAAATACTGTGTCTGTGCTCTCTCTCTCTCTCACTGCACCTGACGAAGGGACTGCCCTCCAAAAGCTTGTAATTTTAAATAAACCTGTTGTCGTGTGACTTTTGACTTTCGTTAACACTTAGTCATTCAGTGTACAAGTTTGTCTGTTGTCAATGGTTTATTGGGTGTAACCAAATCAACAACATCTTCGTCAGGTGAAAAATAGTTGTTTGGTGCCTAATTAACACCAGCAGTCAGCAAAACGCTCTGTGGTTGCTCCTGAAGTGTGTAAAGTACCTAAATGATACATTTTTCATTTTAGAAATTGCTTAAAAATTACCTATTAATGAATATACACATTAGGAAAATCCTAAACCTCATTGACACAGATGAATATGTCTCTACATGACAAGTCTTAAATTTGTGGTTTCCAATTGGAATCAGTGGTTGATGTAAATAACATTCCTTAAATCCAATGATGTTTTTTGACAATTGTAATTGCAAAAGAATAAAGCTGTATAGTTGTGACAGATGTCCCAGTCAATGTTCCAGCACATAATATTTGTCACAGATTTTCCATTTTTCTGAATTCCTTTTTCCTTCCAGTGAACTCGTTGAAAGTATTCTGATTAAATTCATTTCTAGTGTCTTCTCACAGTTCACTATGGCACCCAAATTTGATTAGTAGGTGACAAATTGTGTGCTTTCCCCTGATGATCACAGAATTGCCCGGTACTAGTTTATCTGTTGGATGTTAAACTTGTTTTAACTGAACCTGTCCAGTGCAAGCAAATTAATAACTTAATCTTCCTTCTCTTTCGGAGGAGATAGCTGATCATCTTTTTAGTAACTTCCTAATAACGAAGTTCAGATCAAAATTTAGAGGAGTGGGAGATTTAATCTGCCTGTTACCACTTCAATACATCATACGTTGATGCTTAGGATTGCCTATACAGTTTTGTCTATGGAAGTTAGCTTGATGCATTCTGTTACATTTGTTCATTGAGATTTGTGTTTCTTGGGAGGAAACCCTTCTCTGTTTACATGTTACTGAACAATGAGACATCAGTTATGAAAGTGCTTTCGCAATGTAAGTTTGCAGATTATAAAATAAATCAATAAAAGTTTCAAAATCAATGGTTTCAAGTTGGCGAGCACAATGGACTCAAATGCACCATGCAATTATTAAATGCAGTGGTCAACAAAGAAAACAGAATCCCTAGTTGTATTGGCAAATAGGCGGAGTGTTTGTGTTGAAGTAATGTAGTGCCAAATCCACATCAAGAGTGCAATATTCATCTCTGGTCACAGAAGCTAATCCTTAGACCTGAATTTTCACTGCCAGGCTGGGAGCACAGAGTTGGGAAAATTTCCAACTCCGCAAACCAACCCCGGTTGAAAGTGACCTGGGAGTTTTTGCAGCACTGCTCCTTCGTGTCAAACGTTGCGTCAGATGAATGATCAGTGCTCCGAAAGCTTGTGATTTCAAATAAATCTGTTGGACTATAACCTAGTGTCATGCAACTTCTGAGTTTGTCCAACCCAGTCCAACACCATAATTTCCTGGGGACCTAGATCTTAATCCCGTCACTGGATATTGTGGAATTTTTATTCAATAAAAATCAGTTTTGAGAGTCTAATGATGAGCATGAAACTGTTATCATATTGTTGTAAAAATCCAACGAGTTCCTTCAGGTTAAAAAAAAACAATCAGCCATCCTTACCTGATCAGGCCTCTTGACTCTTAACTGTCCTCATAAATGGCCAGGCAAGCTAATAAGTTCAAGGGCAACTAGGGATGAGCAAAAAAATGCCAGGCCTGCCGGTAATGCCAAATCCAATAACCGAATAAAAAAACTAATGTTTTGAGTTTCCTTCCTCCTTGACTGAGTAGAACTTCACATTTAGTATTCAATCCATCAAATATCTAATGCCAGGTTATAGTCCACCAAGTTTATTTAAAATCACAGGCTTTTGAAGCACTGCTCCTTCTTTTCAGTCATCGTGTCAGATGGAGGAACAGCACTCCAAAAGCTTGTGATTTCAAATAAATCTGTTGGACTATGGCCAGGTGTTATGCAACTTCTGAGTTTGTCCAGGAAATTAGCCTGAGTCCCTGGATTACAGGCCCAGCAAAAATATCAGTGTCCCTCCCCACACCCTGGTGGTTACATTTGGGGCAGCTGGTGGAATAAGAATTTGCACAGGCACCCCCCCACATGAATATTATGGGCCAGTCCTCTCCCTGTACTTCACCCTGCTGTCTGCATTGACGTGTCTTCCCCAGGATTACCTGCAAGCTCACTGTTGGAGCTTGCCCTAGTTTATTGGGCTCCAATGCTCAAGCTGCAGTTAGATGATAGTTTGGCACCTCTTTCTTACTACTTCAATTTCAATAAGACTGGTTCGATATTTCATCAGTCTGGAGACTGTGAACAACAGCTGGTTGGTGTCCCCAGCTCTCTGGTACCATGGTAACAAGGCTCAACCCCCATGAGATTCTGCCTTGTCACTCTGGGAGTTAAATTTAGCACACTCTTCATCCATGACAGGAGAGAAATGGTAAACAGTCTTATAAAGTGTGAAAGATATTAAATGAAATATTCAAGTTATACTTGAGCGTTATTTCAAATGAAACCATTACTATGGACAAAAGGAGTAAGTCAAAGGCAATTTCTGTACTAACATCAAGAAGGATTTTTCTTTTTCGCAGATGAATATCTGGTTTCCAAGGTGGGATTGTGCAGACAAAGATCTCCAGAATCATTCAAGAAGCCCATGGATATTTTGGTAATGTGGGGGTCAAGAGATATCTGCTGAACGTCATGTTATACGGCTGAATGAGCTCCTTCATCTAAACTGATGTTAACTTCAAATTATAGCATAAGCTTTTTTTAAAAAAATCAGATACATCTCCAAGGCAAATGATACTTGAACGCCACCTTTCTGGTCCAGAGGTAGAAGCACTACCACTGTGCCACAAGAGCCCTCAACTTACAGTGTATATATTCCTGGACTGTTCTTCTCTAGTACAGAAAACCCATGTTACGGCAATGGTTTTCACCTCTGCATGTATACACAGCAGATTTTGTTTTAACCAGCACCTCATAAACTGGCACTCTTGATAAACAGGCAAAAATTATATACCTCTAATACTGTGATGTTTGCTGTATTATTCTATCCAATTATTAAAGGTTTAGTTTAGTTACCTCAATTTAAATGTATGTGCTGTTCAATTGAATGGCTACATGATATATCAGCTGTTGATTCAATTTCAAGTCAATTTCTCCTCAAATACTATGATCTACTGCGATGTCTGAGCAGTCAGATGAGGGTGCAAGTGAGAGGCTTTCTGCCAGTAAGTTTTATTCAAGGCAAAGTTGCATTACTAATTAAGTGATTTATACTGTAAAAAAAAGTCCAGCAGTGATGTGTATACTTCCTGCATTACATTCCTATTACTTAATGTGTGTTTTTACATTCATCACATGGACCTCTTGACCAATCAGAATATTGGATTAACCAGCACACTCCTGTTCGCATAGATACCGGGATAGTAAAGTTTATTGTATTTCTTTAATCTGTAAACTATAACATTCTTAATGGTAAGTAAAATACACACATTGTAGGCATTGTAAATTCAAATTCTGTGGCACGGTGGCTCAGTGGTTAGCAACGTTGCCTCACAGCACCAAGGACCTGCATTTGATCCCACTCTCGGGTGATTGTCTGTGTGGAATTTGCATGTTCTCCCCATATCTGTGTGGGTTTCCTCCGGGTGCTCTGGTGCCCTCCCACAGTCTAGGGATGTGCAGATTAGGTGGATTGGCCATGCTTAATTGCCCCAAAGTGTCCAGGGATGTGCAGACTAGATAGATTAGCCATGGGAAATGTAAGGTTACAGGGAGAGGGTAGGGAGATGGGTCTGGGTGGGATGCTGTTCGGACGGTGCAGACTCGATGAGCCAAATGACATGCTTTCACACAGTAGGGATTCTGGGGAGATTGACATGTTATTTGGTATGTTGCAGACATTAAATCTTTCTATCAAATGCAAAAAAAAGAGAGTTCTCCAGTTGGAACAATAATGCATCATGTTCACAATGTGAAGCTATAGGGCTAAATTTTACCAGACATCAACTTAGTGTTAATTTCAGGATGTGGGGAGGGACACATGAATTATTTCCTTCTGTGAACGCAAGTGAGTTACATAATTCTCTGCTGCTCACCTCATTATGTAAACACCCTGTGTCTATCATTTTGAGCTTGCACTATTGTGCACTCACCAACCATGGAGGTACTTGCCATTGCCAGAACATGCTGGTATTTCATTTGTACCTCACACAAGTGACAGTTTAACATCATCCTCAATACAGTTGACACTGAAGACTATGACAAGAAGGGGAGTGGAATGCCTGTTCTGAGCTTCCACATCTTCCCACACAACTCCATCATCTAACTCTTCATCTCCCAAATCATCTTGTGAGTCGCAGGCATACAGCTTAGCCGTGGCAACCATTGTGATGTATTTGTGGAGAGAGAAGCAAAGTTACCATTTCAAGTCTGATGTGTCTCTTCTTTGGAACTGAAGGGGCTGAAAAATGATGGTCTTTATACTGCTGTTCTTCTGTTCCAGAACAGTGGAGAAACCCCAGCAGTTCTGTAAAAGTGGCAGTCAGCAAGCCTTCATGAACATTACTTGCCCTCCAGGACGATCTGTGCTTTGTACAGATTTGAAGCTCAGGAGAACAGTGGGAATGAAAACTTGAGTTTGGCCTTTGGCAAGATCATCGCCTTGGCTTCCTCATTCATTCTTCCCAACAGACTGACAGTACCAAAACTCCCTGGGGACATTCCATTCAACTGTCTCTGTGCCCATTGTTGCGAAGTTGGATAGAGTACTTGTGGACTGGGAGACAGGAAGTTAGAATTTCGTGTTTGTGAAATGCTAGGGGGTAGAGCATTGCGTGGTCCTTTTAAAAGGTGATGTGCTTTTTCTATGCTTAGAGATTTAAATGGATATCTGTGAGCAGCAGCTTGAAAGTTTGCAAGTACAGAGAGAGTATCCAAATTGAAACATTAGTATTGAAAGACCATACAGTTATCAGGCCCAGCAGCAGTTTTACCAAGACAACAAGTTTTTAAATTTAGCCAATCAATTTGAACTAGGCACTCAGACACCAAAAACCAATTAATTATAAATCTAGTGGTTTTGACAACATAGGAACAATTCTATTGTAAGAAATTAAAATGTCATCAAGGGTATAAAAGAAGGGGGCATTTGGACAAGGACAGGAAAGCTAACTGCCATCCGCTACAGTTAACAACCCTTAGCTCTTAAGAGAGAATTAATGGATCTCCACAGACTCCTGTGTGTCTTAGACAAAGCATCATCTAAAGGGACCCATGGCATAACTAGTAAATATTCCTGACAGAAGGATCAACAAAGAAGGCACAGAGCATTTGGAGGACTTATAATCTGGCTATAATTTTGAGAGACTAATTTCTATTTATATTTTATATAAGTGGGACTTGTATTTATTGGAACAGCATACCATTAGAGTCTTGTTTTATTTAGGAATAGCTAGTCGTTAGAAGGGATTTATTTGGTTTGTTAATAGTTTAGCTAATTTGTTCACAGTTGGAGTTAGATAAGTAAATTGTTACTTATTGATTGTAAAGCGAGTGTCAGAGATTTATTTTATTTAACCACTAGAAGTTGCTATTAGGTGGGTTACGCCATTTTTCACATGACTTTCACAGATTATAGGGCAATGTGCTCCTGTTTGGGTGTTTCGGTGTTAGTTTTCAGAGGGGGTGGGCGGCAACCTTCACTTTATAATATTAGCTTTTACATAATTCCATTTCTCAGCTTTGGATGGTGCTGCAGTGAGGACAAGTGAGTGGACAAGAGCACTGCCTCACTATATGTCTCAGAGGTTTTGTTTGTTTATCCCTGTTCATTAATCAAAAGACTTGGAGATGGATTCTGTACAAGTTAAATCCCAAAATTCACTGGAAACATTAATCAGATCCAAGTTGAATTAGATTCTATTGTCACTTGATTTTCTTCAATAACTAGTGATTGTGCACCATTATCTTTGGTTTAGATCTACTGCAGTTTTAAAGATCTACCATTGCAGGTTAAGCACAATGATCCAGGTTATATCATTTGGTTAGAGGTAAATGAGTTTGGATACAATGCAGAATTTCATGACCAGTCATTCTTATGAGTAATTTCTTATGAATACACATAATAGTGACATTACATAACAGTATCATGTTTAAGTTTCCAAAATTCAGTCTTCAACTGTTTTAGTTTCTTACTGTCAGAAACCTAATCTTTTTTCAATTATGCTACACGCATACGTCATTGACAGATAATTACGTTATGTTAATCAGGCTACTTAGGTAAACAACATTACTTAATAGCGTAAAACAAGATGAGAACAGTACCCTTGACACTTCAGTGTGCATTCTCTCTATAATGACTGCTAAACACAGTGTTAAACTTGAACCTGCCAATTCAAATAAGTCCCATTACAAGTAATCGAAAGGAAATCAGTGCTGTGTTCCTATTTTTAATCTTCCTAGCACTATGTTGGATTCTACAGCATTATCTCGAACTTTGGCATGTAGATGCAGGCAACCAGATATTTGCTAATGATTAGGAAGGCATGCAGAGGTTGTTAAGCACAGACCCATGTTATAGCAATGTTACCATATTACCCATTAATCTCCTTGATTCTTTTGTTTAGTTGCAAGAGGCAGGGTACTGACCGTACGAAACTAGCCTATACTTACAAAGCACAGAACACAATGTTGTACATTAGGTATGATTCTGTAATTAGACAACGCTTGCTAAATGAATCTGAATGTGCCGTGAATTACACTGACAAACAATTTAGGTTAACTGTCAGACTCCTAATGTTACTCATTTACCAGTACTCAGGGGAAAAAAAACAATCATGTGACCAATCAGAGAAAAGTCATTCCCTTTAGTAGAAGGGTTAGAATCTCTAAAGACCATTTTCTTTGATTTTGATTTTGATTTTAATGTCACATGTACTGAAATACAGTGAAAGGCTTTGTTGACGAGTGGTTCAGGCAGATCACAGCAAGCAAAGGATGTACAGTTCAGAAAGACTTTGAGGCTTCCAGGTTCCATTACAGGTCAGAGATAAAAGGTACTGCAGATGCTGGAGAATCCGAGATAACAAGCATGGGGCTGGATGAACACAGCAGGTCAAGCAGCATCATAGGAGCAGGAAAACTTGACGTTTCGGGC
>JAHRHZ010000056.1:14402221-14414588 GCA_024137785.1 Ginglymostoma cirratum | reverse complement strand
CATCAGAAAATCTGATTTTCTGATGAAGGGTTTAGGCCCGAAACGTCAAGTTTTCCTGCTCCTATGATGCTGCTTGACCTGCTGTGTTCATCCAGCCCCATGCTTGTTATCTCCATTACAGGTCACATTATTTGAGGCTAGAGTCCATTCAATAGTCTAATAACGGCCGGAAAGAAGCTGTTCCTGAACCTGCTTATGTGTGTGTTCAGGTTTCTGTGTCTTCTGCCTGATGGAAGAGGTTGTAGGAGGTCATTACCAGAGTGTGATGGGTCTTTGATGATGTTGGCTGCCTTTCCACGACTGCGAGCCGTGTAAATAGAGTCCATTGATGGAAGATTGGCTTCTGTGATGGTCTGGGATATACACACCACCTTCTGTGGTTTCTTATGGTCCTTGGCAGAGCAGTTGCCATCCCAGCCTGTTATGCACCTGGACAGTATGCTTTCAATGGTGCAAATGTAGAAATTGGTGAGGGACTTTATGGACATGTCCCACTCACTGGTGGGTTCACTCATATGTTCACCACTAATGGGCTCAATAATGGAGGAGCAGTGAGCAGGATAAATAAGTAAGGAAGAAAAGAAAGTGAGCCAACCACTGAGGAAGCTTTTTATTCCCAGATAATACAGGGATGTATTCTCATCAAGAAAGCAAGACAAGAATATGACAAAGCATTGTACCTTTTCTGAACAAAGCAAAATTGTGTGGGGCAATAGTTCCATGGGCATTTTCAATGAAATGCATTGATGAATTTGTGACTACTGAGCAAGGACTCTGCACCCTTCCCACAGGCAGTACAAGTTGTTGTTTCTTTTAAATTTTGCTGTCTTGCATTTGTCCTGATAAGTACCAAATGAAAAATTCAACAGCGTGTCAACAATGCTCAAAAACTCAGTTATGTTTCCCCACTGATTGCAGAGATTAACCAAAACCACCTCAGGATCCTCAGTTGAATTTGTCATATGGTTCCATACTTGAGAAGTAGATTGGGGTATTTGTTCTCTAATGAGGTGCAAATGACTCACTGAATGCGAGTTTCTACCTGAAATACAGATTGTTTTTAACGTGCTTTCATTAACAATGATGATATTGGGGAAGTTTGCTGATTCAAACGAGGCAGAATCAAATAGTGAGGCTAATCCTAGCCTAAGAAGGAGGGATAGATTTTCCAGCTCCTCAGCTGAAAGAGAATATTATCTCTACTGGCAGTGTCGATATTCTCCATCACAAGAGTTACTGCCTGCAAAAGTGTTCACGAAGATACCCCACAAAATCTTAGGTGTGACAATTTGCCTCGTTTA
This sequence comes from Ginglymostoma cirratum, assembly GCA_024137785.1. Classification (NCBI taxonomy): domain Eukaryota; kingdom Metazoa; phylum Chordata; class Chondrichthyes; order Orectolobiformes; family Ginglymostomatidae; genus Ginglymostoma; species Ginglymostoma cirratum. Next base: position 14,413,287 of record JAHRHZ010000056.1, on the reverse strand, counting down.
GATATATGGCACAATATTGGGTTTTGTGTCAGTGTTCGAAGTGCAAGTCCCTTAATGGGTAAACAAGAACAGACCCAGAGCTGGTTGTATGATTTTGGCCCTCCTGTGGCACAGTGGTAGTGTCCCTACCCCTGAACTAGGAAGGCCGGGTTCAAATCCCACCTGCTCTAGAGGTGTGTGATAACAACTCTGAACAAATTGATTTTACAAAAAGGCTAGGTTCTGTTGTTTTACTGGTGATTGATGTTTAGAAACAAAAACAAAAAGAACGTAAGAGTCATGGTGGTTTTGGTGGTGGAAAGTTGCTTAGCTGCGTGTGAGAGCATTTATATTAGAAAAAAGAAAGCTTTGTGTTCAGGGAAAAGAAGAGAAAAAGGAAATGCAAAAGAACTGGATGTGGCCCCTTTCAATGCCTTTTTCATTTAGACACCTCTCTCTCTACCTCTCTCTCTCTCTCTACCTCTCCATAATATTTAATGATCTTCATCGCTTTGCATGTAAATTAATAAATTGGAAAACACAGGTAATTTACAGCCTGGTGGTTAATAGATGAAAACAAACCATGGGTGATTTGGTGATTTGGGGTAAAGAAAAGTTTAGTTGTACATAAGAGCGCCTCTGGATATGTATGTTAAAAATATGCTGGGTTCTGATCAGTGCCTCTTGTAACACAGTGGTAGATCCCTACCTCTGTGTCAGAAGACCTGATTTCATGTCCCACCTTTTCCAGTGATGTGGCATTGAATACGCTGACCATGTTGAATAGGAAAAGGAGAGCTGGGGTCTTGCCTTTTTTTTTAAGGGATCTCTACAGTGTGGCAACAGGCCATTTGGCCCAACAAGTCCACACTGACTCTTCAAAGAGCATCCCACCCAGACTCCCCAGTGCTGTAACCCTGCATTTCCCATAGCCAATCCACCTAATTTACACAATCTTGGATAGTGGGAGGTAACCAGAGCACCTAGAGGAAGCCCACACAGACACAGGGGGAATGTGCAAACTCCACACAGATAGTTGTCTGAAGCAGGAATTGAACCCAAATTCCTGGTGCTGTGAGGCAACAGTGCTAACTGCTGATCCACTGGGCTGCCTCTCTGAGCTTTAAGAGAGTGGTGGGCACCACAGCAGTTGGAGTGAGTTATCAGCCCCTTCAACATTATTCTCATTTAATTCACTCCCTTGTTTCCCCATCATTTTGATTTTTTTTATTGTTGTGACACTATCCCTGATGGGGCTAATCTTTGTGGCTTGTGCTGGGCTCTTTACATCTGTGCCCAGGTGTCCTTGGAGAGGTAACACTTGTCCACCAGTACCTTGAGGCCTTTAGAGGGAGGTGGGCACCACAAGGGCTGGAGTCCTGTCTCTGACTTCCTGCCATCGAACAGAGACCTGGGCCTTTTTGGTTGAAGAGTCTGGAATTTGAGCCCAGATCCCTGCGCGAACCCTATTTTAAACCCATGCTTGTTTAAGTGTACATATCTAGTTGAACCACCTTTTTATTGTCAGGTATATTGCCCTTATGTTACTAGCCACTTGAGAAGTTTGCTCATACTCTAACCACATTACTTCTGGTGTCATCACAAAAGTGAAAGATTAATCAAATTACTTAAATCTGTAATATTCCTATCTGATTAACTCAGGCTTACAGAATGTACTGACTAGGGTTTATTTACTTAAGAAACCACCGTTTATTATATGTAATTCTGAGACTATGCCCTCTGGTCTTAGACTCTCCCATGGGCATTGACTTAAGACTGAGATAAGGACGAACTCCTTCTCTGAAGGGCATCGATTTAAGACTGAGATAAGGAGGAATTCCTCCTCTGATGCGTATCGATTTAAGACTGAGATAAGGAGGAATTCCTCCTCTGATGCGTATCGATTTAAGACTGAGATAAGGAGGAATTCCTTCTCTGATGCGTATCGATTTAAGACTGAGATAAGGAGGAATTCCTTCTCTGAGGGTTGAGAATCTTTGGAACTCCTTGGAGTCAGAGTCCTTGTATATATTTAAGGCTCAGATAGATGCTTGATCAGTAGGAGAATCAAGCAATAGGGAAAGGCGAGGAAAGTGGATGTGAGGACTTTTGATCAGCCATTGAAAAGCAGAGCAGGCTTGAGGGACCAAATGACCTAATCTTGTTCCTATTTCTTATGAGGGGAAACAAAGAATTGGAAGAGGGTTGACTATTCTCATTCACTATTTGCTTTGGCATGGTGGCTCAGTGGTTAGCACTGCTGCCTTAGAGTGCCAGTGACCTTGGTTCAATTGCACCCTTGGGTGACTGTCTGTATGGAGTTTGCACGTTCTCGCTGTGTCTGCTTGGGTTTTCTATGGGTGCTCTGGTTTCCTCCTGCAGGCTAGGTGGATGTGCCATGATATATTGTCCAGGATGTGCAGGCTAGGTGGGTTATATGGGGTGATAGAGTAGGGGGGCGGGTCTGGGTGGCATGCTCTTAGCATTTACCTGGTCAAGCCCTTAAAAATCCTCTTTGTTTCAATGAGTTCACCTATCTTCCTTCTAAATTCCAGTGACTAGAGTCCTAGTTTGTTTAGCCTTTGTTTATAAGTCAGTCCCTTTGTATCAGAGATGATCTCGGTTAACTTTCTCTGAATTGCCTCCAATGAAATAATATCTTTTCTTAAATGAGGGGACCAAAACTGCTCACAGCACTGCAGATGTGGTCTCACCTGTACCTTGTACAATTTCGGTAAGACTTCCAAAACCTTATACTCTAAACCCTGTGAACTAAGGGCCAACATTCCATTAGCTTCAGAGATAGCAAGAACTGCAGATGCTGGAGAATCTGAGATAACAATGTGTAGAGCTGGATGAACACAGCAGGCCAAGCAGCATCAGAGGAGCAGAAAGGCTGATGTTTCGGGCCTCGGCCCTTCTTCAGAAAGCGGGGAGGGGAAGGGGGTTCTGAAATAAATAGGGAGAGAGGGGGAAGCGGATAGAAGATGGATAGAGGAGACGATAGGTGGAGAGGAGACAGACAGGTCAAAGACGAGGGGATGGAGCCAGTAGAGGTGAGTGTAGGTGGGGAGGTAGGGAGGAGATAGGTCAAGGGGGTGGGATGAGGTTAGTAGGTAGGAGATGGGAGTGGCGCTTGGGGTGGGAGGAGGGGATACGTGGGAGGAAGGACAGGTTAGGGAGGCAGGGACAAGCTGGGCTGGTTTTGGGATGCGGTAGGGGGAGGGGAGATTTTGAAGCTTGTGAAGTCCACATTGATACCATTGGGCTGCAGGGTTCCCAAGCAGAATATGAGTTGCTGTTCCTGCAACCTTCGGGTAGCGTCGTTGTGGCACTGCAGGAGGCTCAGGATGGACATGTCGTCTGAGGAATGGGAGGGGGAGTTGAAATGGTTCGCGACTGGGAGGTGCAGTTGTTTAGTGCAAACCGTGTGTAGGTGTTCTGCAAGGCAGTCCCCAAGCCTCCACTTGGTTTCCCTGATGTAGAGGAGGTTGCAACAGGAACAGCGGATGCAGTATACCACATTACCTGATGTGCAGGTGAACATCTGCTTGATGTGGAAAGTCTTCTTGGGGCCTGGGATGGGAGTGAGGGGGGAGGTGTAGGGGCAGGTGTAGCACTTCCTGCGGTTGCAGGGAAAAGTGCCGGATGTGGTGGGGCTGGAGGGGAGTGTGGAGCGGACAAGGGAGTTCCGGAGAGAGTGGTCCCTCTGGAAAGCAGATAAGGGTGGGGTGGGGAGGTCTTTGGTGGTGGGGTCGGATTTTAGATGGCGGAAGTGTCGGAGGATGATGCGTTGGATCCGGAGGTTGGTGGGGTGCTACGTGAGGATGAGTGGGATTCTGTTTTGGTTGTTATTGTGGGGACAGGGTGTGAGGGATGAGTTGCAGGAAATGTGGGAGACACGGTCAAGGGCGTTCGCGACCACTGAGGGGGGATGTTGCGGTCCTTGAAAAATGATGACATCTGAGATATTCGCGAGTGGAATGCCTCATCCTGGGAGCAAATGCGGCGGAGGCGAAGGAGTTGGGAATAGGGGATGACATTTTTGCAAGAAGGTGGATGGGAGGAGGTATATTCTAGGTAGCTGTGGGAGTCGTTAGCTTTCTGATTACCTGCTGAGCCTGTGTGCTATGTTTCTGCGTTTCATACACAAGTTCCCCCAAGTCCTTTTGTGTTGCAGCTTTTATTTTCTGTTTAAATAACATTCTGTTCTTTTGTCTCCCTTCCAAAATGAACAACAAATCTTCCAACTTTATATTCTGTTTGCCAACTTTTTGTCGACTTACTTTACCTGTCAATATGTTTCTGTAGATTGTTTGTATCCTACTGGTAATTTGCCTTTCCAACTACTTTGTGTTGTCTGTAAATTTGTCTGCAGCACATTCAATTCCTTCCTCCAAGACGTCAATATATGTTGTAAACAGTTGTGGTCCCAGCATTCATCCCTGTGGAACCCAACTGGCTAAAGGTTGCCAACTTGGTTATGGTTGGAGGGGAAAAAAAAAATTAGGGGAACATAGTTCAGTATCACCATTCCACAGGATTCAATTGAAAATCCTTTTGCTTCTTCTGAGTCCTGCTAACCTCTGATCTTCCTTTTTCCAAGTTCTTTGATTTTCCTACTGCAGTTGTAGGGCAGTACGCATACTAACTATTTAGTCTCTGAGTCATGTGTTAAAGGCAGCATCATATCATAGAATTCCTACAGTGTGGAAGCAGGCCATTCAGCCCATCAATTCTGCACCAACCTCCCGAAGAGCATGCTACCCAGACCAGCCGCACTATCCTATAACTCTGCATTTCCCCATCGTTAATCTATCTAGCCTACATATACTGCACATTACAGAGCATGGCCAACCCACCTAACTTGCACATCTTTGGACTGTGGGAGGAAACCTGAGCACCAAAGGACACCCAAGCAGACACTGGAAGAATATGCAAACTCCACACAGTCACCCAAGGATGGAATTGAACCGAGCTCCCTGAAGCTGTGAGGCAACAACCATTGAGGCATCATGCCAAGGCAAATAGTGAATGAGAATAGCCAGCCTTCTTCCAGTTCTTCATTTCTTTTTGCCACTGTATTATTTACACTAACTATCCACCTGGCCAGGAGTCAGTCAGAGGGTTGTTGTCCTATTGGTCACCTCTGAGCAACACAGCTAGTCCTGAATGGAAAAACGTAATCAACAGCCTGTCTCTGGGCAAAACTGCCATGAACACACACTCACTGGTTGAACAGGGCAGCTGTGTAAATACAACTCACAGTGAGTTCCAGGAGCTTGCTTTAAAGTTACAACATCTCCTTCCACAGTTTCCTTACTTTAAAGCAGTACCATTTTTAATCATTGTGGTCCGAAATGCCAAAATAAGGAAAAAGTTTAAAAAAAATGGTCTTTCCACTTGCTCAAAAATGTGTCTTGATTGCTACAAATGTCTGATAGTCTATAGTTTGAATTTTACCCATGAAAAAATGCATGTTAATTATGGTTTGTATTTGTATAGTTAAAGATTAACAAATAGAAATATTACATTTATTCATATGTCCAAATGGTTCCTACATTAACATAGACAACAAACAATTAATCTTGAGAAAGTCTCGAAATAAAATTGAATTGTACATCCAATAATCAGATATATTGTTCACAATACACAGATATTACTGAATCATTGAAGCAATAAAAATTGTATGTAAATATTTCCTGTCCACCATTTCACACTTCCAATGATATATGTCTTCATCATACCTAATTATATGCACATTGATGCAAAGTAAATTTCTTGTTTCTATTTTGCTCGCATAAAATCTGTTTCAGAACTCTTCAAAAACTAATTCATTTAGAAATTCCTTTACCATCAGTAATAAATTACCATGAACAAAAAAAAACTCGCTAACACAGGATCCCAAGGAGATGGTGCACTGCAAGTGCCTATATAATTTCTAAAATTACGTCTGTGCTGCATGCAAGCAGAATCTGGTGTTCTGTTGGTGTTTGTGTGGGTTTGTGTGGTGAATAAACTGCTAGAAGAATGTGGGAAAAAAGAGTCATGACATCAGTCAGTGTGCAACATTGGTTTGAAGCCTGACGTGCTATCTTAGAGACAAGTGCTCCACCCTCTGCTTACCTTGTATGATTGGCCACAGCCGAAAAGGTGGTCACAACCATCAATTAGCACTATTTAAAGGAATCATTAACTACCTACACCTTAATTGCAGGTTGATTCCTCTTGACTGTTCCTTCAATTCTGTAGTCTATTGTTTAAAGTTGGAAAGTTCTGCAGGGTTTGGCATGACAGAAAGCTGAAGGATTTTTTTTGTTGATCTCAAATCTTCTGTACATAATAATTTTGAATGAATGATTTATTGTCACAAGTACTTACAGTGAAATGCAACAAAATACAGTGAAAAGCTTCCCTTTATCGCCATAAACCAGTACCATTTTGCTAGCTTAAGAATAAGAAAAAAAATGAAAAGATGTAGCTTAAAGAGAAGTCCATCTACTTGCAAGTTCTGAGCTGGCTCAGTACTACCACTGCTGTGCCAGATCCAACTAACATTGAAATCACTGATCCTCAGGTGCTATCTTTCACCGCTGGGCCAATTCACCTTTGCTGTAGTGCCCTTCAGTCTTGGCCAGCACCGGACCCAGCCAGTGAGACATTGCGGATCCTCGGCGCCATCTTTTCGCCACTGGGCCTACCTCAGGTTCCCTCTCGTCCATGCTGGGCTCACTCTCCCACTTTAAACAAATACATGTGAGCTATCAAGCCAGATTTAATTCTGGGATACAATTTGTCCAGTTGTGACACCAACTGGAATCCTAACACCTTGTAGGTCACTTCAGAGATCAATTAAAAGTCAGGAATGTTATTGTGAGACTGATATGGGTCAGATTTGGTAAGAAATGCAAGTTATTCTCCCTTCCCCTATTATACAGACAATTCATAGACAATCATTATCGTAGACAATCTGACAGCGTCATGAATTTTATTGGTGTCACTTCTTATTTCCAAATTTTAAAACCAAATTCAAATGATCAAACTCAAAAGGAGGCACTTGATATACTGTTCACTGGATTATGAGTCAAAGCCTCTGAATTACAGGTCCACTAGTTGTAAATGCAGTTGGGCACTCTTACTGTATATGATGCAAAGTGTAATTGATTTCAAACAAGACTTAAATGTTCTGGTGGTGTAAGATTTAAAGAAGGAATGTTCATTTGTATAATTTATTTTATGATGGCAGGATTTGCCCCGAAACTTTCTCACCCAATTAAGACACTGTTGGAACGTAGGCAGGTATAGCAACGTCCCACAGTGAACCACATGACCAGATAATTTCTTTTGATTGGTGTCGGTTGAGAGATAAATATTGAGCAGAGCTCCACTTCTCATCCAGTAGTGGCATGAGATCTGTTACATCTCAGAGATTCTGTTCAAGAAACTCACCCCAAAGTCAGCACCTCGAACAGTGTAGCATTCTCTCATTACCACACAGCAGTGTACATTGTACTCAGATCTCTGGAATGACCTTGCATTCATGACCTTCTGATTTAGGTTGAAGTGTAACTCACAGAGGTCAGCAGTCCTACTTGCATATTGTTGGCCATGTTAAATCAGACAACCTTTCTCACACTGGACACTAAATGAACTTATCCTGCATTTAACTTGGGCAGTACTATAGCATGTTGCTGCCCCACAGATATGTTAATTGCATGTCAATTGTGGTCAACTGTATGCAGATGTTGAACACATTAGTTGTTACCTAAACACATATAATGATGGTCAGTCACAGAATTAAAATGCTATCGGCATCTTTAGCCTTTAGTTCTAAAATGTGTTTAATTCCAAAATGTGGCTGTGACAGAGAAAAGATAACAGCAGGTATAAAAGAGTCCTGTGTGGGATCGATAGAATGAAATGCCTAAAGGTGTCAAAAAATCTTCAGACAGTCTCGACTATGATCTCTTGTGATGATTACCTTCTGCTCAGCGGCAAGGCAAGGTCTGCAAGTTATGTACAAGCCTGCAGATACATTTTGTGCTTTTCCCTTTGAAGAATACACAAGGATAACGGTTGAAAAGCCAACTTCAGCTCTACTGGAGTTGACTAGTGGGACGGAATGCTTTTGTAAACCTTGCTAGGTTTGAACATCAATGTGTTGTGAAGATCAAAGAACAATCCACTAGTTACTCTTGTGTAAAGATTTTCTCTCTCTCATTCTGAGTGATGCAAATCAAGTTTTTTTTAAAAAAGGAACCAGGACAAAGGAACCAGCCTTCAAAAATGCAAGAACAGACTGGTTAAAGACAGCATCAAGTAAAGTCATCATAGTCCCGCTAATCTTGGTGAACTTAAACTGAGGGTTCCCACACCTCAGGTGAGGGGTAAGATTAAGAAGGCATGAACTCATTGTAGGGTCAGGTAGTACAGGAATTGAATCTGCACTGCTGGCATCACTGTCCATCACAAACCAATTTGCATGCTACACCACACCATGGTGGAATTTGAATTCAGTTAAAAAAATTGAATCAAAAGTCTAATGCTGACCATATCACTCTTGTCCTTTAGAGAAAGAAATTGACATCCTTACCTGATCTGGCCTACATGTGACTCCAGACCCACAGTAATGTGGTTGACTCTTAACTGCCCTCTGGGCAATTAGGGATGGGCATATAAATGCTGCCTAGCCAGCGACGCCCTCATCCCGTGAATGAATAAAGAAAAAATAATCAATACCACCAAGCCCCACTGCATCTGCCTGCTCTTTGTGAGCAACTCAGAGAATGATCCCTATAGTTTTTATCTTCTTTGTTTCTGGAGTCACCTCTTACTTCTAATATGTGTGTTGCGAAGAATTGTTTCTTCTGGTGTTTAGTAATAAATGCATTCTTTGTTATTTCAAAGAAGCTTGTTTAAATTGGCTTCTTTTCAAATATAAACGCATTTGGGTCTGTGAGAAAGGTCTCCAAAAGGGAAGGGATGCTTTCAAAATTAACCCTTTTGCAACTGACTCTGTGGGGTGTGTGATTAAAGAAGGCAAGTCAGTTCATTCCTCCTCACCAAAAGTTTACCAGTTTGGGGCAACACATCTGGCCATACTTGCACAGGGCCTGATCAAAACAATAGAAACCAATTTCTCCTAGAATTGAGCTAATCTGCTTGAAAGATAGAATGATGTAGAGAATAAATGGACATCATATTCATCGAAACAAACCACTAGAAGTGGAAGGGTTCTCAGCTGAAGAGCAGGGTGTTCATGGAGTCATTCTCCTATCTGAGGCTTAGTGAGGCACCATTTGTGACATCTATGCTTCAGTAGACGTGCTGAAATCTCCCCCCCACTGCAATCACAATCCATCTTCAGAGCAGGTAAATCATCACACCACCAGTGTCTGTGAACCAACCTTTGTGTCACGAGTTGATTCCAACCTGCAGCTAGTGATATTTATCATCATTGCCCTCCACTGCTGTCCGAGAGGGTCACTGTGTCTCACTATTCTATAAGACCTAATGGCATTCCGTTCTCCTTTCTTGGAGAGCAGCTTGTCAATTCTGTAAATGTGCAAGTGGAGAGGGTTCCTTAAGGTTAGTTTGTACGTGAGTGTAAACAGTGATTCATGCAGATCCATGCCTGGTAACATGGCAGCAATCATGATGGGCCGAAAGGCCTTTTTTCCATTCTGTATCACTGTGACTCCATGACCATGATGACTTCATTCTTTGCAGTCCACCTTGCCAACTTCCTGCTGACAAACAGATGCAATAGTGAAGCGAATCTGCCATATGCAGACTGTTTTTCCTGTTTGGAAACAATCTCCAGTGATGTACATGTTAAGCTGTGAACCACCTGTCAAGTAAAGACACCTGTCTTCAACTAATTGCTGATTATTTCAAAAGATGTATTGAAGCCACTGTGGTGAACCAAAGACTGTCTACTGGGGGACAAGAACTGCCTGCTGATATTGAAACTGACTTGTCCGATATCAGTTCTGAAAAAGAGTCTTTGAACTTGAAACATGAACTCTGTTTCTGTCTCCACAGATACTGCCAGAGCTGCTGAGTTTGTCCAGCACTTTCTGCTTTTATTTCAGATCACCATCATCCGTAGTATTTTGCTTTGATTGTATGAACCTTCAGCACTTGTCTGCAGCATGTATACAATGAAAGCCATACTGCCACACGAAATGTGATTGAGCTGATTGTAAGGTGCTACCTTAATGGCAGGCTTTCTCCTGAAGCGTACTCAGCAGAGGGTGTGAGAGAGGATGTCTGCTGCTTGCTGTACAACCTCACCATCGTGATGGCACAGCTTTTGCCACCAGGTGTGTGGCAAGTGGCTGAGGAGGAGAAACAGGAAGGAGGTGAACTAGACATCCCATCGCTGGTTGCGTTGTCCATAAAGGACATACTGAATCTGATGCCACCAACTACAATCCCAATTCTCCATTTACTAATGGTTTTACACATTACCTTTCCTCTCTTACTGATCTTGACACTATCTGCTTGGTCACAGTCCAAAAATTAACTAGAACACAAAATAAACATTCCAAACCTAAATTTATGTAGGATGTTATGCATATTGCATGTGAAAGTCAACTAACCATCCTTTTGCACCCCTGTAGTGCCAGTTTTCAGCGTGTCTTTGCATGTGTCAATGGTGCCATGTTGTTACTGCATGGCATCAGTGGAAGGTTATTGATGTCCAATGGAGGAGATTGCGGGTGGGCATGTCGGATGACTTCGAGCAGCTTTGGATTTAGAAATCCTTGATGCATTATCTCAGCACGGGCAGCTGCAGTCTGGGCTGACAGACAACAGCAGGGCACTGGCAGAATAGCAGGGGTAGGAGCACTAATGCTGGCTTTCTAAAAGCGATCACCTCAGTTAATATAGAGTGCTGGAGGTGAGGGCAAGAAAGTCAGGGACCAAGTTTTAAAAAACAATTTGCAGTCGAGAAAATAAGCTGGAAGCTGGCTTTTCAGTCTGAGATGATCCTGGAATATGAGGGGACACTCAGGATGAGAGAAAATAATAAAAACAAAATTGCTGGAAAAGCTCAGCAGGTCTGGCAGCATCTGTGAAGG
>JAHRHZ010000056.1:14361840-14397221 GCA_024137785.1 Ginglymostoma cirratum | reverse complement strand
TGTTTCGGGCCTAGACCCATTTCTGATGAAGGGTCTAGGCCCGAAACGTCAAGTTTTCCTGCTCCTATGATGCTGCTTGGCCTGCTGTGTTCATCCAGCCCCACACCTTGTTATCTCGGATTCTCCAGCATCTGCAGTACCTTTTATCTCCTATACCTTCAAAAGATCTCTGCGTGGCAGAGTACCTGAAATGGATGGGTGAAGGCATGTGAGTGGATAATAAATAACTGACCTAACTTGCATAATTCCTGATCCTGAGTCACTTTGGATGTTTGGAAGACCAAATTCTAGTGAAAAATTTAAGTGATGTTTTGACAAGTTGTGCATCTAGCAGACTGAGTGAGACTGTAGACAGACATCTAAGCGGCTGTGCATGTTGGTACAGAGATGGAGATAGAAGAGGAGAGTGCTGTTTAGATGTACTACACATGCACAAAAGTTCAAACATCACAAATGAGGGACATGAGCACTGACCTTTTTGAGGTGCAGTTGCACCAAACACAGAATGGTGGTGCTGCACAGTCCATAATTGCTGCTTCCCCCTAAAAGATATCCATCTGGTTGAGGCTGTTATAATAGGTAATAGTGCTGAGTAGGTTAATGCTGGAGACTGCATTTAGCCTCACCCTTTTTGATATCCTAAGCACTTGATTAGTGAAAGACACAATATTGCAGAATTTGGAATGGGAGATATCTTGCATCCTAGATCTCCCTATAGTTCTATTAACAAAGTCTTTTTGACTAATGTAGCTTATACTTGATTGCTATCATGTGAAAAACTACATCTTGTTTAAGCACCTACTCATTAGATTACATAATGATTTTCCTCTACCAAACTAGACAAAGCAGACTCAACCCAAAAGGAGGATGGTGACAGCAAATCCATCCTCTGGTGACTAAGAGTCCAGCTAGCTCAGACAACATGCCAGCCACAATTGCACATAGGTTTAATTTAGGCATTCCATTACACCATGTCAGGTAGTGGTGTAGGTTAGAATTCACCTTAGCTGTACAAAATGAATTCCAATGAACCCAGAAGAAATTTCCAGTCACAACTTCAAGAGTGACCCAAGCAGTCAGGTCATCTACAAGGAGCTGAACAATCAAACAGCCTGCAGCAGCCCAATGTGTGGCAAGATTCAATAAGGGAAAAGCTGTAATCAATGCTACAATTCAGACCCAGCAAGAGAAACACAGAAATGTAAGCTAGAAGTTACATGGAGCTGGGGTACCAGTCACACTTGGCAGTTACAGATTGCAAAATGTGCCGTTGAAATAAGGGAGCATTTCCCAGTTGGAGTCCAGCTGGTAAGTGAGGAGACATTGTAGACTCTTAGTGAAGACAATTAGTAAAGAAAGGAACGTGGAATTCACAACATAAGCAGATCAGCTATGATCTTACTGAATGATAGAGTAAGCTTGAATGCCTGAATGGCTACTTATTCTTTCAATTTATGTTTTCTTTTATTACATAAATTCTTAGTGGGCAAGACACATTTCACTTAAAAACTATGAGGTGTTTACAGGCTGAAAAGATAGGAAGTAGAGCAAATGTAGCTTCAAACCAGAGCAAGCACTACCAACCTAGCAACAAAAACAAAGTTGCTGGAAAAGCTCAGCAGGTCTGGCAGCATCTGTGAAGGAAAAAACAGAGTTAACGTTTCAGGTCCAGTGACCCAAAACATTAACTCTGTTTTCTCTTTCACAGATGCTGTCAGACCTGCTGAGCTTTTCCAGCAACTTTGTTTTTGTTCTTGACTTACAGCATCTGCAGTTCTTTTGGTTTTTACCAACCTAGCAGGCAGATTCCCCACAGGCACACCGGTAGTAGGGAATACAGAAGTAACATAAGCTAAGGCCACAGCACTGAAATGGTTGCAAAACTGGAATTAGTAGTCTAAGCTGACAACTTCTAACAGAAGAAGAAAGTAAGAAGGCTATTGAGGCTGCAGTAAAAGTAAGATATTTGTAACTGAAGCTGCAATTAAGATGGGAAGAAATTATTAAAGCTGTGCAAGCCAGGATTGAGTCAGACAAGCTGTTTAAAGAGAACAGTAATTTTTATTAAAATTGTAAGATAATTGGATTTATGGCATGAATTGACTAAGGGAAACTGTTAAAAATAATGGAATTCAGCACTAAAATCACACAGGTAGTAGGATTTGTTTGGTACTGCTGTGAACAAGGGCAAGGATAATTTATTAGGCTTTGAAGGGTGGAAAATTGTCCAACTTACTTATGAAAAGCTGGGAAACTTCAATTTTAGCTACAAAGACCCAGGAAATCTCTCTAGTAAGCAATCCAAGGAAGCAACACTGATGTCCTGCAGAATTAAATGCCTTTAAAGTACAAGAATAAAGCAGCAACAAGCTACTGCAAAAAAATTTTTTTAGGAAAAATAGAATGCAGAATTGGACATCTCAGAGAAAAGAATTCTTAACTTCTTAACATATAGCTATAAGACGAAGATCTGTGGATGGTGGATTTCTGTCTTTGTTTCTTAGTATATAGAATTGCTTCCAAATCAGACTAAGTCTGCAGCTGAACAAAGCAAAATCTCTGCATTCAACTGGAACTATAGCTGGTGATGCTGTAGCTTGGTAAAGGCATTAAAGAAGGCAGAGGTACTTTTGATGAAGTGTTGACAATTCCTTTAATCGTAGAACAAGCAAAAGTCTTGAAGAGCAGCATTTAACAGAAGTGTTCAGAAGCCATAAGAATCTTTAGATAATTGAATTATCTCTATGGATTAGTGGAAAATGTGACGATGGAGCTGTAAGGTCAGAATTCGTATCAGACAGAATTGTTGTTGGAATAATTGATGAGTCTTTGAGATTTAGTACTGTTGAAGGAAGATTGATTTTGGAGGAAGATAGCCGATGCTAAGATGATTGTCAGTTCAAGAGAAACATTTAATTTCTTTGATTTCCAAGAAAGAATGATCAGTTTGTGGACTGTGACCACGCTTAATATGCAACAGTTTTCTTGTAGCATGCTTGAGGAAGTGAACAAGTTGTGTTCACTCACCGGTAAATGCAGGTGACTATTAGGTTTAAGTGCAGAGTTCACATACGTCAACATAAATTGGCCAGCAGACAGAGGATAAAGATTGGTTCTCACAGATTGAAAATGGGCTGCTTAAGGATCCATGGAAACCGTCACTGGGGTGGAATGACCACTGTCCACAGATTCAGGATTTGGTCAAAAATAAATTGCCTGGTTCAGACATCCAGGAAACTGTCAAGAAGAAATTTCTTCACTTAGAGACCCCGGATACTGAGAGAAAGAAAATACCTGTTTCACCAGAGCAACCGTCTTCTATAAGGACATTTATGAGATTAAAGGTTCCCTGATGGTGTTTTGGGGCAATTATGTTTCAGCAGGAACAATCTCCTCTACAAAGGATATCCAAGAGCTAAGAGATCTTTCAGTTTAAAGAAACTTACTGACCTTACACAGTCAAGAGAATCAAGATCATATTCCTCAACAACCCACCACTCTTAGAAGTCCACTGATGACATATTCTGCAAGAATTGAGAATCCTCCAGATTGCATGAATTTGTGAAGTCAGAGATTTAGTGTGCACATGAGTAGTATTAAATGTTTTATATATGTGAATGCATGAATAATTAGGGGGAAAAAGCTTGTGGGGACATGTTGTGCAGGTAATGACACTGAAAGAACTAGTACTTATGACTGTATTCATGTCTATCCTGTCTGATGATGTCCAAAGAACTTGAATGGGGAACAGTAAAACATATTAGGATCTTGAAAGGGGCAGATTATCCTAGATCCCCTATTTGTCTTATTAACGATGTCTATTTTACTAATGTAATTTGTATCTGATTGCTATCATACGATAAATGAGACAAAAAGGTCTTCTCATTATACTACCTGGTGATTTTCCTCTATCAGATAAAGATGGTCCTGTCGATCCCAACCAGGAAGGAAGAAGCTGACAGCAAATCTTCTTTATGGTGATCAAGAATCCAGCTAGTTTAGATAACATGGTGCCAGAGATGGCCATCTGAATATTTAAATTAGCTGCACCATTCCAACATAAGGAATTAGAGAGCATGTTTACGTGTATGAAATATTAGATCATTTCAGTCATGTAAACTAAGCCTGTTATTTGAAAGTACAACACTAAATTATTGAAAAGAAATGCAAAAACCAACATGAAGCAGAATTATTGTTTTTGATTTTTGGACTAATCAGAAATGTAAAAAACTATCTCAGTTGTGGTTAGATGCTGAGATGGGAAAGTTAGAGATTCATACAGATGAGAGTCACCGGACCAAACGTCATTTTCTTGCTTTGATTTTACTCTATTTTCTTTCATCTTGCATGTGGAGCATGAAAAGAGCAGCATTTATGCAGTTGAACAACATCCCATACGATAATGTGTGACTGGTATTCTCATTGAGTGACTTTATCATTATTTTGGAGTCTGGAACAATAACATTGCATTGTCATCATGCTAATTCAACCTAAACCCAGACTTAGACTCTGATCTACAACATGACATTCCCTGGAGGAGGAAATCTGACTCCCCTTTTTGCTAGGATATCAGATCAACTCTTACCACATGATTTACATTCCGTAAGTTTGATGCTGATATTAAACCAAAACAACTTTACAATGCTAATCTTCGGGTAAGTGTTGTGTGCTTTAGGGTGTAATATTACTTCCCTCTATTGCTTTCTCTACTCAGATTAAATGTCAGAATATTCATGCATAAAAATTCCATGTGTCAATCTGCATCTTATATTTTAATAAGATTAGTTATATTTCACCTTCAAAACAAACAGGTACGTTATCCTGTCCAGATTGCAGGATTCCACCTGCACCAGCTGGTGGATTATTCTCACATGACAAGACGTGTTGTTTTTGAAATGAATCTGGTGAAAGCAATACATTTCAGTACTCCAGAGACAGGTTGAGTAAGCTGTAGAGGACTCTAATGATAAGCTCTTGTGACAGGCAGCATCTCACTCCAAAACCTTTCAATCAGACAACCACTTGAATGCTGACAGCAAATTTACCTCGGTTGCTTTGTATTTATGCATTGAAAGCATTAGCAAGGAATGGGCTCTCATTATTTAGAACTTGACCTAGTCCAGACGTCATGCATTTTGATGCATCAAGGGATTCATTCCTGACTTTTAACAGAGTTTGGAGGAACTTACTGTGTATCTGCTGAATGATTCCATTAATTGCTGGTATGCTGGATGCCTCTCTTGTGGAAATTTTTGTTGTCCCAGTAAATATCACGGTGAGTTTAGTGTTCAGCATTGTTCATTTGCAAAGGACACAGCAAATTGTGACACAATTATTACAGAATCTGAGGTAGGAAATCCAAATCAATTGTTCCTTGTGTGATGCAATATTCCAACTGTTCCTGGACTAATCAGTTTGCTAGAAGTTTGCTTCAGCAAGTGTTTGTTAATCCAGTTTCTGTGTTTATATGTGGATATGTATATGTTCCCCAAGACAGTGAATGATGCACTCCACCCTGTTTTGTTTAGGTGAGTGGATAAACATATTGAACATGCTTCTTCACGTGATACCTTAGGAATGCTTCTTAATTAACGTGTGATAAACCTCCCTCCAGCCACTGTTTCAGAGTGGATTGGTTTGAAACAGCATTCATTGATTTTCATTGTGTAAGCCTAAATGGACTTCTTTGACAAAATGAACTTTTGTCCCATACTGTCTCTATAACTCTGATAGTTTTTGAGAAGATTTGTAGCTCGTGTTGTGGATGAGGTTGTAGACATGCTCACTGAGCTGGTGTGTTTGGTTGCAAACATTCCATCACCCTGCTAGGTAACATCGTCACTGCGCCTCTGGTGAAACGTCGGTGTTCTGTCCCACCTGTTATTTATATGTCTCAGTTTGCTGGGCTGGTTGGTATTACTTTCGGTTTTATTACTCAGTGGTTTGTACACAGGTTCTAATCCAATCTGTTTGTTGATGGAGTTCCGGTTGGAATACCAGGCCTCCAGGAATTCCCTGGCATGTCTCTGTTTGGCTTGTGCGATTATTGATGGGTTGTCCCAGTAGAATTCGTGTCCCTCGTTGTCTGTTTGTAGTGAGACAAGTGAGAAGTGGTCATGTCTCTTGGTGGCTAATTGGTGTTCATATATCCGTATTCACTTTTCTTCCGGTTTGGCCTATGTATCAGAGATCTTTTCTCTGTTTCTCACAGATCTTGCATGGTATTTTGTATAGTACCCCAGTTTTGCTGGTTTTGGGTATGAGATCCTTTACATTCGGAGTAGCTGTCGTAGGGTGGATGTTGGTTTGTGGGCTACTCTGATACGTAGGCGCCTGAGTAGTCTTGTGGTCATCTCTGAAATGTCCTTGATTTTGGTAGGGTGATTAGTGAGTCTGGAGTTCCCTGTTGTTTTTGCGTTCTGCCATTATGTGCAGGAAGGGTAGTCGGTTATTGTTCTCTTCTTCTTTCATGAATTTTATCTCGGTAAGGATGTTGTTTATGTGTCGGTGGGTTTCTTCTTGTTTTGTGCATTTAATAATCACAAAGGTGTCATCGAAATATCGGACCCAAAGTTTGGGTTGTATAGTGGGGAGCCCTTTCCATTCTAACCTTTGCATTACTGCTTCTGCAATAAGCCCTAATATTGGGGATCCCATTGGTTTTCCATTAATTTGTTTGTATATGCTGTCATTGAAGGTGAAGTGGGTTGTGATGCACGGGTCTAGTAGTTTCATGAATGATGGTGTCCTTATTGACTCCAGACTAGCATATATAGAAAGACCACACATCCGGACCAGATACTCAATTACACTAGCAACCACCCCAAAGCCCACAAATGGAGCTGCATCAGGACACTTCTTAAACGAGCCACAACACATTGCAGCAACCCGGAACTACGCAAAGCAGAGCAGGAGCTCTTATAAGGAGTCTTCGAAAGAAATGGCCACCTGAAAAGCACAATCCGCTGTTACATCCCAGGCAATCTGCAACAGGAAGACACAATACGACCAGACTCACTAATCACCCTAACAATACATCAAGGACATTTCAGAGATGACCACAAGACTACTCAGACCCCTAGATATCAGAGTAGCCCACAAACCAGCAACTACTCTACGACAACTATGAGCGAATGTAAAGGATCCCACACCCAAAACCAGCAAAACTGGGGTAATGTACAAAATACCATGCAAGGACTGTGAGAAACACTACGTAGGCCAAACCGGAAGAAAATTGACAGTGCAGATAAATGAACACCAACTAGCCACCAAGAGACATGACCAATTCTCACTTGTCTCCCTACACATGGGCAACAAGGAACACAAATTCGACTGGGACAGCACAATCGCATAAGCTAAACAGAGACACACCAGAGAATTCCTGGAGCCCTGGAATTACAACCGGAACTGTATCGACAAACACATTGAATTAGACCCTGTGTACAAACCACTGAGAAACAAAACCGGAAGTAATAGCAACCACCCCAGCAAACCAAGGTATATAAATAACAAATGGGACAGAGTACCGACGTTTCACCGGAGGTGCACTGTCGCTGTTACCTGACAGGGTGATGAAATGTTTGCATCCAAACCCAGCGGCTCGGCAAGCATGTCTACAACCTCATTTATGACAGTACTGTGCCCATCTAGTTAAGAAATGAGACATGTTTCCCTTTTGGATCTAGTATCAAGTAGTGACATCCACTGTTGTTCTTACTACCTCAAGAATTGCAATGCATTCTGCCTGCTTAGAATGAATGCAAGTCTTTTTTTCCTGGACAGTTCCTTTATAAATTTTGCACTCCTCTGTAGCTTCAAAGGGATGCACTGTTTTCTCATAACAACAAGAGTCATAGAGTCATAGAGATGTATAGCATGGAAACAGATTTTTCGGCCCAACTCATCCTTGCCGACCAGATATCCTAAATTAATCTATGCCCATTTGCCAAGATTTGGCCCAAACCTCTCCACACCCTTCCTGTTCACATACACATCCAGATGCCTTTTAAATATTGTAACTGTACCAGTCTCCACCACTTCCTGTGGCAGTTCATTCCATACATGCATTATCCTCTGCATGTAAAAATTTCCCATTAGGACCCTTTTAAATCTTTACCCTCTCACCTTAAACCTATGCCCTCTAGTTTTGGACTGCCCTACTGTGGGGAAAAGACCTTACTAATCACCCTATCCATGCCCCTCATGATCTTATTCACCTCCATGAGGTTACCTCTCAGCTTCCAATGCTCCAGAGAAAATAGCCTCAGACTATTCAGCCTCTTCCAATAGCTTACCCCTCTATTATAGACACACACGGGAATTCTGAGAAGCATTTGTTTTCAATCGATAATGCAATCAGCAAACATATAGAATTGGATCCCATATACCAACCCATACGGAACAATACTGGAAATGACAGCACTCACCATAATGGACCAGACAGAATAAATTCCAAGCGGAGTAGAACAACATTGCTTCATCGCAGGTCTCACTGATGGTGTCACCCAGCACGGTGACAAAACACCTGAACGAAAACAAGCCAGCTCGGTGAGCAAGTCAACAACCTCACCCACAACCTGAGTTACAGACCTTTGCCAAAACCTTAAACCCTCCAACCCCAGCAACATCCTTGTTAATCTTTTCTGAACCCTTTCAGGTTTAACAACATCTTGCCTATACAAGAAGACCAGAATTGAATGCAGTATTCCAGAAGTTACCTAGCCTATCCACTAGTCAGGAATCTGGGTAATCCAAGTTGGAGGATGGGAGGAAATTGTGGCTGTAAGAGCTGCCCTTTTTCTGAGGTTTTTTCAGTGTTGGAACTGATTTCCTCAATTTTTTTAGAGCAGTAATTACTGTTTATAAGCTGTTTCATTACTTTGGAACTTTGGAAAAAAGAACAAAATTATAAATGCATTTTTTGCATGTGTTTGTTATTTTGTTCTGGATAGTGAATAGTGAAGATTTTCCTAAGTGTTGTTTTATTTGCATGTGTACTCTTAAGCTATGCAGAGCCTAAAGCACATATTACATTTACTTTTAGCCATGATTGACAACTTTGTTACACTGTAGGAAAACCACCAATCTAGTGCTTTAATGAAGAGGGGAGAGACCTGCATTTTGAGTAAAAAGATTGTTATCCATGTCCAAAGGGGTTGATATTCCTGTCCACCGGAATTTCTCAGCTTTGGGAACACTGCCAGTTTACTGGAAGCATTAGAGCAGTTAGAAAAAAAACACTATTTGAATATTTGGTGTGCAATATCTGGCAGTCTGAACTTACAGTCCTATTTGGATTAAATTTATCTGCGACCTTTTGGGAAGACAATAAACCAAAGCTCCTCCGAAGTTGAGGTAAGCACCAGGACTTGAAGAAGTAGAGGAGAGACAGTTTTCTGACCAGCATTCATCTTTCAGCTAACACCTTGGAAGGATTTTATAGTCACTGATTTGACTAGATTCAGAGGTGGGAATACTGAGATCTTGCTGTGTACAAATTGGCTGCCTTGTTTACTACATTACATTGTGGGTGCACATCTAGTACTTCCCTGGTTGTAAAATGTTTTGGGATGTTGTAAAGTGTTAAATAAATACAAATCATTTTAAGTTGCCTACTCTTGGGGTGGGATAATCACTGTTCCTCACAAGCACAGCAGGGCTTCAAGATGACAAGCTTTTACTTCTGAAAGCCAACAGAAAAACATCGTTTTAAAGTGGAATCCATCAGCTTTCCATAAATTAACATCATTATTCCAAAACAGCGCTTGCTGTGACACGAATAGCACTAACTCAGCATTTAATGGGGTATGATAATAAATTATTTTGGAAGAAATAGCGCAAGTTAAAGTGATATCCTAAACCCTGTTTAATTGTGTGATCACAGATCCAATATACAATCAATTTACATGGCATAGTCTCTTTCTCAATATTAATAATATTATCATTGTGAGTATACATTGCATGTGTAAAAATCTGGTCCCAAGTAGCCTTATTTTCTCTTTGATAATTTTGTGGTATTTAACTGATTAAAAAGCATATTGTTCCAGAACTACAATTAGAATCCAAAGTAATATAAAATAATAAATTTTGTCACAGTATGCCATTACAGCCAATTGTGATGGATCACACGGAATCATTGTTAATCAGCTACTATTGTTGTCAATTAATCTGAATTGAAACATTAAGTAACAGGATGCTGAATGCTTGCTTCCCCTTAGTGTAAGTTGAGTTGTTTTTAGTACCTCTTCTCCAGCTGTCTTCTACCTCATTTCTCTCCCTCTTTCTAGTTTTTTGATGTCCATCTCAGTACATTCGCCTGCCAATGAAATTTCTATGTAGCTGCCTGTCATTTATCTGTTTTTAATTCTACATCATCAATCTACAACTCTCCTGAAATTGGTCTAATCTGTAAATCATGTCCATATCCCCATTGATATTAGTGCTGATCTAGATTTACATATACAGGACAAATAAAGCAAATAAAGTGGTTGAAGTGTTGAACTGTAGCAGGCATGAGTCTTCCCTGTTACTTGATACAAAGGTTTGAAGTCAACTTCATGCCCAATGTGATTTAGAAGACAAATGAGGCTAAGAAGGATTGAACACTTGCATTTGACACCACAACTGTAGACTGTGCTCATCAGTTTTATTCAAATGAAACCAAAGTTCAGCAGTATTATTGGAATGCCTCAGCATTTACTTTTATTATTGTCCTTTCCTTATGGGTTGACAGCAGGAGCCAGATTTTGGTAGTGGGTTGCTTGAGTTAGAAAATTTCACAGGGTCCACCTCAGTTTGAAAGAAAGTACTGTGAATTGTGAGATTTTTACTGTGGGTTTGACATGGACTTGGACCCCGAAAACAGATGTAGGTAGTTATGGGGGTGTGGGGAAGGGGTGGGTAAGTTCTGAGGTAGCTGCTTTAGAAGGTCTGTCTCAGTTCAGAAAGTTTTAAGATCTCTAACCTTCACACCTCATCCTTCCTCAAGCTCCCATCAGTCCTAATACCCTCCATATCAACTCAATGCCAACTCATGTCACCCACCTCCCTGCCCCGCCTCCACTTCATAATCTTGTTTCCTCCATGCCAACTCCATAGCAACTCTCATCCACCATAACCAGCCCTTGAGAGTCATGTAAGGATTAAAATAAGTAAATTTCTAGAAGTCTAATACAGCTCTCCTGGTACAGGCATGATTTTGCAAAAGCTCTCATTCATGTAAGCATCAAGACTTTTAAATGCATTGTAAAATAAACAAACTTTACTATCTCTATTCTTTGATAACCCTTTTGAACTGTAAATCAAGCATGTGAATTCAGAGCCCACCTGCTGAGGTAATTGTAGCTTTTGAAACTCTGCCAACTGGTCATAATGAATAGCCCTTAAAACTAATAGTTGCCATAGTTCTATCAGACTGTAGGACTGCTGTCTCATTAGAGAGAGAGAGATGGCTAGTGATGGTTTAACTTGAGGGTCACCATGCCTCGGGTGAGGGGAGAGGTTGAGAAGGAGAATCCTTCTTGGTAACCTCAGCCAGTGCAGGAATTGAGCCCATACTGTTGAAACCATTCTGAATTGTAAATCAACCATCCAACCAACTGAGCTAACCAATCCTCTTGAATCGTCTGTAAAATCTGTAATATATCTATCAATCTATTAGCTTGGCTTCAGGCTACCAATTTATCAGAGAGGTCCTTGTACAGAAGGAATTAAAAACATGGTGGGCAGCCAATGTTCAGCTGCAAATCCCAATGGCAAACCCAAATATCCAGATCTGAACGTGCCATGTACTGGAAACCCTACACAGATATTTAGATAAATGGATCTTGTATTATACTGATAAACAGTACACTCGTTGATTAACAATTCTGATGACATTGTGCCAAGATTCTATTATCTATTTCTAACAAGTCTCTTTATTAATATGTCAAATTTTTACGTATATGTTTCGATCTTTCAAACTATGTAAATCCTTCGATTCATATAATTCATTCATTCATCCTGTGATCAAAATATATGTGCTCATCTGGATACCCTCATAAACCTGTCTATTTCAGCTTGTATCCATTATCTAATCTAATCCATTTCACCTGTTGTACGGTATATCTCTCGACACAGAGAAACCCATGTATTGACCTTTGGCTGTTTTGTAATTAATCTTTACCTCTGTTTGTTTATTTTTATTTCAAAAATATTCATGACATGGTCTGCTTTTCTTCGATGTACTGCTCTTGTGAGTGTCAGGTATTCGTTTGTTGGTGGAGGGGGTGTGGTTTCGGGGAAATATAAACAGAGCGTGTTTCCAGCTAACTTCTGTTCCTCCAATTTAATAGTGATCTTAACTCAGCAAAAGCCGGTATAGCCACCTCCTGTATTAAAGAATACCAGAAGGTCATCTGCATTCTGTGTCCATCTCAATGATACGAGGGGATTCCATCCTGTACACCACCACCACCCTAACCATCTTGAAGTATATTAGGGCACTCCTAATGTGTAATATTGCATGTATTTGCATGGTTAAAGTGGCCAAAAAATGTTTATATCGGAAGCTGGCTCCAATACATTGATTTCCAAATTTAACTCTGGTTGTTCACTCTAATCCCCTCAGTAATTTAAATGTGTTAACTGCAGCATTTTCACAATATTAAAATCTACATGTGTATTTAATAACAGATCCACAGGTTTCGCAGGCTTCCTGAATCTTGCCATTGAAACCAAGGCGAGAACACAATGATAATTCATGGGGCTCATTAAATACTGCAGTAATTATTGTGTTTACAGCTGCTTTCCTCACCTCCCACTGGGAAAGTGCTTGAAGTACTTTTGGTGTGAGATTAGTGTTTGGGGATCAGGTGGAAAATGCTCCATTGGTTGGAGTCATACCTAATTGTAGTGTTGAGTTAGTTACCAACACTGGAGCCATATAATAGTCACATTCAGTAGCTCTCTCAACCCCATCCTGTCTCAATCCCACTGACATAAAGCAAGTCAATCAACTATCAATTTCTTAGCTCTCCTCTTCTATTAGTTGCCATCAGTTTACATCCATTTATCAACAAATAATAAGATGCGCAATGGAGCTACAGAGACAAAATTGTGCGAAGTAATAAGTTGTAGATGAATCTATTGCTGAACAGAATCTTAACATTGGGGCATTTTCTCAAACGCTAATGTGCCTACTCTTGCTCACACATAGTTTTACCATTCCTTTCCCTACTTTCCTCTGTGATGGAACTTTTGAAGTACAAGCAGGCTGCTCAGATCTATGTACTTAATGCTCTGGTTCCTCTAGTTCTTTGTCTTCGGCCTTAGGAACAGGTGAGAGTCCTGGGTAAAACTGTTCTACCTGCATCTGTACAGGGGTCCCTAAACTATCAAGAGAGGAGGAACATGTCACGTTTTAGGGTGGTGGGACGGGAATGGCTGAGAACTGGGAGTATGTTGAATGTGGTCTCCATGTCCATTTCTGCTGTTGGCCTGTCGCCATCACTGTCATAGCCCAGCTATACGTTACTTCTACACGCTGCTAGAGAGCAGCGAGATGCAGAACAGCAGTGCACTGTTAAGTGAAGGATAACATATCTGTATTATATTTAAGGTGGTAGACATGTTGGCATCTAAATTCTAATTCTGCATGAACTCACCTGATTACCATGGCTGATGCTCCACAAACTTGGCCACTCTATCCGCAGAAGAGGAAACCCTCACAATTCATTGAAAGACTGGAAAAATGAGGATAAGGGCCAATTGAGGACTAGAAAGGGAATTTACATGCAGAAGCAAGAGGTACAGCTAAGGTATTAAATGAATATCTTGCATCAGTGTTTATGAAGGAGATAGATACTACCCAACTGTTACCAGAAAGAGTCAAAATTGATAAGGAGGAAGTGTTGGACAGGCTACTGATACTCAAAGTCAACAAGACAGCACAATCAGATTAGATGCATCCAAGGACATTGAAGGAAGTGAGAGTAAAACTTGACAGGACCCTGGCCATAATCTTTCAGTCTTCCCTCGATTCAGGGGAGGTTTCAGAAGACTGGAGAATTTGTAGGCATCAGGGTCTTGTTCAGAAAAGATTGTAATGATTAACCCAACAATTTTAGAGCAGTCAGCTTAACTTAAGTGGTGGAAAAACTTCTGGAAACAATTATTTGGGTTTGAAATAGTAGTCTCATGGAAAAACTTGGGGTTCGTTGGGAAGAGCCAGCATGGATTTTTATAGAGAAAATTGTGTTTAACTAACTTGCTGGGGTTTTTTTTAAGAGATAACAGAAGATGCTGTTGATGTAGTGTGCATGAGCTTCCAAAATGTATTCAATATAGTGTCACAAATTGATTTGGCAGAAAAAAGTATAGTTCATGGAATAACAGGGACAATAGAAAGTGGGAGAAAATTGACTGAAACAGAGAATAGTGGTCAATGGACACTGTTCAGGCTGGAGAAGGGTTGCTGTGGAGTTATCCAGGGGTCAGTATTTGGACCCTTGCTTTTCTAATTCTTGGTGTGAAGGATCAATTTCAAATTTTGTAGATGATATGAAATTTGGAAGCATTGTAACCTGTGAGAGCAGTGTAGATTGCCTAAAGTTGGTGGAGTGAGCAGATAGGTAGCAGATGAACCTCAAAGCAGATAAGTGTGAGATGACGTATTTTAGTCAGAAGAACACGGACATCAATATAAAATAGGAGATACGATGTTTAAGTGGGTGCAGAAGCAAAGGATCCTTGATGTATATGTGCAGAGATCACTAAAAGTGACAGGATAGTTGTAGAAAGCTATTGATAAAGCATGCAGTACCCTCGGCTTTATTAACAGGGGTACAGAATACAAGAACAAGGAGGTTATGCTGCACTTATACAAGACACTTGATAGACTTCAGCTGGAGTATTGCATACAGTTGTGTGCACCACACTATTAGAAGAGTGTAAATGCATTGGTGAGAGTACAGAAGAGATTTACAAGAGACTCCAGATGTGAGAAACTTCAGTTATGAGGATTGATTGGAAAAGTAGGCTAAGAAAAGATCTGGTAGACATTTTCAAAATTATAAAATATCTGGACAGTAGAAAGGGAGAAACTGTTTCTGGTCATAAAAAGAGCAGGAACAAAAGAACACAAATGTCAAGTAATTTGCAAATGCATCTAACATGATGTAACAGAAAATACTTTCACGTGCATGATTCAGACCTAGAATGTGCTGGTGGAAGAATCAACTCAGGCATTGAAGAGTGACTGTACAATCTAAGACAGGCATCAAATTATATTAGAATCAGTGTCTGTAATAATGGTGGATGTGCAGAGTGATTTGATGGAAAAGGCCTTGACAAGGCAAAATAAGGGAGTGGTGTTGGGGGTGACATACGTAACAGAATGTAGATGAATGTCCAACTGCATCAAAGTTTTTCCTGTGTTTCATCTGGCAATGTGCTGCAATTCTCCTGGAGCTGACTTCAGTTGAGACGTCTTCTCCTTCTGTTACTGTGTGAAGGTACCTTTCTCCAACTCCAATACATGAAGGGAGGTGTAGCGTTTGTAATGAGATCAGGCAGGTGGACCTCATAAGATAAGAATTCCCTGATTGGGGCTGTTTAAGTGGTCCAATCAGGGAGTGCTGGCTGACGGATAAGAACCGGAGTCTCAGAGGTTCTGTTCACTCTGAGAGCTGGCTCTGAGGTACTCAGACCAATGTTAAGAACACTCCACGTGTAAATAAAGGGTGACTTGGTGATGGGATACTGGCCTCTGTGGAATTATTTCAGGAGGCATCATTAAATGCTAACTTTGTTCAATTCTTCAAACTCTTCAAAATTATATCTTTGGATCGATCCTTTAAATACGCAAGTTGAGAATAGGTCACACGGATTAGCACCATGACCATTGTTGTGCAATGAATAACAAACCCAGAGGTAAAATGATTACCTGTCACAAGAAATGTGCAGTTCCCTTTAATTATTATTGGGTTTCTTGCACAATACTGGACACTGTACTCTACCTTGAAAGTAATATCGCAAGTTACATGTCAATACCATGCTGGCCATTACTCAATTTATTGTCATTTATTTATCTGGCGCACTTCATCTGATTATTTCAAATTGTTCACTTCTGCAACAGATATTTGCACTTTTTTTTGCTGGGATCTTCTGTCTTGCTATAACATTTGTTTGTTTCAAATTTTTCTGATCTGTTCCATTCTGTTTTGGTCATTGTCACTCTATACTATTCTTTCGATTCTATTCCATTTTGTTCTGTCAAGCTCATGTTGACACATAGAGTTAACTATGGCTGTTTAAGGTGAAATCTTTGGGTAAGTTGCTGCAAGGTGTGTGAAGCACATCCATTTGGCTGACACATCCTGCGGCTACAACTGAACAAAAGTTGTTTCAACTCATGCATGAAGGCTAGCAATTACATAAGAACAGCTCATAACGAGGTCTCAATGAATCTTATTGATGTACTAATTTCTACTTGCAAGCTTATTTTTCTTTTTTTCCAAAACACAATTTAGAATGAGTTTAATCTGATGAATCTACTCTGATCTGTTCAAATTGCTCTGTGCCATGGGCTTTGGCTGACTCTGATATATTAGTGACAGATCAGTGTCTTAGACATCAACTTGCTCGTTTGTTAAGTGTTTTGAATGCTGGCTTGATCTGAACTATTGAGAACAGCCCATGTGTTAAAGCTCCAGCTTGCTGTGGAGCAATAGAGTGTTTTGTATCGAGACTGCCAGTTTGCTTGATCTATTGAAGTTGGCTTACTTAAAGTCATATGTAAAACAATATTTAAGCTCATTGCACATATCAGTGTTTTATCCAAGAACCTTCTGAGAAATTGGACTCCTTAGTTTATTTAAATGGATTTTAATATTTTTTTCTGGGATCACTGCAACACACAAACCCCTCACTATAATTATTCAGAGCCTAGCATGTTCACAACAGCAATAATGAATTACAGAAAGGCTGTGTACTGAAGAAACATTTACTTCAAAGATACAACTAAAGACAATTATATATGTTTAAAATTTTTGATAATATGAATGAAAAATTGCCTGAACAACGTAGTTTTGCACTTGTACCTAAGGGTACAGAGGGTGAACAGTTGACTGAAGTTTTGGATTGACAGAAGATGATGTTTAACATTTAAAAATACCCCAGAACATTTCTCAGAATGGAGTGTAAATGCATCAACGCACAGAGTGATCAGACTAGCTGCAGAGAATCTAGTAATATGTCTATCCTATTAGAATCCTTATTAAACATCAGTCATCTTTGTAGTACCATTGAACATTCTCTGTGATTTCTTATGTCTGTTTCTGTTGGCTAAATTTTGAATCATTTAGTTTAAACTATGAATGTCAACAATATCTACAGGGCAAACTGGGTGGATGAATGTTTGAGCCTGACTATGTGCAGAGCCTGCATGATGTACAGATACACTGGAGGAAATTTTCATAGAATCCCTACAGTCTGAAAGCAGGCCATTAGGCCCATCGGTCCATACCAACTTTCCAAGTAGTATCCCACCCATACCCAATCCCCTACTCTATCCCTGTAATCCTGCATTAACTATGGCTAATTCGCCTAGCCTGCACATTCCCTGGACACTATGCGACAATTTAGTATGGCCAATCCACCTAAACTACACATCTTTGGACTGTGGAAGGAAACTAGACCATCTGGAGGAAACACAAGCAGACATGGGGGTTGACTGTGCAAACTCCATGCCAGCAGTCACCCGATTCTGATATCGAACCCAAGTCCCTGGCACTGTGAGGCAACAGTGCAAGCCACTGAGCCATCATGCACCCTTTGTTCTAATTTATTCTAATTACCGTGATGCTGTATGTTCTTTTTGAGTGCATTAATGGTGCCTGTACACACAGTAATCCAATGCTTCTATTATCAAGTGCACAGTAACACCTCTGAAACAGTATATTGTTCAACCTATGAAAACTTTTTTTAACACTGTATAGCTGGATAATTCCTTCCACTTATGAATATCTCAATTGATTATTCTGCTGCATCACATTCAGAGTTGGTATTCTTTTTAATAGATCAACAGTTGTTAACTCATTCCATCCAGTACTCTGTATAATGACCAGTGCAGATTGCTCTATTTTCTACTTGAATGGAGATTTTTACCTGTTGGACAGAAGAAGAATCTGGCATGGAACATTACTAGTTGTAGAGGAATAAGTCAAATTTTCTGGCTACCTAAATTGATGATATAAAAATTGAACATGCATTCATTTTTACACAATTTTCTTCCATGTTGTCCATACAGGTGATTGTTTAGGGACAAATGTAGGAAAGGAACATCTATCCCTGTCCTGCTTGGCATAGATCACAAATCTGCTATTGGAGTCTAGATTCTTGACATTGAAGCATGCCTCCCACTGCCAACATGAAAGTTCCAACCAAACAATCAAAGTTACAAAAGTTTAACATGTAAGAACAACAAGTAGGCAGGCAAAACATATGCCAGTTTTCCTGCTTAGAAGGTAAAAGTAAAGAAGTCTTTCTGCAGTTATGTACAACTTGGTGAAGGCACACCTGGAGTATTGTATGCTGACTGGTCTCCCTACCTTGTAATGATACTAGGGCTTTAAGAGGTGTATTTTGTCCTTTTCTTTCAAAGAGAGGTTTTAAGACAGAGATATCCATTGAAATCCCATAAAGTAAACAGCTTGTGAGGCCTTGGATTTTTTTAGAGTAGGAACAATGAAAGCAGCCTGAATGGGTGGCGCAACTCCCACTGAACCAGGATTTTTTATTTTATTTTTTTCAGTAGCAGTTGCTAGGGTCTTGAAGCATGATGTGGAAGCCTTTTTTTTCCTTCCTCTGTTCCAGCTAAAAGCTGGAGCTTTTGTTCCTGCTGCTAGAATTGCATGTATGACAATCTGAATTTGCTTTTGCCAAGGGCGTGTTTATGGGATGTTACTTCATTAGAACAGGTTCTACTTAGTAGTTAAATAATATATTGTTTTGTTGTTTTCCAATAGAGGTAATTATTCCAATTGCTTCTTTCTTTTATTATATTTTAACAATAGTGTATGAATCAAGTGTGTTTTATTTCAAATCTGGTAGTTTGACCAATCGAATTGCATCTGGAATACAATGCCTGGCACTTGCCTTTGAAATAAGAAAATGTTAGGGTGTAGGCTTTCTTCTTAATATATTTTGAGGGGGTTTGGTCTGGTCCATTACAATCTAAAGAGGGACCTATTCACCCTGGAGAAATGTAATCAAAGTTCACTCAATTGGTTGGTTGCTGAGAACAGTGGAATATTTTATTCAAGGAGATTGAGCAGATTAGGCCTAAATTCACTGGGGTTCAGCAGAATGAGCGGTGATTTAATTGTAAACAAGGTTGTCAAATATGGAATACTCAGAGCAGCCATAATCTTATTGAATGTTAGAACAGGCTCAGAGGGCAGTGTGGCCTAATGTGCTTCTGATTTGTAGTTTTATATGTGAATATGTTTATATGTGAATATGTTCATATGAAATTCCTGAGGAGCTTGTCAGGGTATTTACTGAGAAAATTTTTCTCTTGCTTGGGCAATCTAGAACTTGGGGTTAAAGTCTTAGAATAGGGGTTGTCCATTTTGAACTGATATGAGGTGATCATTTCTCACAAGGTTTTTTTTTAATTTTTGGAATTGTCTTACCAGGGAAAGCTGTGATAATTGTTGGTGGAAGTCAGTAGTTTTCTTGTTACAAAGGAAATTATGAGATTTGGAATACATGAGGAAAGCTGGAGTTGAGTTAGTAGATTGGCTATGATTTCATTAAACGGCAGAACAGGTTTGATGAATCAAATGGCTACTGCTCCTCCTTTTAGCTATGCTTCTTCTGTCACGGTAATTATTTCAATAATGAGACATTGTCATTGTACAAAAGAATGATTTGATAAATGCATTGAATAGCGAAATAAGATCTGATGGCTGGAGAGAGGATGTATTTCACCATTGCTGCCCTTTGTAACCACAAACAAAATGCAAATAGCACACATGAAATATTAAATTCAAATTCTGCTCTTTCCACAATATATTTATTTTCTAACATAAAATTTTCTGCTTTTGGTCCAAGTGATAAATAATTGAAATGATTTACATTAAATTTAGTGATGAATGGGGAAACCTTTTACATCTGTGAAATGTCAGCAGAAAATGGGAACAACATGACAAGCTCAAGACTACATTACGTCCAATTACAGAGGAAGCACTTTTAGTTGGTGGGAATTAAATTGACTTATGTCACCTCTGTTTTCACAACTTGTACTGAAGTAATGACTCGGAGTTGAGAATGAACAAATGACTTGCCCAAGCTAGAAAAGTGAATGATAATTGGTCTGATCTTGGCGGGGGGAGATAGTAGGAACTGCAGATGCTGGAGAATCTGAGGTAACAAGGTGTAGAGCTGGATGAACACAGCAGGTCAAGCAGCATCAGAGGAGCAGGAAAGCTGACGTTTTGGGCCTAGACCCTTCTTCAGAAACCCTTCTTCATTTCTGAAGAAGGGTCTCGGCCCAAAATGTCAGCTTTCCTGCTCCTCTGATGCTGCTTGACCGGCTGTGTTCATCCAGCTCTACACCTTGTTATCTCATTGGTCTGATTTTGACTGGCAGTATCCTGCTTTTGAATTCAGTGGGGGTCAATTACAAAAGGTTAAATATAAAGACTGATGCAGTTGGAAGGCAATGGATGAGTACAAAAGACACAGGCCAAAGATCAAGAAGGAAAGGATCCTATCTAAGTCTTCATGGTAGTTCTGGGCAAGAAATTTGAGGCAGAACTATGGTGATAAATACAGATGAAAAGAGGGTTATATCATATGTATTGGTGTGCAAAAGACAATCCAATCCCTACCTACATCAGAAACTGGTGATTGACAAAGTGAGTGATGGTCTACTGTTAGTTATGGAGTTCTTAACTTCACATCTGAAGCAAAAATAATTACAAATTAAAGAGCAATATCTAATGCTGTGTATAGCTGTAATGTAATTTTATTCTTCATTTCTTCCTCCTGTAACTAAGGATTGTACCTACGTTCTCCATACCTGAGATAGTGCTGTGTGTTGACTTCACTGTTACACTATAACTAATCCTGTAACTGAAGAAGCTGTACCTAGGTACTTTGCACCTAAGGTGAGGCTGTAAGTGTTGACTTATAGACTTTTCACTATACTCATGTCAGTACATGTGACAATAAAGCAAATTCAATTCAATTTAATTCAATAACAATTAGAAATGGAAATATCTTTGTTCATCTTAGATCACTTTTTCATTTCTATTTTGGGATGCAGAAGTATATTTGTGGATTTGACTTAGGCCTGAATTATTTGTTTTTGGAAGATTTGCACAAAGTTGTAGAATCATGGGATCCTACAGATCTCGATGAGATCATGCAACCCTTAACGTCTCTGCCAGATTTTTGAAACAATTTTCAATGAATCCTTCTCCTTTGGTCTTACCTCATATCTTGGTGGATTTATCCTTTTAGATGCATATATTAAATTCCTTTCTGTCCCCATTGTGCAAAAGTCTTCCATTTACATATCAACGGTTTTTAAAGATGTTACAGAATAGTATATTTCTACGCATGCAGCATCAAGACAAATCCCGCTCTCCTGTTCATTCCCCAGACCTTATGATTTTTCACTTTTCAAGCATCTAATTTAATCTTAAAGAATGTTTGGATTTACATCAACAACAACGGGCATTGTAACTGAATATGTTTTACAGCAGAACAATTTAGAACATAAGGCAAAAGTTTTCAGAATGTCACCAGCACATTAAAAGTTCTAGTCCAGGTAAATCCTTTTAATGGATAATGAAAGGCTAAAGGAATAGCAAAAACTGGCCAAAAAAAGGTTTGGAAGGAGGAAATATTAATTTTATTAGTAAAAATGGTCATAACTTAAAAATGCAGAAGCTATTTCAGAAACTGCTTTCAGTCGAGAGCTAGGTTACAGAAGATACAATAATGAGAGAAGCTGCTGCTTGTCAGAATTTTCAGTCACACAGTGAAGATGGCAAAATCCCTTTTCTTGTCAATTCTGACAGTTGCCCTACATTTACTTTTCAATTCCTGCAAAAATCCTGTGCTTGATATTTTGAAAACCTTACTGTTTATCAATGTTCCATCTATTCGGCTCTGCAGGAGCAGAAAGATCAGGTCACAAGAAGCAAGAATTACATTTGGTATGAGATCATGGGTACACCTGTACAATCTCCAACTTAGTCTACTGTATCTGTTACTCCCAATGTGGCCTCCTCTATATCAGTGAGACTAAGTGTAGACTCGGGGACAATTTTGTAGAGCATCTGCGCTCTGTACGCGATAAACAACACCACCTTCCCATCACCAACCATTTTAACTCCTCCTCCCACTCCCTGGGTGACATGTCCATCCTGGGCCTCTTCCAGTACCACAATGACACCACACAAGAAATGGAGGAGCAACACCTCATATTCCGCTTCGAGACCCGACAGCCTGATGACCCAAACATGGAATTCACCAGCTTTAAAATCTCCCTACCCCCGGCCTCATCCCATGTCCAACCCTCCCTCTCATCGCTGTCTCCTTGACTGGACACAACCTGTCGATCTTCTTCCCCTCTGACAACTTAAAAAGAGTCCTGGGTAAAGGCCTATGATACATGGTAGCATATTTTCAATGTGTCAAGAATGTATCAATTTGTCATGCAGAATTTTCCAATATTTTATAATTATATTGTGGTTGGCAGTGACAAAGTAAAAATTTTCCCCCTTTTTTGCAGAGATAGTATAGATTATAATTCATTTGTATTTGCACTCTTTGCTGTATTATCTAATTAAGTTCCTTCAAAGTTGATCATTTATAGACCAATCCCAAAACGGGATAAGAATTGGAGAACTGTTGGAATATCCGCCCTACCCTTCCTGCCGAACAATCCCCACTACCTCCTACCTGCATCCAACCTTTCACCATCCCACCTACCTTTCCCCAGCCCCACCCCTCCTCTCTGTATTTAGTTCCCAGCTCCCCTCCTCTTCCCCATTTCTGAGGAATGGTCCTGACTGGAAATGTCAACTTTCCTGCTCCTCTGATGCTGCCTGGCCTGCTGTGTTCCTCCAGCTCCACACTTTGTTGTGCCTGTTATTTACTGAGTGTTTTCTTTAAAAGAAAGAGCCAAATACAAACAGTTACAAAATTACACATCCCTTCCCATCATTCACTGTCCATTTTGATATTTTGCCATTGTGGCATAACCTCTATAATGTGTCCCTATGGTAACAATGCTGCTTTAAACTGCTGTCAAGTCTCTATTGACCTTGTTTAAATTGATTATGATTTATCTATCCATTAGAGACCAATTGAGCATGAGTGACAATTTGCTGCTTCATTCAAGTTTTTTGAATAGGTTCAATATCTATTAACTTTTCTTCTAATCAGTCATCAATGACAAATAAAATAATTCAAGAGTCTGATGGTCAGTCATTACCAGACATTAAGGCCCACTTGGCTTATGCTTTCACGAAATATGTACAGATATGTAATCAGCTAATGATAACAACATAAATACTAACCCAGCAAATCAACTTTGAAAGAACTGGCAACTTAAAAAGAGCCCTGGATAATGGCCTATGATACATTGTAGCATATTTTCAACGTATCAAGAATGTATCAATTTGTCACACAGATTTTGGTAATTTTATATTTCATATTTTATTATTGTATTGTGGTTATCAGTGACAAAGTAGAAATTTTTCCCCTTTTTTGCAGAGATAGTATGGATTATAATTCATTTGTATTTGCACTCTTTGCTGTATTATCTAATTAAGTTGCTTTAAAGTTGATCATTTATAGACCAATCCCAAAATGGAGCAAGAATTGGAGCGCTGTTGGAATAGCTCTGGGAACCTTTAATATTGAATCCAGACCCCACGAAGCCTGATGGTTTTAGATCAAACGTAGACAAAGAAACCTTGTGCTGATTGTCTACTGCCCATCCTTAGCTAATGAGTCGGTACCCCACCATGGTAATCATCACTTGGAATAAGTGGGCCTAGAATACATATGTAATTAGTGAGGAACTTCATTGTCTTGGTGGTTCTATCAATGAACCTGGCCAGATTAGAGGGTATAGTTACCAACTGGGATTGCGGGAGTTGATGAAGTAACCAACACTTGGGAATGACCTGCTTGATCTCCTCCATATCTGACGATGTCACAGATGCTTCTGCTCATGATAATGTGAATAGATGTGACCAAAGTACAATCCCATTGTCGCACTGGGGACAACAATCATCTTTATGTCTGGCACAACAATCATACTAAAATGAGATAGATTAAGAATATATCTAGCAGGTGAAAACAACACATGCATGAAATGCTGCAGATTATTTGAACTTATCTGTTCTTTATTCTGGTGTCTTCCTTTCTGGAACCCTATTAATTTTTGATTAGCCTAAACTTGAGGTCCTTGATTTGTGTTGTCAGTACGATAACTTCAGAAGTGCTTGATTGGTCCCCTGCTGAACTACTGCTAGATACTTAACAAATGGATTTGTTAAAGACTTTTTCTTGTTCTTTAAATGTTGTCTTTTTCAAAATTGAAGGGCTGACTTTTGATTCAGACGTTATTGAATCAGGATACAGTAAAATTTGATTATTCTGTGGTCACTGTCACCCAAAGATGTTGTAAATTCCATTCCTTGTATGTTATTTGGACACATCTATATCCTTCCTTTCTCTCATGACTTCCCTATATGCTGAATAGTCATAAAATATTCATGTTTTATGTTAACTTGCTGAATTATGGATCACAGTAACATTCCCAATTGTTACCTGATTGAGTGAAGTCTGTTGTTCGTAGTAGTAATGAGACTACTTAAAAGAAACAGTTGTGAACTTCAAAGTCAGTGAATTCTTGTGATTGCAACAAAAAAATCAAAGATCATTTTAAACAGTGTAGGTAATTATTCATAATTCAGTAATTACAGTCTTGTGAACCCTTCTAAATGTAGAAAATTAGATTATCAAATACATATTTATTTTGCATCTAAAATTATCTGTAAATGTTTATAAGAAATAAATTATTTTTATAGATCAGCTGAAGCATAATTTCCTTTCACAATTACTCTACATATCGGACATAACATAATTAACTAAGATAAATTGATGCAGACACAAAGTATATAATCAAATTATTTTAATGCTGCAGATGAAACCTTATATATCATGATGCATTTATCAGGATTAGTCAGAATGAACGAAGCAATATTTTGAATTTGTAGATCATTTTTAACAATAGAATGATTCACTGCACAAATTCAAAACACCCCTGAATATATTATACATTTTTACAAATGCCTACATATCAGGAGGAATAATCTTACTCAAATACCAAATCAACTCTTTCACCATGGGAGCTGAGCACTTCAGATGGTTTCTTGTTTTGCAGATGAGGATCACATGAAAAATAAAACAATAAATGCTGAAATGTAGGGAATTAAACAGAATTTGGAATTCAAGAAGCCCTATCTGATTAAATATGAAATTTAATCTTGCGGTAGTTATCTATTTCCCAAGATAATGTCTATTTCTGTTCAAGGATCCCAATGCCACTAATCATTAATGGTAAATCCATCACATTTACTGCTATAGAGTTATTAAACCATCATGATTATGCATCTCCTGGCCATAAATTGATTGACAAGTACTCGGTATCACATTGCCTGTAGACCAATGGCTGGGATTTTCCATTCTTCTCAGGGTGCACCTTTGGGAATTTGGGCCTTTGTCCACCAATCTGAGGTTTACAGAGCCTTTGGCCATCTGCATGTGTGAAGGAGATTTCTTCCAGTGAATTGTGCTGAACTTTGGGTGAAGTTTTGCTAGGACAGGTCACAAATGTGCCCAGAGTTTGGGGATGCAGTCAGCCACTATGTTGTTTACAGAAACAGGAGGTGGCTGGACAAACCGAAAGAACTGCGGATGCTGTAAATCAGGAACAAAAACAAAAGTTGCTATAAAAGGTCAGCAGGTCTAGCAGTATCTGTGAAGAAAAGATCAGAGTTAACATTTCGGGTCCAGTATTGTTCTGAGGAAGGGTCACCGTATCCAAAATGTTAACTCTTGATTTTTTTTCTTCACAAATGCTGCCAGACCTGCTGAGCTATTCCAGCAACTTCTGTTTTTGTCTCCTTTCCTTAAGATGGTTTTCTCCTCACAATTCCAAATAGGGTCCTCATTTGGACAAATACTACCTCTAGAAACTCATCATTTATTCACTCTAGCAAAAGTCTCAGAAATAGTGCCATGGTTTTCAATTTCGGCTGGCTATCAAAACAAGTGAATTCCTGAGTATGCTCAGCTCCTTAATTGCTGTAGGCTTGTAAAGTTGGCAGCAGAATGCCATCCAATCCTGTCACCGTGAGCGAGGAGACAGAATTAGCATCAGGACTGTATCTTAACTTATCAAATAAAGAAGACGTTGAACAACATATAAAAGGAACAAATGGAGGTCAACAGTAATTCTGTCGGAGAGGAAAATTTGGTCTTATAGCGTTGCTGAACATCACCGGGTGCAAGTGATACATCATTCTTGCTTAGAACTGTAACACTATTTCTTATCTGTTGCTGATTCAAAATCATGGAACTCACTCCTTGACAATGCTATGGGGAATCATTGCAACTACGTTTATAGTGGTTCGGTGATTGACCACCACTTTCTCAAGGATAATTAGAGATGGTGAATAATTGCCAGCTTTACCATTAATGCCCAGATCCAATCAATAAAGGGAAAAAAACATAAACCAGGAAAATTCTTCTTCCAACAATTTGCTGATTTTTTACACATGACACACAGTTAGACGCAGTTATCGTTGTTAGTTTGTGAAGTCAGAGCCCATAAAATATGACTTAATATACCCAAAGAGAGCATCAGAGGTTTGTCCAGCCACAGTCTGGCAGCATCTGTGAAGAGAAGTCAGAGTTAACATTTTGGGTCCAGATGACCCTTCCTCAGACCTGGACCCGAAACATTAACTCTGATTTCTCTTCACAGATGCTGCCAGACCTGCTGAGCTTTTCCAGCAACTTTGTTTTTGTTCCTGATTTACAGCATCCACAGTTCTTTCGGCTCTTATATGGTGTAGATGGATTTTAGCAAGGCATTTGATAAGATTCCCCATGGTAGGCTTTTTCACAAAGTAAGGAGGCATGTGATTCAGGGAAATTAGGCTGTCTGGATGCAGAATTGACTGTCCAATAGAAGATAGAAGGCAGTAGTAGATGGAAAGCATTCAGCCTGGAGCTCGGTGATCAGTGGTGTTCCAGAAGGATCTGTTCTGGGACCTCTGCTCTTTGTGATCTTTATAAATGGTTTGGGTGAGGAAGTGGAGGGGTGGATTAGTAAGTTTGCTGATGACACGAAGGTTGGTGGAGTTGTGGATAGTGTGGAGGGCTGTTGTAGGTTGCAACGGGACATTGACAGGATGCAGACCTGGGCAAAGAAGTGGCAGATGGAATTTGACCCAGAAAAGTGTGAAGTGATTCATTTTGGAAGGTCGAATTTGAATGAAGAATACAGGGTTAATGGCAGGACTCTTGGCAGTGTGGAGGAACAGAGGGATCTTGGACTCCACGTACTTAGATCCCTCAAAGTTGCCACCCAAATTGATAGAGTTGTTAAGAAGGTATATGGGGTGTTGCCTTTCACTAGCAGGGGAATTGATTTTAAGAGCTGCGAGGTTATGCTGCAGCTCTATAAAACCCTAGTTAGACCACACTTGGAATATTGTGTTCAGTTCTGGTCGCCTCATTATAGGACGGATGTGGAAGCTTTAGAGAGGGTGCAGAGGAGATTTGCCAGGATGCTGCCTGGACTGGAGGGCAGGTCTTATAAGGAAAGTTTGAGGGAGCTAGGGTTTTTCTCATTGGAGCGAAGAAGAATGAGAGGTGACTTAATAAAGGTGTACAGGATGATGAGAGGCATAGAGTGGATAACCAGAGTTTTTCTCAGGGTGAAAATGACTATTATGAGGGGGCATAATTTTAAGGTGATTGGAGGAATGTATAGGGGAGATGTCAGAGGTAGGTTCTTTACACAAAGAGTGGTGGGCATGTGGAATGCACTGCCAGCAGTGGTAGCGGAGTCAGATACTTTAGGGACATTTAAGCGACTCTTGGATATGCACATGGATGATAGTAAAATGAAGGGTATGCAGGGTAGTTTGATCTTAGAGTAGGATAATAGGTCAGCACAACATTGTGGGCCAAAGGGCCTGTCCTGTGCTGTACTGTTCTCTGTTCATGGCCAAGCTGTCAGCTCCACAAGTAGATTGTTTGCCTCCCAGGTAATTCCAAAACTATGTAGAGTATTGGAGTGAAATAAAAAAGGAGGTAAATGTATGTGGTACAACACAACATGTTGTTTCGCTTCCTTCTAATGTTACCGGAAACAAACACTTTTTTTTATCAAAAAAGCATACAGGAACCTTTATGGTCACATCAGGCTTAACTCTCTGGTGACCCACTTTTGTCCTCTACCTCAGGACATCATGAGAAGCAGTAGAAGGAGAAGGTTTCTCTGCTTTTATAGGCACTGCATCACTCTTGTGTCATAAAGACCTCCCTCCACCAAGCACGAGTCGAAGGTATGCATGGGACTTTAGAATGTGAATTAGAGGATAATTCATAGACATAACAGAGACTTGAAAAATATAATAAAGCAAATGCAAGCTATGC
The DNA here is from genome assembly GCA_024137785.1 of Ginglymostoma cirratum. Lineage (NCBI taxonomy): Eukaryota > Metazoa > Chordata > Chondrichthyes > Orectolobiformes > Ginglymostomatidae > Ginglymostoma > Ginglymostoma cirratum. Next base: position 14,368,481 of record JAHRHZ010000056.1, on the reverse strand, counting down.
TGAAGGCCTTCAGAATATGTGGAGGTACTGGTCGTTTGAAGGTGAAAGCAGGCCATATCCATAATACCAGCGTATTCTCCTAGAATTCCAATTTAAGTCAGCTTTGGCACTGTTAGTGATATTGCTTCTGTCTGTCTTTGTGGTATCTATTGTTCTATGCACCAGCACTTTTATAAGTAGCTTTTGCCCTGTTACATTTTACAAATATGTCCTCCTTTGTTCAAGACAATTTGAATGCATCATAAATGATTTTCAAAAATTTGCTTAGAATTTTTATAGTGGTCTTAAAATTGATGAGTGCATTATAGAAAGTTGCAAGATTAGGAGAAATATTAGAGAAAAACTTCAGTGAAATTGATTTTGCAATCGTGACTAAGTTACTTAAAGCCTAGTATTATATATCCAATAATGAATTTGAAAGTAATTAATTGAAATAAAATGCTTTAATTCTTTTCAATCCCTCTGGATTTGGTATTTGCAAATCATGGCAAGCATTGCAGCACTCGCTGACGGTCATTTAAAAATCTCATTCAGAGAATTGAAAAGTGTGAGCTGTAAAGCTGGTAAATTGTGGGGTAGAGAACAGAGATAAGGGAAAGAGGCAGCAGTAGGGAACATAAGTAAAGGAGAATACTGCAAGTTCAATTGAATTCAATGCATTCAAGCAGGGCAAGATTTAATGCAGAACAGAATATGGATAACAGAATCCCTGATGAGTTGTCAGATAGGTTGGGAAGATCATCAAGCAGAGCACTGGAGAAGCGTGCATTGGAAGCATAGATGGGAATTTCAAAATCATTAGTTGCAATATAGAAGAATACAAGATTTGAAACGTACGTCAGGATCAAAGGGAACACCAAGATTGTGCACAATGCTCGTTAATCTGAGTCAACATCTAAGGAGCGGAATGGTGTCAGGGGTTAAGGGTACAGCAGTTTTAATAAAAGTCAATCATTCATCTTATGAGAAACCAAAAGGGGATAAAGAGGGTTTTTTTCCATGTCAGTTAGTTCTGTTGACCTGAAAGGAGGGATATTTGTCAAAGAATGAACAGAATTTTCTGTCAGCCATCTCACTAATCTGAAATAACGGATATGTTTGCCACTGGTGGATTCAGAACTTGACATGAAGAATGGCATTATCAGAGTTGCACGCTACTTCAAAGTGGGAGGGGGAGTTGAAATGGTTCGCAACTGGGAGGTGCAGTTGTTTGTTGCAAACTGAGCGTAGGTGTTCCGCAAAACGGTCCCCAAGCCTCTGCTTGGTATCCCTGATGTAGAGGAGGCCACATCTGGAACAGCTGTTACAGTATACCACATTAGCAGATGTGCAGGTGAACACCTGTTTGATGTGGAAGGTCTTCTTGGGGCCTGGGATGGGGCTGAGGGGGTAGGTGTAGGAGCAAGTGTAGCACTTCCTGCAGTTGCAGGGAAAAGTGCCGGGTGTGGTGGGGCTGGAGGGGTGTGTGGAGCGGACAAGGGAGTCATGGAGAGAGTGGTCCCTCCGGAAAGCAGATAAGGGTGGGAAGGGAAAAATGTCTTTGGTGGTGGGGTCGGATTTTAGATGGCGGAAGTGTCGGAGGATGATGCATTGGATCCGGAGGTTGGTAGGGTGGTACGTAAGGACAAGGGGTATTCTGTTTTGGTTGTTATTGCAGGGAGGGGGTGTGAGGGATGAATTGAAGGAAATGCGGGAGACATAGTTGAGGGCGTTCTTGACCACTGAGGGGTGGAAGTTGCGGTCCTTGAAAAACGAGGACATCTGACTTGTTCGGGGTAGAATGCCTCATCCTGGGAGCAGATGCAGTGGTGGTGAAGGAATTGGGAATAGGGTATGGCATTTTTGCAGGAAGGTGGGTGGGAGGAGGTGTATTTTAGGTAGCTTTGGGAGTTGGTAGTTTCCACCTGGAAACCGATATCCATTTCATGCCTACCGATTCCAGATTGCAGAACACCTATGCTTGGTTCGCAACAAACAACTGCACCTCCCAGTCGTGAACCATTTCAACTCCCCCTCCCACTCCTTAGACAACATGTCCATCCTGGGCCTCCTGCAGTGCCACAACAATGCCACCCGAAGGTTGCAGGAATGGCACCTCATATTTCGCAAGGGAGCCCTGCAGCCCAATGTTATCAATGTGGACTTCACAAGCTTCAAAATCTCCCCTTCCCCTACCGCATCTCAAAACCAGCCCAGCTTGTCCCTGCCTCCCTAACCTGTCCTTCCTCCCACCTATCCCCTTTTCCCACCTCAAGCCTCAACCCATCTCCTACCTACTAACCTCATCCCGCCCCCTTGACCTGATCGTCCTCCCTGGGCTGACCTATCCCCTCCCTAACTCCCCACCTACACTCACCTTTACTGGCTCCATGCCCGCCTCTTTGACCTGTCTGTCTCCTCTCCACCTATCTTCTCCTTTATCCATCTTCTATCCACCTCCCCCTCTCTCCCTATTTATTTCAGAATCCCCTTCCCCTCCCCCATTTCTTAAGAAGGGTCTATGCCCGAAACGTTAGCTTTCCTGCTCCTCTGATGCTGCTTGGCCTGCTGTGTTCATCCAGCTCTACACCTTGTTATCTCAACATAAATGGTGATTGTTTTTCACCTCAGTGCTTTGAGATCATTTGGAACTACCCTTCCTGAAAAGGCAATGGAAACAGAGTCTTTGAATATTTTTAAGGCAGAGGTAAATACATAGATTCTTGGGAAAGCTAGACAATATAAGGTAGAAATGGAGGTGGAAGGTTACAAATGCAAGTTTCACTGGAGGAACAATCTCAAACGTCCAAGTGGCCTATTCCTGTTTCCAACTCATCTGTTCATATATATGCCGATAGTTTGGACAGTGTAAACACCCCTCTAACATTAATAATTTCCTAATCTTTAAGGACAGGTTACTAATAGTGGGGTGCATCAACCTGAAACTCTTTAAATAATTCACCACAGGCATTTTGGTGTCACAAGGTATGACTGACTGTGTAGAAGATATATGGGATTAGCTGAATTTCTTGTGCTGAAAACATCAAAGAGAAAAGGTAACCATTATTACATTCATCCTTTCCACAAAGGCTGTGGGGGCCTCTGGGAATGGCGCATTTTTGCAAAGAGATAATCTTCATTTTTGTCAATACCTACTACTCAAGATGGATTGATGTTAACCATCTACACAAAATCACGGCAGAGGCAATGAAAGAACTCCTCAGGAGAATGTACTCACTACATGAGATTCTAGATGTTGCAGCATCAGACAACGGCCCACAGTTGCGAATGAGGAGTTTAAGATATTCACATGAACATGATTTCATACACGTTTAACAGTTATGTACACTATCCTCAGGCACATGCCAAAGCTGAGTGAGGAGCGTGAACAATTAAGGCTTTACTGAAAGAAAAGTAAATGTAAAAGTAAATGTTGCAGTGTTAAATTATTGAATTTCACCATATGTTGCAGAATATGTCATCACCATCCAGGTTATTGAAGGGAAGGAGATTCGAGAACAAAGCTTATACCTCAATCACAAATGTTAAAGCCGATCATTGCTGAGAATGACTATGGCAGAGTGAAATAGTGCAAACAGGAGCAAAGGAACAACAAGCTTGAAACTTCAATAGTTCAAGTGTTAGAAGAACTGCAGCCAAGGGAGTGAGCATGGGTCAGAAAACTATAGAAAACAGTAATGATCAGAACAAAAACACCACAATCAGTATTATATATAGCTGAAACAGGTCATGGGAATAAAAAGGGGAAACTATAATGCATTGATATAATTGGACAGGAATCCAACAGAAAATTGACCTTTTTACTCAGATAAAAAGGACAAAGATATCTCTCCAACCACCCAGGAGGAAATGCTCACACTGACAGAAGGGAAACTGCAGGACATCTTCAACCTCAGAAAGAGATTGGAACCAGATCAGGGAGATGGGTCAAAGCACCACAGAGACTAACCCTGTGCAGTCAGACTTTGTAGGGGAGAGATTTAGAATGTGAGAATAATGTTGGTAAAGACTTGGGAAGCTGATGTGGAGTAATGGGATTAATAGCAAAAATATACGTGGTATGATATAGTAATAATTTCAGAGCCATATGCTAGGGCAACACGGTGGCTGAAAGGTTAACACTGCATCCTTACAACACCAGGGATGTGGGTTCATTTCCAGCCTTGGGCAACTGTCTGTGCAGGTTTCCTTCGGGTGCTCCAGTTTCCTCTCACAGCCCAAAGAAGTGTAGATTAGTTGGATTGGCTATGCTAAATTACCTGTACTGCCCAGGAAATGTGAGCTAGGTGAGTTAGCCATGGGAAATGCTGGATGACAGGGACAGGAATAGGGTAGAGGGATGAGTCTGGTGGAATGCAAGTCAGTGTGGACTTCTTAGGCTGAATGGCCTGTTTCCACAATGTAGGGAATGCAGCAGCAGCCCTAGCCGAATGTGAAGATCAAGCTGTATATGAAGATTTATTGCAGAAAGTTTTATGAACATTACTTTGGAGACCAAACAGTGTTAGGCCTCAAACGTACAACAAAACAGTTGGGGACCACAACTATTCCTATTTTGTCCAAGTGATTTGAGCAAGACATCAAGAAGGCATTTAGCGTGCTTACCTCCATTGCTCAGATCTTTGAGTGTAGGAGTTGGGACATCACATTGAGGTTGTACAGGACTTTGGTGAGGCCTCTTCAGGACTACTGTATACAGTTCTAAGTGCCCTGTTCTAGGAAGAATATTATTAAGCTGGAGGAGGTTCAGAAGAGATTTTCCAGGATGTTGCTGCGAATAGAGAGTTTGAGTTATAAGGAGAGGCTGGATAGGCTGGGACTTTTTTCACTTGAGCATAGGAGGTTGAGGGGTGAACTTAAAGAGGTTTATAAAATCATGAGGGGTATAGATAAGGTGAATGGCAGGTGTCTTTTCCCTAGGGTGGGGGATTTAAAGACTAGAGGACATATTATTAAGATGAGAGGAGAAAGATTTAAAGACATGAGGAGCAATTTTTTTAAACAGAGCGATTTTGTGTGTAGAATAACTTCCAGAGGAAGTGGTGATTGCAGGTACAGTTACAACGTTTAAAAGATATTGGAGTAAGTACATGAATCGGAAATGTTTGGAGGGATATGGGCCAAGCATAAGGCAGGTGGGACTAGTTTAGTTTGGGATTATGGTCGACATGGGACTGTTTGGACCGAAGGGTCTATTCGAGTTGTATAACTCTATTAAACTGAGGCTCCACATGCTTTTGGGATGCATGTAAAAGCTCCTTTGGCACTACTCAAAGAAGCAGATGGGAGTTTGCTGAGTGTGCTATTTATCCCGTCAACCATTTTCACAAAGCATTAAAATTATCTTTTGTCTAATTGCTGTTTACGGAATCTGCTTGTGCACAAATTGGATACCACACTTCTGATATTATAACTGTGCCTTCACTTCAAAGTCCTATTTCACTGCAAAGGGTCTTTGAGATGTTTGGAGTTTGTGGATGGTGCTGGGTAAAATTGAAGTTCTTTATTTTCTTTCTATTTTTCTATTTCCCAGGGAGTCGAAGAAAGTTTGAGGGGATCTTGTATGTAAAATAACAAAGTGCACACACAGAATACATTGTAACACAATTGAAGAGAATATATATCCATTTAAAAAAAATGAACAAACGCATTAGAAATTTAATACTGATAATTCAAATGTTCACTGATGGGATAGCTAGTCACACAGTCAATGCATAGAGTGTGTAGTTGTGTTGCGAATATATTGAAATGAGCTGACTTTGAATTTATGTAACATCATTCAAGACTGGACTAATTCAAAGCTCCTCATAATCAATGAATTACTTGCTGTCTTGCAGGCAGACACAGTAGTCAGTTTGGACACAAGCTCCCACAAACAGCAATAGCTTAAATAACTAGTTGGTGTGTTTACGGAGGTGTTGATTGAAGGATAAATCTTGGCCATGCCATCAGAGAAACCTACCTACTTTTCATTAACTAATGTCATCAAAACTATTGCATCTACTGCAGCAGCTAGACAGCTCCCAGCTTACTGGTTCATCTGGAAGTCAGTGTTGACAGTGCTACAGATGATACATGCACCCTCCTGGAGCTTCCCCCTGTATTGGTGGAGGCAGGAGAGACTGGTGGAATGATGGATGTGAAATGTAATTTGAAGATTGTATTCATTGACCTGCATCAATCAAATGTGGTCACTTGATAACTTGAAGCCCTGCTGCCAGGTCTATGGGGCTAGATGATAGGAATTGCCCTTCTTTGCCACCGAATTGAAATTCCTTCTATCATGGTCATCAAGGGCCTTTTAATCCTCCACAAACCATGGCATCCATCCGGCTACTTAACCTCTACCCACTAAAACCTCCAGTGGCATATCCATAACTCTTGAGCAGTTTTTCTGCCCAAATGGTGTTCAATCTTGTATCAGAGATAAAAGGTACTGCAGATGCTGGAGAATCCGAGATAACAAGCATGGGGCTGGATGAACACAGCAGGTCAAGCAGCATCATAGGAGCAGGAAAACTTGACGTTTCGGGCCTAAACCCTTCATCAGAAATGGGGGAGGGGAAGAGGGTTCTGAAATAAATAGGGAGAGAGGGGGAGGCAGATAGAGGATGGATAGAGGAGAGGATAGGTGGAGAGGA
>JAHRHZ010000056.1:14318352-14361440 GCA_024137785.1 Ginglymostoma cirratum | reverse complement strand
CTGACCTATCTCCTCCCTACCCCCCTACCTACACTCACCTTTACTGGCTCCATCCCCGCCTCTTTGACTTGTCTGCCTCCTCTCCACCTATCCTCTCCTCTATCCATCCTCTATCCGCCTCCCCCTCTCTCCCTATTTATTTCAGAACCCTCTTCCCCTCCCCCATTTCTGATGAAGGGTTTAGGCCCGAAACGTCAAGTTTTCCTGCTCCTATGATGCTGCTTGACCTGCTGTGTTCATCCAGCCCCATGCTTGTTATCTCTGGTGTTCAATCTTCTTTGTTTAGTGTTCCAAGAGCAGCCTCCTAGGATAGAGTCCAGCTTTCCTTAACAGGGCCATACGGCCCTTAAGAAGAGCAAGCTGGCCGCATCGAACTGGCATTCTGTTTAGGTCCCTGCTGAATATGAGTCTTCGTGTCTGGCTGAGTGGGAAAAATGGAAAGAGACAAGGCAGAGAGCATTGAGGTAGGTGCAAATAAGTGGCAGCATTGGAGTCTCTCAGACCTGTACAGCAAGCAGGTAAATGAAGTGTCAGCACAAAAGTTACATGGCACCTATATTTCACTCAACAGGGTGTAAATCATACCACACAGCCCAACCTTTGGCTAAGCATCTTTGAAAGCACAGCATTCTCTCAGGATTTCAATGCAGAGTCAGCCTAGATGTGCTGAAATCCTGGAGAAAGGATTGAATTAGTGACTTTCTGATTCAGCAGTTGGAGAATATTTTTACAATTTTATTAAACATGACGATTAGTTCACCTCTTCTCTCCTGGTAACTGTGGAGACCAGAGAGGGGAACAATAAGCAGTAGATTGAATGATAAGGATGAGGATGATAAATGAATGGTGCACCGGTGGTTGTAACAAACAGGGAGCAGAGTCCAAGGTCTGAATTTACCTGTAGCACCATTTCTGTCCAGCAGCAGGCATGACCTGTGAACGGTAAGACAGAGTATCACAATTTACTTGAAGGATTGTCTCTATCCAGCAGCACCATTGGAATAAGTGAACCAGTCACTGCAGGTTAATTAAAGTCAAGTTCTAAACTCTAAACAACTTGCATATAATGTGTTGACAGTCTTCTGATGCCTCATTTCCAGCATTGATTCATTCTTATCATTTCACCCACACAGTGCAATCAAACTTTTAAAGTGGCTATGTTCTATCTGTTGATGGCAATCATTGATCACTGTGGAGAGCCTTTTGTCACTGGTGAGTTATATTTTTATAGCAAAGATAGATCTGCAGTATTTCCTCAATTAGTGTTCACATTAACTATTTCACAAAAAGTAATAGAGGAAGATAGACTTTTAGGTGATGTCATATTCTGAGATGGTGGAAAGAAAAAGTAAGAAATTAGTTTAAGAAGACAGTTAAGTGTTGAGAAATAGATCTTTAATGGTTGAACAGAAGAGCTACTTTCTGCATGCATCCCACATTGTGAAGAGAGAAAGGAGAAAGAAATGTTCTTTTTAAAGCCTGAGAACTCTTCAATTTGAGTCAATGAACTCAATCTTCTTAGCAGCCAGAAGTGCTGTTCCCAATCTCTCCAATTTAATTAATGTTTCTTCTTGATTAATGAAGAATACTCACTCTGAAATTGAATTTTATTGTTCACATCAAGCAATCATAATGGGAAAAAAAATGCTAAATCTAATGTTGGAGGAATATAAACATGTGCAGATACGTACTAATTTGGAGCAGAATTGGCATATTCAGACCCTCTAGCCTGCCCCACCATTTAATAAAAACATGGATAATCTGATTGTTACCTCAAATTCAAATTCCTGCCAAAACCAGTCGACTTTTGATTCCTTCATTAGTTAAGATTCTTTCTACTTCTGACTGAAAAGACTGGGGCTTTGAAGTTGGACACTGCCCATAAAGTCCTGTGCTGCCATCACCTCACTAAAGGCTGAAAGTCCTGTGCCACCATCACCTAACTAAAGGCTGTGTCCCTTGGCCTGACTGAGGACTATTCTGCTTAGACTTTGAGACATTGGTGTTTGAAGGGTGCAGAGTGTTTGCCACACAAGCTGCTGGGACATGGTGCAAGTCTGAGATTGATGGAGTATGGTGCTGTATATCAACACATCCTCCCCCTTGACCGATCTCTTCTGACAAACATGACAAGATGTCTAGCTTTATGTCTGTGCTAAAAGACAAGTCAAGATAGAAGCACTGTGAGCTTTTAAGGTCTGGCTGAGTGTGCAAGATGGAAAAAAGGCAAGGCAGAGATGCTGTGAGCATTCAGATAGGCACTGGTGAGTGCTATGAGAGCAAGGGCTGGTCAAATTCATGAGATAGGTGTCAATCTCTGGAGCATTACAATTATAGGTGCCAGTGTGCTCAAAAGTGCAACATTGAAGTGCAGAACTGTACTGTAAATGGGTTGGAAATTTGACATGAACTAGTGCTGAGGCTGGTACATATCCAATGCCAACCTTTGTGGATAGGGGGACTGGTGGCCATTGACTATGGAATGTGCCTGAAACGCAGGACTGCTGTCCCAGATGGAAGCCCAGAGGAGCAAGGGCAAGCTGGAGTGGTTAGATACTTGCCCTTACTTTCACATCAGGAATTGTGGCCATTGACTTTCTATCTGGAAGATGGGAGAATAGGATTGTGCATCGTAATGAGGCAAGATTAGGCAATAATGGCATGCTAATGTACACAAATGGATGAAATAAACGTTTTCCTGCTTACTAGTGAGATTCCAATCTCACCATTCAAAACCTGGTTCCAGAATCAGACTTTTTTTATCACAATGTCGAAAATTTCATTTTTCCAATCTCACCATATTTTCCCATCTGCCTTGCAAATGTCCACAACATTCAAGAGTTGGGAAGATGCTGCCCATAGTCTTACTGCTATCAGTCTCCCTTGGATAACAGAGTCATATTTACTATTTATGATGCAATCATGCCAGAATTTAGGGAATTTTTGGAAAATTAAAACAGATTCATTTGCAATATCATCAGTTACTACTTTTAACACCTGAGGTTGAAATGCATCAAGACCTAGGAACAGAATATATCTCTACCACGGTTGTTATCTGGAATTAAACGTTTCTGTGATTATTGGTGTTGAATAAACAGAGCAACAAGCAGCAGACACTGTGTGGTGAACCTCCACTGTTATCCCATAGAATCCCTACAGTGTAGAAGCAGGCCATTTGGCCCATCGAGTCCCCACCAACCCTTCAAAGAACATCCCACCCAAACCACACACCCCCAACCCTATCCCTGTAACCGTGCATTTCCCATGGCTAAGGTACAAATCGCCGGATACCATCTCAATATTGGCTACCTTTGTTCACTTTAAGTTGCTGCTGGATCCAACTGATCATGAGGTCTCTGACTGGAACCTCAGAAGGTGACCCACCAAAGCCATTGTATCTGCACACATATTATTCATTGAGAGAACGGTCAAGAATAGAACCCAATCTTGGAAACAATTTTTCAGTTGCTGGGTGCTGCATCCGTAGAAATGAGGGTAAGCTGTTCAGACCTTTCGGCTACTCATTTAGATGATCTGTACCTCACCTTAGATCATTTTCCCTTGATACCAATACTGTGCAAAAATGTTTTGGTCCCAGTATTGAAAGTTTCAAAGAACCCAGCATCCACAGCCCTTTTACAATTTGTGTGAAAAAGACGTTTTTGCTTGGACTGGCTCATATCATAGGAAATAATTTTTGTGTATTGACCCAAGCCTTTCTGCCACAATTGGAAACCACTCAATTTTCCATACACAAGCAAGTACAGGCAAAGTTTATGCAACTTGTCCTCAGATAATAGTTACCTGGTAGATGTGCATTTGCAATTTCAGAAGGCATTTGATAAAGCGCCACAAAGGATTACTACACAAAACTCCACTGTATTTAATCAGGATTAATGGATCTTTTTCAGGTTGGAAAGATGTAATTAGTGGAGTGCCATAAGGATTAGTCCTCAAATTTCAGTTATCTCTAATTAAGAGGAGGCAGGTGTAATGTATCCAGATTTGCTGATGTTTCAAAAGGAGATCAGAGGGCATATTGTGGTGAGAACATTGGAATCTGCAAGAGGATATTCATAGACTCATAGAGCCATACAGCATGGAAACAGACTCTTTGGTTCAACTTGTCCATGCCAACCAGGTTTCCCAACTAAACTGGTCCCATTTGCCTGTGTTTGGCCCATATCCCCCAAACCTTAGGTTGAGCGAGTGAGTAAAAACTTGGACATATGGTGTTTAATGTAGGAAAGTGTGACGTCAAACATTTTGAAAGAAAGAATCAAAAGGCAGATTATTATTTAATTGGAGACAGATTTTAAAACTGTACAGCAAAAAATGACCTGTATGCTTTTGTGCATAAAACACAGAAAGTTAGCATGCAGATGCTGCAAGTGATTCTGAAGGTAAATGAAATTTGGCCCTCATTGTAAGGGGGTTGGAGTTTAAAACTAGGGAACTCTTGTTCCAACTGTACAAGGTGTTGGTGAGGCCTGTGTACAGTGTTGGTCACCATATTTAAGAAAGGATGTGTTGGCATTGGAGGCAGTTCAAAAGAGATTCACGAGGCTGAAGTCCTGGGTTGAAGGGGTTGATTTATTGGGAACAGCTAAACAGGTTAGGTCATTATTCCATCATAGGCCATTAGAGTTTAGAAGAATCAGAGGTGACATTATTGAAACATGCAAGATTTCAAGGGGCGTGACAGGGTAGTTGTTGAGAAGATGTTTGTGGAATGTCAAATTAAGGGATATAATAACAGAATAAGGGGACAATCATTTAAAATTGCAATGCAAAAGAATTTCATCTCCCAAAGAGTAGTGAATGTCTGGAATTATCTACCCTAGAGAGTAGTGGATGCTGGATCACTGAATGAGGAGTTGCCATGAAACAAGAGGAGAGACTTGGGGCTGATCAGCCACGATCATTCAGAATGGTGGGGCAGGCTTGAGGGCCCAAATGGTCTAGGCCCTTGCATTGATCTGGTGTCTTTGTACTTCTCTCCTCCCTAAGACCAATTTATCTTCCTATGGTGTGGTGCCCAAAGCTGAATGGACTGCTCTAGATGATAAAGGGCATATACACTGAAAACAAACTTCTTCCCCTTTGTATCGCTTCCACAATATCCCACTAGCCTTTTTGATTGCCCTTCGTTCCTGTCTACTACTTTTAAACCATTCCTATAATCAGATTACCCAATTTGTACTTCTGTTGCTCCTAGTTTCTCTCCATTTACAAAATGCTCTGATTCATCTTACTTAAAGTTAATAGCATCACACTTGCAGATTTGTCATGTAAAGGAATTGAGGCTCGGTCTTCTGTTGTAATTTGTGATAGCACTGACAGCCTATGTCACAGAGTAACCGGGCAATACTGAAGAACAAGACATGCCCTTCATACACAGAGCTTTCTGGCACAACTTAAATGTCTAATATTCCGAAGACAGTGTAACCATTGATTATAAATGCTTGTCATCTATTTTAAGAGAAATGCATCACAGAGACATTGCTGCACTCAGTATCAATTCTGCAGATAACCCAACATAACTTTATACCCATTGGAAAGAATGGTGCAGGATTACTTGGCTCATTGAGTTAGGTGGTTCAACTATGTTTCAGTTCTGTATGAAAAAAATGAGGTAAACAAGTGTCTCACTCGGAAGCAAGCGCAAAACAATTTGATGGCTATCCAGAGAGTTTTGAAGACTGTTTTCCTTTAGAGGTGAGATTAAGGTCAAATTGTGTAGATCAGGTGATTTATACATAAATGAGCTATCACAGTAAAAATGGGATAGAATACTTCACTAGAGCTGCTTCAACTTTCCGACTGAAGCTTTTTCCTTTCGTCTTTCAGTGCCTTGCTGTACATTTTGCTGTATACAAACATAATGGCTAATATGTGAAGTGGTATAAAAGCAGTCAAATTGCTTCTGAGCTTCTTGGTTTGTTGTTGCTCATGTGCATCCTAGGGGAAAATGGATATAAAATTACTTTTTAATAACTTACCATTTTCTCTCATTTTACTTCTCTGTTGCTAAATTGTCTGTGTATTTTCTCCCCCTGCTATTTCCATTAACTTCCCTCCCTCTTTTCATGTAAAGGTTTTATTTTTAAGGAATGATATTACGAAAGGTTTGCAGGAAATGCCCATTTCATTCTGTTTTAACAGAACCTCTCTTCTGAAGATCTGAATAATTGAAAATTTCCAGGTCCTGGGTAATTAGTAATTACATATGAATGCTCAATAAATTGAATCTTATATGTTAAGTTGACCAGACCTCAAATCAATGGAGTCATATCATTCTGTTCGATGTATGTCATCGCTTGCTTCATGAAGCAGAACAAATAAACTTCCTTCTCTGAGACAGTTTTTGTGTTGAAAATATAATCCATAAGAGTTCCTCACAATCCTATTGTGTGAATGGAGAGTTGGCAGTCTCAAAGCAACCATATAATATTATAAATATAGACTTTTGTATTTTTTTAAAGTCACTGCCTGATCTCCATTGGAGACTTTTTCCTTGAACCTGAATAATTATAATGTGGGGGTCCATTAGCTGTTTTGCATTGCAGACTGGCACCAGAAGTGTGGGTTTAATTCCCACACTGTCTGAGGTAACCACAAACCTAGCCCCTTGCCTGATGTGTGGTGACTCTCAGGTTAAAATCACAACCAGTTGTCTCTTTCTAATAGCGTCTTTTACTGTGTCTCTGTATATTTCCTTCTATTCCATCATTTTACACCTCCTACACTTCTCTCCAGTATAATTTCTTAAAATTATGGAAAGCAAATAGTTTCCAGGCATTCTGTTTACGTTCTGTTTACATTTCTGACAATATATTTTTGAAAGCTATGTCCAACTTACCAGTATCAGTTGTCATTATGATGTAATTTATTTTTGACAGGAAGTAATCCAATGCTTAACAATAAATTTGATGTTTCAGTCACATTATCAAGGTGGATTACTTTTGGCATTTCAGCCCAATGAGTAATTGTTACTATGGAAACTGTTAAATGGCTCCCAGGGGTTAATAAGTCAATACTGTTTGTAGGGCAATGGGAGTAATGGGAGATTCAGGGTGTGGTGACAGGATGAGACAAGGAAAGGGCAGGTGATAGCATGTGGCTCTATTACGCTAGGACCAATACTTCTGTTTTCAGTTTGAACTTAGAAATGGTTAACGTGACATGACATTCTTTACAAAAGAATTTCTAATAAATTGTTCACTAACAAGGGAAGTCTCTAATGATCCCTGATGGAAGTCTGCCTGTAACTGTTAAAGCTAATGGACCTGTAATTATTTTGATTGTGACTTGATATCTTTAAATACTGCCACCTCAATAGCTTGCTCAAAGTGGTAGTTCCTTTAGAAGTATCTTACAGAAGAAGAGAAAAGTGAGAGTCAGAGAAGTTTAGGCAAGGACTTTCTAAACCAAGGAACTAGGCAACTTGAGATATTGCCACCAATGGTGCAAATGAAGCATTTGAGAGATGCACAAAAGGCCAGAATTGGAAGAATGCAAACATCTTGTGTAATTAAGAAACTGGAGAAGGCTACACACATAGGGAGGGGCATGGCCATGGAAACACTGGTCTGAAAACGTTAAACTTGGTGAACTGGTACCTAATGGAGGTCAGTGACTTCAATGGTGATAGGCAAATGGGACTTACTGTGATTTAGGATACAACTTTTGAATCGGCAACTTTACGGAAGGTGGTAGGTAGGAAGCTGGCCAATAGAGGATTAGAATAATCAAGACTGGAGATAACATGCATGGATGAGGATGTTGAATACTTGTTTGGATAATTTGCTACCACTACTCTTCCTTTCTCTATGCTGTGTCCAGGGTCTAATTGGTAGTGGGGGATGGACCTTAGATGAGTCTAAACAGAAGAGGCACTCGTCTTACTTAACCAAGAACCTTTAGCTTATTTCATGATCGCAATAGACAAAATTTACATTAACTTGCAGGGCATAATTACTTTAGGATTATCAGGAGCTGTAAGAACATAACTGTTCCTCTCTAGAACTTGTGCAGATCTCAACGCCTCCGTCCAAAGACTGTGTGATATCATCAGAATGGGTGAAGCCTAAAGAAATATCAATTTTAACTCCAAAGAGTTTAACAGAAAACAGTCTGAGGCAGGGGTGGAGACTGGTGATATTATTGAGGTGAATGCAGGTAGACATGATGATGGTGCAGATATTGGATTGGAAATTTAGCCTACAATAAAATAGGACATTGGGGTTGTGAACTATATTATGTACAGTGAGGGGAATAGAATTGGCAGCTAAGGAATAGCAATTGTTCAAGAACGATGTTCTACCAGGGGAGTGAGGTTGTGGTAATGGCAAGGTTGATGTAACTATGGCTTTATTTCTGTTTGACCACAATTGTTGTTCTGGTTCAATAAACTTTCCAAACAAGTCCCCTTTAGGTGACAAGAAGACAAGTGAAGAACAGAATGTAGCCTTTTTGAAATAACAGGGTTATAAGATAAGCTAATGGTAAATTAAAAATGAAATGAAACCCTTCTCACATTGGGGAAAAACACAGACTTTTGTGGATCAGTTGCCTGTTGCAGACAGCACCTACTGTCACTTCCATTGATTTGGGTGGCCAAAGAATCAAGTCAAATAGTGTAGACTATCTCGAAGGAAAACTCACAGAAAAGACATATCTATTAGTGATTTTATTTTTCTTTCTATTAGTGATTTAAATCAGACAATCGGTTCATTCACCTCTTTCCAAGGTATCAATTATTCAGTTGGACAGACATGTACCAAGGGCAATAAGGGTTTAACTTCAAATAATTTGAGAAAGAATGGGTTTCCAATTTAAATATCCTATTTCTTTCTATTATTCCAGCATTAAATCACAATAAACCTGATATCTATTTTGACTAGAGGATTTCATAGAACTCAAGCTAGCTTGTTACTCTCACCCATCCTTGACCTGTATTGCAATAATTATGCTATTGCACTGCAACCTTGACAGCTCTAGTTTAAAGCTCAGTTGAAGCATAATCGAGTCTTAATTGGAAATCTGGTAATACTTTAAGTCCTTTTTCTCTGTGTCCAATTTTCCAGAATAAGACGATTAATCCTTGTAGTTTTCTCAGAATGTATGCATTGTGTTTGGAATGTTCAGTTTTCCTCCAGGGTTGGACAGCCAAAAATTACATTAAAATACTTCACTTTCATTTAAATTACCCACCCAGATACTCTGCTGGTATTTTTTTTTAAAGATCTGCCTGCATTATTTTAGCCTGGTTACAATAAATTCCAGGCTCTAATCAGCTCAAGGCACAATTTATGCAAATACCTTCTAATTAACCTGTTCAAAGATATTATTACACATCTTTGGAGCAGGTCGTGAACCCAGGCCTCCTTGACTAGAGGTAGAGACACTATCACTGAACCACAAGAGCCCATACCCAATCTGCGCAACCCAATTCAGTGTTTGTACTGGTTAGCCATATTACTGAGCCCTAATATATTAGGTCATCTGCAACTGGTTACCAACTTATTGAAACCTAACATTGCTTACTGAACCCTTCCTATTCATGGATCCATCTAGATGCCTCTTGGAATGTTGCAATTGTACCAGCATCCACCGCTTCCTCTGGCAGCTCATTCCATATAGGCACCACTGTCTGTATGAAAAGGTTGCCCTTTAGATCCCTTTTAAATCTTCCCCTTCTCACCTTAAACCTATGCCCTCTAGTTTTGGACTCCCCTACTCTGGGGAAAATACCTTGGCTGTTCATCCTATACGTGCCCGTCATGGTTTTATAAATTTCTATAAGTTCACCCCTCAGCCTCTGATGTCCCAGGAAAGATAGCCTCAGTGCAATCAGCCTTTTCCTACAGCTCAAACCTCCAACCCTGGCAACATCTTTTCTGAACCGTTTCATGTTTCACAACATCTTCCCTACAGCAGGGAGACCAGAATTGAATGCTGTATTCCAAATGTGGCCTTCCAACTCCAATGCTCAATGCACTGATGGATAAAGGCAAGTGTACCTTATACCAAGCACACTATACCCTACTGCTCTTTCGTGGTTACTACTCCACTGTGACATGGTTCCTGCAGCTCTTTGTGGTTCAAATAATACAGCAAAATTTTTGTCTAAGCTTTGTGCTACAAATATATTGCCAAATCACTCTGGTTCTATGCATCAATAGTGTTGTCTTATTTTGTGATACTCAATATGTTAGACATTTCTTGATTCCTTTAACTTTTCTTTACCAGTTTACTGCCTGACGTACAAACAGCTGAGGTTTCCACAAAATACCATATCATCTTTGACCCAATAGACCATCAAAATGGCAATCAGCTGGCACAATATAATTAGGTGCATTTCAGCCTTTGAATTGGACGGAGACATTCTGCCTCAAGTCTTCAGATTTAGGAACAATGAACATGTTTTAGCAAATGAAAATCAGGTCCCACAGCAATAAATAATGCCCCCATTTAAACTATCTAAGGGCCTCCTCAGTTTTCATACTCATAAAATCATAAGAACTATGAGCAGGAGTAAGCCATTCAGTCCATCAAGCCTCCTCCACCACTTAAAGCTAATCTGATTTTAGCCTTAATTAAATTTTTCTTCCTGACCCCTGTAACCCCCAATTACATTGTTGATCTGAAACCTGATTTGTGATTGTGGGATTACTTGCAGAATTTGCCGTTTTTAAATAAATCAGGTATGCTTTGGATCTCAGCCTTCGATGCCTGATGCCATTAACAGTCCTCTAAGTGTTCCCCATTGTATACTTATTTCTAGAAAGAGTAGATAATACATGGTACTTGAGGTAAATTTGTTCCACAAGTGTGCTAATAGTGGGAGGCAGATTCAAGTCCAGTGTTGGAATATATCGGTTCAAGTTTTAAGTAAATACATCAATGCAAATTTTTGAATTTGTTTAATGCAGATGTAGAGTAGAAATGCTGATAACAATTGTCTGTTGCCCTGGAGTGCAATGAACACAGAAAACTGTTGATCTGAATCACGCCTGAGTTTAATTTTTCGATTGTCTCCAATGGATTGTATAATGTAAACTCACACACTAAGTGTGAAAGGCTCATTGAGATGATTTTATGTAAATTTATTAAAATTGCTGTCACCATCCCCCACACTATTTGCTGACAGCATTGCGAGCACATCTAAAACCAGCAACTACACTGAACTCTTTTGTTGCTGCACCAACTGTTAATTTATTTCTGCTTCTGGGAATATATTTGTTTCGAGGAGTCTCAATTGTCTGATTTTTACCTCGCTGTTCTATCATCTTCCTTGGCCATCAATTCATTTCTGACAGGCATAATTATTGCAGTAGCTACACCTAAGGATTGGGATTGTTTAAAATTTTCCACAAGGATTGGATTGAGGAAGAGATGACATCAAAGGAGAGATGATGAATTTTAGCCTCATATGTACGGACTCCTACCAGGCACAGCATATGGGTATTTTCTCAGCATATCTGGTTGAAGAGAATGAAGCCCTGTATTATATCTGATGTTTTCATCTTTCCCTATTAATCTTATTATTAATTAAGTCATGCAACATTGCACAGCTGCACAAACAAATCACAAAGTGAATACTCTTGAGTGCTGCTTATGAGATGAATGAGTGGGAGGGTTTTGAAGTCAGAACTGCATCTAAAGTGAATAGCATTTGGGAGAGCATGCATGGAACAGTCATCAGCTGGTGCATCATAGTGAAATAGCAAGTGTGCATGATCTGAAAGCTTGAGAGTTAAGACTCAAAACACATCCTAGTTGATGCTTTATGACAGAAAATATTGGTTCCCCTCTCCTCAGAACTACCAAGTATTTTCAGCAATTTTTGTTTTAATTTGAGAATTCTAGTATCTGCAACATGTTGCTTTTATGTTGGATTGATATAAATGGCTGCCTGCATGTTCAAGAGGAGAGCCTCATACACTGGAGGACTATAACCTGGTTCTCTGATTATCTCTGGTGAAAGCGACACTTTCTCTAGAAGTGACCTTTATTGATGCAGATCTCTCATCTTCCTATTTTCGACACTGATCAGTCCAAAAACAACATAGTTTTATTTGGGATGATCTTCCAATGGACATGTTATCAAGAAACAGTTGGAGCCACTGGATACTGCAATGGTTATGGGCTCTGATAATGTATTGGCAGTAGTACTGAAGGCTTGTGCTCCAGCAATTGCCACATCCCTGGCTAAGCTCTTCTTTCAGTACAGTTACAACACTGGCATCTACCTGACAATGTGGAAAAATGCCCAGGTATATCCTGTACATTAAAAGCAGGATAAATCCAACTTGGCCAATTGCGGCCCAATCAGTCTACTCTCGATCATCAGTAAAGTGATGGAAGGTGTCATCAACAGTGCTATCAAGCAGCACCTGGTCAGCAATAACCTGCTCAGTGTTGCCCGGTATGGGTTCTGCCAGGGCCACTCAGCTCCTAACCTCATTACAGCTTTGGTTCAAACATGGACAAAAGAGCTGAATTCCAGAAGTGAGGAGACAGTGTCAGCCATTGACATCAAGGCCATATTTGTCCAAACATGGCATATTTTTGACTCCAATCAGACAAAACAAAATGTTTTCTTTGGGAGTAAACTGTATGCTTGTTGAATTCATACCTGACACATTGGAGGATGGGTGTGGTTGTTGGAGGTCAATCATCTCAGCTCCAGCACATCTCTGCAGGAGTTGCTCAAGGTAGTGCCCGAGGCCCAACCATCTTCAGCAATAACCTTCCTTCCATCAAAAGGTCAGAAATGGGAATGTTCGCCAATGATTGCATACTGTCCACTACCATTCATGACTCCTCAGATACTGAAGCAGTCCATGTTCAAATGCAACACAATCTGGTCAATATCCAGGCTTGGGCTGACAAGCAGCAAGTAACATTCACATCTCACAAATGTCAGGCAATCATCATATCCAATAGCAGACAATCTAACCATTGCCCCTTGACATTCAGTGGTTTTATCATCACTGAATCCCCCACTATCGACATCTTGGGGGTTACCATTGACCAGAAACTCAACTGGACTTGCCATATAAATACAGTGGCTACAAGAGCAGGTCAGAAGCTAGGAATACTGCAGCAAGGAATTCACCTCATGACTTCCCAAAACCTGTCCACCATCTACAAGGCACAAGTCCGGCGTCTGTTGGAATATTATCCACTTGCCTGGATGAGTGCAGCTCCAATAACACTTGAGAAGCTTGACACCATCCAGGACAAAGCAGCCCGCTTGATTGGCACCACATCCACAAGCATCCACTCTCTCCACCACCAACACTCTGTAGAAGCAGTATGTATCATCTACAAGATGCACTGCAGAAATTCACCAAAGATACTTAGACAGCACCTCTAAACCCACCACCACGTCCACCTAGAAGGACAAAAGCAGCAGATACATGGAAACACAACCACCTACGAGTTCGCCTCCAACCACTCACCATCCTGATTTGGAAGTATATCATTGTTCCTTCACTGTGTCTGGGTCAAAATCCTGGAAATCCCTCCCTAACTGTACTGTGGGCCTAGCTGCAGCATGTGGACTGCAGCAGTTCAAGGCGGCAACCCACCACCATCTTCTCAAGGTCAACTAGGGACATGTAATAAATGCTGGTCATTTAGGGACGCCCATGCTCATGAGTGAATTAAAAAACTCACCAAGTACAGGAATCCTCAGAGAGCATAGCAGAGAGATTCTTGCAGAAGATGCCCCACCTTTTTACAGCACTTGTTGTTGTATTCCAGGAAGTAGTCTATATGCCCCAAACCTATTTGGGATGTCACAGAGATTGATGGTAAGTGTGTGAGATAGGT
The DNA here is from genome assembly GCA_024137785.1 of Ginglymostoma cirratum. Taxonomy (NCBI): domain Eukaryota; kingdom Metazoa; phylum Chordata; class Chondrichthyes; order Orectolobiformes; family Ginglymostomatidae; genus Ginglymostoma; species Ginglymostoma cirratum. The sequence goes on along the minus strand of JAHRHZ010000056.1, from coordinate 14,347,595 downwards.
GGTAAGGGGATAGAGTGACAAATAGATAGGGGTAGGTGGACAAATGGATAGGTGGCAGGTGACTCAATGAGAGGGTAAGATGGTGGTGCAAGGAGGGTAAAGTAGCAATTGGTGGGGTGTGTTGGAGAGGTAATCAGGTCGGTTTGGATTGGAAGCCAGTAATTGTGTTGGGTGGGATAGTCATAGTTGCACTGGGTTGAGGGAGTAATCAGATTGGGGTTACTGTGATCAGGTTGGGAGGAGTAGCCAGATCTGGATGGTGTAGTTGGGGATTCAAGTGGGAGTTAGGGAGGTCAATTGTATAATTACCCAGCCTGCTCTAAAGGGGGTTCCATATTGGATATTCTTTCATATTTGATGGCGTGCCTGGTGACAATAGCTATTCCATCCAGTCTCATGTCATCCCACCTACCATCATTTGCCAGGGCCTTCCAGACTGCTAGTAGTATCGCCAGATCCATCACTTACTTGTGAGGGCACATATATGCCCAATGCTGCACCTTTTCCTCCAGCAATGGGTACCACTTCCAGTGGCACTAATTAAGCTGTTTAGATACCAGTCCTCTGATTGAGCCAGCAGCTTGTATGGGTGGGGGTTGTCTTTATTGGAATTTGGTGCATGCTGAGGCAGGGGCAGCAGACTTTTGGGTGAGTTTATGCTTGCAGAGATTGCAAGATGGAAAGTGGATAGGAGAACATTGGATTGGAGGTAACAAAGGCGCGGTGAGAATTGTAGCTGCAAATGAACTGAGGTGGTGCGATGGGGAGACAGGTGATGTTACAAAGGTTCAGCAGTCAGTTTTGGTGCCTTAAGAAGAGGATATGGTCCTGGAGGATGATCTCAGGACAGATTAGATATGATGGTTACAGACAGTCTATTTGAGTCTCATCCTATGCCAAAGGAGAGAAATGAAGTCAGTGACGAGGGAAGATTGTCATAAAAACTGAAGACAGTGGCCTGGGCTTTTCCAATTGATGGACATTCCGTTACTAGTTGTTAGCCAAGCAGTGTGATGAATCAGATCAGTGCAAGCTTTGGGTCAGGTCGTGGTGAAGCAAGACTAGCTGTCATCAGCATGTACATGGAACTTAATATGTTTTGTGATGTTGCTGCAGAGCATCATGAGATAGAGGACGATGTCAAGGATATATCCCAGAGAAGTTCCATTGCTAGTAGAGTGGGAGTAAGAAGAAAAGCCATTGTAGCTGATTCTTTGTTCTGATGAATAGGTATGAATGGAACCAGCAGAGTGTAGACTCCTTCAGCTAAACAATGAATGATAGCACTTAGAAGAAAATGCTACATTACATGTTATTTATGTATTTTATAGAAATTGTTTCAATATTGTGGCCAAGGTGCAAAAATAAAATCAGCAGGGCATAAATGCGGAGTTGTGGGAAAGATGGGCACTTATTTGGGAGAGAACAACATGCTTAAGGATATTGTTGAGGAAAGTTAGGTTGAAAATGGGCAGCCACAGGTAACAAATCACAGACATGCTCTGAGTTCTCTGCTCTCCCATGATGTCTATTCACAGATTTTCCAAGCTGTCCATTTCTAACAGCTACCCAACAGCTTTGTCAATTTCTTCTTGCAGCTTAGATGCCTCAACCTGTTATTTTCACACTGCCATTTATCATTTCTCTTTGGAACAGGGCTTTTAGTGGAAGGAACTTCTACAACAGCTGCGGTCACTTAATTATTCAGGTAATTAATTAATAAATGTTCTGTCCTGCTTTTTGTATGTGTGATTTGCTTGCGCTGCCAAAGTAAATTTGACAGCTTCTGTGGGACATCTACACTCTTTATGAGACAATTAGGGATTTCTTTCATTTCATTTAGCATTTTCCACAATAATCAGCTGTGTACTGGTTAAGCAGAGTGTCAACCACTCAATTAGAGTGAAATGGTAAATCAGTACAGGGGAGGTGGTTATCCAATTTTTAAATTTCATTTCTCCTAACTCAGAAAGGGCTGTTTATAAAAATGTGGATAGCTGGTGTTAACAGAAAATCTAGGCATTCCGTCTTCCACGGAACAGAGGAAAACATAACCTGAAGATACTCGGGGTGACTGACAGTAGTTCAAACACAGCATTGAGAGGTAACTATTAATTATCTCCACAGCAGCCTCTGCAGATAAGCATTCATTAGTCCAATTACCTGTGCTGAAGAACTTAAATGTTGAAGGCATTAAGATAAAAGAAGCTCCAAGGTCAGGCAGTCACTTCCCAGGAGGGAAGGAGTTGAAGTAAAAGGAAAATTTCTTGGATCCTTGAGGTGATTCAACAATAGATATGTCATTGCAAATACAACTCTGAAAATGAAGGTTCTCTTCTGTCGTCCTGAGATTTTTTTCATCTCAACTTGAGTTTTGAGGCTGCTCAACTATTGGAAGCAGCTTCTTCCATCTCCTCTGTTGTGATGTTTCATAATACAAAACTTCTTTTGAGAATATATTGTCTTTCCCAATAGAACAACTAATCAAAATTATTGCAGCATGTAAATTTTAATACTTCTTTTCAGTCGTGCATTATATTCACCTTTTCCTGCTGTATGGAGTGTGTGTTTGTTACATTGTCTGTTAATGTACTGATGCATTTCATTGTATCCTTGATAGATTATATATATACACAGAAAGGACTAAATTACTTGATAAAGGGCAACATTCAAGAATTGTTTGGAGTCAGCAGAATCTGCTAATCCCATAGGCATTGCTACAGGTATGAGAAATATCACTGCAGCAATTATATAAAAAAATTGTCAAGTTTGTTTTGAAGATTTTTGCAAATTGGAGAAAGTATTGAGAAAAGAGAGGGAAGGGAAGACTGGACAGGGTGGTCAGAAGTAGCAGACCATGTAGTCATTTCTCGAGAAGGAAATCCAATCTGAGTTGACAACTCTGGTTTAAAAAGGCTATTGACAAATATAAATGTGGTAGATCTGATCTGGGGGATTAGGGTTGTTTTGGAGCAATGCATATGCATTGTACATGAAGTATACTTCAACCCAGTTAACTTGTAGAATCATTCAATTTCCTCCTGCTCCTTATTGTAATGAAGACCCAGAGAGTAATCCCACTTAAAAAAAAAATGCATTATTGCTGCAGTGGAAATGATGTACTAGTCATACTGAGGCTTAGGTTTGAAATATTCTGGACTAACTCACCTTTGTAAATCTTATTTGCAAGTTTTATTGTATTTTTCTGACAGCTCCTGGGGAGGTGAAAATTACAGTGAAGGATGTATCTTGGGCCTTTTTATTCAAGGCAAGGTAAATGAGGAGAAGAATCAGGGGACATTTGCGTTTAAAAGGCAGCATCAAAAAATAGGTGCAGAACTATTTCATGAAAGATCCAGAAGCAAGTCTGGGTACAACACAGAAGGAGGCCATTATTCAGCCTTTTGATTAGTCACAGTACTCTGCAAGAGCAACCAAGGTGGTCCCCCTTTTTGTCCTTTCCGCATAACATTGCAATTTATTTTCCCTCCAGGTACTTACTTAATTTCCTTTCTGTAAAGCCAACGATACTAGCCTCTCAGACAGTGCATTCCAGGTTGTGACAACTTAATCCACGGAAGGTTTTACTGAACCTACAGGTTGCACTGGAGCATTGTTCTGAGCTATAGGACAAGTCAGACCAGTACGCATCAATCACATGTTTCACTAATTTTTTTCTCTGGGATCCTAGAGACCAACAGAATTCATGCATCAAAATATTACAGACCTACATGGACTTGGCATTTCTCATGGGAATGAAGTATTGAAAGGCCAGAAGATTAAAAGACAAGTAGAACTTTCACATACCACACCAATTCATCATGTACACATAAAAATGGATGTCCATTGTGACCAGTACATTCATTTCCAAGTTTTTTTTTTTACTGTTTCTTCCCTCTAGGTAGATGAGCTTATTTACAATCAAATTATACCAGAGTCTGCATTGAAATTAAGTTTGTTTTTTAACAGTCAAAAGCAGATTTAACATGAATTGTACAAATAGTTCAGTACACTTTTTAGACCTGAGTGAGAGTGCAGAATTAGACCGAAATACCGAATCTCTGGATGAATCTATCATTTGTGTAGGCCAAAAGAAGGTAGCAGCAACCGCTCAAAACTAGGGACAGAAGTGGGAAAACAGAGGGTAGCTGTTTTGAAGTGTTCATGGTGTGGAGCTGAATAAATATTGCAGATGACAAGATGACCATCAGGGGGAGCGGGTTGTTCCAATGGGGAAAGGCAGGACCCTTCAACTGCAGATCAAAAGTGACGGAAGAGGCAAGAAACTAGAGTCTCAAAAAAATGAAACAATTCAAAACATTTCAAATAAAGAAGTAAAAACATATTTATTGAAGATGCTGGGATTCAGTTTCACTGAAATATAAAGCAGCACCCCTCAATAACAGATTCACCATCAGTTTGACTTATGGGCAGAAGTTTGAAAACACAAATTCACCTGCTTTGGCAAAACATCTGACCATATATCACATCTCAAGGCCACAAAAGAATAAGAACAATCAAATGATAAAACGAGAAATCATAGGAATTGCTATAATTTCAGGTATGGAGTACAAGTGAGAGATGTATTTGTAGAGAACAATGTTGTATACACTAGTTTAAGGAAAATAGTTTACGGACCCTGCTGAAATCAGACAGCAGTCGCTCATAGGTAAGGGGAAACTATCACAGGCTACAAAGTACCAGAAGAGACAACAGACAAGATCATCTCTCTAATATGCCAAATCTAATTGAGCCACAAGTCTAATGGCAACTTGAGTCATTAGTGAATTATGCCATAGCTAGGAGTGTACCAGTTGTCTCTTCAGTCTGTCTGGTATTTTCTATCCAGGACTAGGTGTGGTAACATAAGAAATAAAATGGTAAAAGTTAATGTTGCAGTAGTACTACTTACTATGGGACTGCTCTCTCATTAGAGATAGGCAACTGGTGGTGGTTTAACCTGAGAATCAGAAACCTCTGATGAGGGGAGAAGTTTAGCAAGAGAGTCCTTTGTGGTAATCTCAACCAATGCTAGAGTTGAGCCCATGCTATTGGCATTACTCTGCATTGTTAACCAGCCATCCAGCCAACTGAGCTAACCAATTGTTAGAATTCCTTCCACTTCAACCTCCATTCCAGCTGAATCATATTCGCGCCTCCCCCCCATTCTCCAGTTGAACCCTGAGAGATGCGCCCCTGTCAGTTTTTATCGAAATAAGTATAAAGTTTTCATTATGAGGACTAACATTTCAACAGATCATGCCTGTGTTAGTGCAACTCTTATAACTGTTGACAGGATATGGATATCAGTCTGCAATGCCAATAAAACTGAAGCAAAAGTCAAAGTACTCAACAACAACCAGCAATTAAGTTAGATTGCATGTTTTGTGGGCTGGAAATTGCCAGAATATTGCAAGTTCTTCATCCAGAGATTTGAAAGGAAAGAATTTAATGTAATCACAGTGTTTGAAGTTGCACACACCAAAGCTGTAGGGTCTGCTTGAGCTGATTAAAGATTGAATTGAAGGGCTCATCTAGTGGGCACAATAACTTTCTCAAGACGCTATAACAAATTTCGTTGTTAAAGTAAATTACAGACCATAGACAAAGCAATCTAAAAACTGCTTTGGTGATTTTTATCTATAATTTGATTTGTACTTGATGCCGCAATGTGTGATTCACAATAGTTTCTTCATGTAACTTGCATAGACTTCACAAGAAAAGAATTTTCTTGAAGTTTTTAATTGCAGTCATTTGAGTTTTACCAGGATTTCTACAGTAGCTTTAAAGACTGTGTTTTGCAGGAATTTCCTTGCTTCTGAAGGTCCTTTTGCATTGAAGGGCTACAGTCTACAGTATTCTTTAATGTAAATGATGCTGGAGGTTAGACTTATCTGGTCTCATGAGTTGCCACAGGCTCTGCTGGGATTAAATGTTCAGCTGCATTGTTTCCTTTCTCAGGTTTTGGTTGAACATCTCATCCAAAACATGGCACTTGTGCAGATCTGGACTTGATTCTTGTGTTTAAGTTCTGGAGTGATATTTGAATCCAAAATCTTGTAGCTCAATTTGAGAGTGCTACTGACTGAGCCATCATTGACACATCCTACACCCAATCATTGAAGTTTATAGTGAACTGGAACCACACCAGAATTGTCTTGTCAAACACTGTCTGAAAGTCTTACATAACTTAAATCCTCACCCACCAGCTCTATCCTGTCATCAACCCACTTTTGTTTGTCGAGCACAGGTTTCCTTTTTAAGATTCATGTTGCCTTCTTCCCTTTTATCTGGATATATGTTAATTTCAATTCCAATTAAAGATTTGATTTCTTTCCCTCTCCCTGACAAGAATGCAGGTATTAAAGTATCTTGCAGTTACTTGGGTTTCCCTTTTTTCTCTCTTTTGCCTTTCTTGTTAGTAATACATTCTCCACTTATGAGCTTCTATTCCTCTTGCATGTTAGCACTCTGGAGAGAGTACTGGAACGTATTCGGGCTTTTTCTTTCACCGTTTTCTTAGGATCCTGACTATAAGTTAGAGACTTTTGTGGAAATTGGGTGAGCAGATATTAAAACATCCAGAGTGAATTACCTGTTTTTGTGGGGGTGTTGACTCCACCCTGCTCTTGTGAGTATATAAGACAAACACCCATCGGAAAGCAGGAAGATAGTGTGACAAACTTTGCAGTGAGCATACTGGGATTGAGCAATTTGACGTGGAGATCTAGTCCTTCCAGCCTAACCTGTCATCAAGAAGGCCCAAGGCTAGAAGAGGACCAGAATTATAAGTATTTATTTTCTTCATTTAGTTTGCTTATGAGCTAGGAGAGGAAAAATACATCAATTTTTTCTGGACCTCCATTGACCTGGCAAATCTTTGGCCTACGTGAACTGTAATGTCCTCCTAACATTCAGCTGTATAGTGGGGGCTTGCTCTTTTGGGGCATAGGCCTTTCATAATCCCCTTCCAACCTGCTGGTCTGCAACCATTTCTTACTGTATTCTGTCAGAAGACTGATGAGCCTCATTTGGGAGTTAAAATCTCCAGGGCCTCTCACAGTGGGGTTGGGGAAGATAAATGGTTTCACATTCATTTCATACCAGGATGACTCAACTCCACCAAGGCTTTTGTCATCCTTGCCTTAACAAACTTCTCTAGTGATCATTCTTTATTTTATATATAATGACTGTCTGCCTTCTTTTGCCTAATTCAGAATTTATGTGAAGGGAATATTGTCATTTGTCAACTTTGAAGCCAAGTGTTTAACTATCTGTACCAGTTTCTGCTTATCCTCTCACAATTCGCTGTTGTCTGTCTCTCTCGGACTCCTTTGATCTATCTCAGCTTTCAGAAGTATCTTTTCACTAATATGTTTATGACATACTCTGCTGGCTGGGAGAATCTGTTTTCAGTATCCCAGGCACTACATTCCAAATTATAATTTAAATTGTACCAATCAACACTATCTCTTATACAATATGAAATATTGTTTTCCTTTCATATCGGGATGTCTTGTGTGAATTGACCTGATGAGTGCAAGACACAGTTTGGAGAAAATGTTTCTTTTTTCAGCAATACTCAATTTTTTTATGACTCTAGCCTCATACTCTGTGTCACAACTTTCTTAACCTCCTACTTTCCCACTTGCTTCTTTTTTATTATTTTTATTTATTATTGGTCTGATACCTATAGGACCTACAGGACAGGTTATTGAGCCGTTAAGACTATTCTACCATTTGCTGAGATTGTGGCTGACCTGTTGACCTAAACTATATATAGTCATCCTTTTGCCAAAGCCTTTAATTTCTTTCGCTCATAGAAATTGAGCAATCTCAGATTTAACACTTAACAATTGTCTGTATATACTAACTTCTGCACATTTTTACTCTCTGCCTAATGTCTATATCTATGCCATCCTGAAACTTGACGCCATTTTGTTTTAGAATCACAGTATTATATGGCACAGGAGACCATTGGCCCTTCTGCACACATGCCAAACACGGATCCAATTATTTTCACCCTTTTCCCTAGGTTTGCAGAATTTCTCCTTCTAAATACTCTTCCAGTTGCCTTATTTGTAAAATCCTCTTTCACCACCCCAGGCAAGACATTCCAGGTTATAATTTAATGGTATGAATTTAAAACTCAGTTTCAGAGTCTTCTTTTAAAACAAGTTCTACTATTAAACATTTCCCCTTTGTCTTTTAAACTTGAAACTTATCACTACGTTGTCATCACCTCTAAGATGCATACCTGAACTACTTTGCTGATCCTGATTGCACTTAGCAGTGCCTCTCCTAGGACCTTTTCCCACTGTTCATTGCCATTGGCAAGTGCTATAAGTTTGAAAGGAAAGTAGGGGAGAAGCAAAGAGATGAAGGAAAGAAGTGAGCAAGGGAGGTTATAGGAAGAGATTGACTATGTCATTGAGTTGGAAAAATATAGTTTTGGTGATAGGAAATGGAGTTTGAAACTCTGCTCTGAATCAAATAGGCCTTCTGTAATCTGGAACATCTTGTTTTAACTAGCTGGTGAAAGGCTTGGAGTGAGTGACAAGGGAAAAAAAAGTCCCTTGCGACACCTTGAAATGAAGCCATTTGTTTGTCGTAATATTCCTTTAAAGAAAGGTATGACACATCTATGATATTCGGTGAGTTAGAGCTGTGTGTCATGTACATATTTATAAACCTGTACCAATATTTCCAAGGAATATCACATCATAAGGAAGAGACCAAGAATGAATCTATGGGGAGGAGAGTCTGGAGGTGATGGCAGGAATTAGTTCCATTGCTGATGAATGTCACCACTCACAAATTGTCCTCGAAATCACAGACCATCTTAACGTGGGGCTAAATTGCCATATCTTTACTATCATTGGGCCAAAGTCCTGTGACTTTGATCCGAGCAGCACTGTGGGCATGCCAACACTCCAAGTCCTGCAGCAGTTCAAGAAAGCAGCTCACCACCAAAGAAATGATTTCCTTGGGTTAGATAATAAATACTGGCCCAGCCATTGATGCCCACATCCCATGAATGAAGTGAATGAAGGAAAAATATCATGTGCTAGTTCCATTCAGACAGATAACAATGGAACGTAGAAAGTGCGATTCGCTGGAGTTGGCCAGTAAAAGAGGTTGTTATTGTTGTATGGGCGAACTTTGCTGTATGAGCTTCTACTCGTGCTGAAACTGCTGTCACCATCCTCTAAATTTAGGAAACAACAGTGCCTTCTTGGCTTGGTGCAGCAAAGGAAAGCTTCTTCCTGTACTAACTCAAAGTGTCCTCTCTACTTGACAAGATGCAGTTTATTGCATGTTATCAACTAGTTACAGGTTACATTGATATGATAGACATTGTTACAGAGACCGTGAAAAGGACCAGTTGTTAGGTATCACTCCTTCAAGATTCCGGGCTGTTGTGCCCACATGTCCTTCTAACATCATCAGAGTAGGTGATGCTCATGGAATGTTTCAATATTAACCCTTATACAACATCTATGATTTGTTGTATTTCCAGGGAGCCAGTTAGTGGAGGGTATAAATAGAACCAATCTTTACATATATTTATAAATATTTATGTATACAATTACAGATTACAATAATATGCCTCGTAACCCAGCATCCACTTTTGCAGTCTCTGTGTATTTATATATCAAGATTCCGTGTATAGAGGTGCAAGTAAATCCCCAGTTAATTTCTCCCACTTACCCACAATTTAACAATTGAGATAGAATTAACATGGAGAACCACAGGTGATTTGGTGATGGGGAAAAGAAATTCCATTGTGTAAGAGTACTTCTGGATATATAAATAAAAAAACAAGGGAGGTTTGACACTGTTGTGGGACAGGGAAAGTGACCCTACCTCTGAACAAGGAGGCCCAGGTTCAAGTCCTACCTGCTCCAGAGGTGTGCCATGGCAACTCTAGACAGGTTGATGAGAAACAAAAAGGAATTAACGTGGTTGACAGTATTAATCATTGTAAAGAAATCAAGGGAAGAGAAAGGTAGGTCATAAAAAAAAGGGCAGCACAGTGGCATGGTGGTCAGTATTGCTGCCTCACAGCCCCAGGGACCTGGGTTCGATTTCACCCTGGGACGACTGTCTGTGTGGAGTTTGCATATTCTCCCTGTGTCTTTGTGGGTTTCCTCTGGGTTCTCCAGTTTCCTCCTACAGTCTAAAGATGTGCAGGTTAGGTGGATTGTCCATAGTTTCTCAAAATGTGCAGTCTAAGCGGATTAGCCATGGGAAAATGTAGGGTTACAGGGATAGGGGGATGAGGGGGGATGGGGAGGGTAGGGGGGAGTGGGTCCAGCTGGGATGGTCTTTGGACAGTCAGTGTGGGCTGGATGGCCTGCTTCCACACTGTAGGAATTCAATAGTTTCTATGATATACAATGGTTGCAGATATAATTTCATGTTTGACTCCAACTTCATGAATTTAGAATCAAGAATCTAACGATGACCGTGAAACCATTGTCGATTGTCAGAAAAACCCATCTGGTTCACTGATGCCCTTTAGGGAAGGAAACTGTCATCCTTAACCTGGTCTGGCTTACATGCGACTCCAGACCCATAGCAATATGGTTGACTCTTAACTGCTCTCTGGGTAATAAAGGATGGGCAATAAATGCTTCCTAGCCACAGCAATACCCTCATCCTGCGAATGAATAAAGAAAAAAAATTCCCCATTGAATTCTGGGAACCATGGATGCAGAGTTGGGAAATGAATAATGTCCCAGAACTTTGGGAATGGGGCAACAAATGGTCAAAGTTCATATTTGTGATGATAATGGTAATTTAGATTGGGGAGGTAAAGTGTCTGAGAAATCTGAGCCATATCAGAAGAACAAATGGTAACATCCCTAGCAAACAAATTGTATGGCTAGTGTAAAGTTTATAGGATGACCGTGTGTTAACCCACAAAGGACCTTTCTTTGTCTGCAGAAAAAGGGGCAGTACTATAATTCTATTTGTTATGTAACTGACAATCTTGTCTTCGCTCAGACCGTTACCAAGATTGGTACAGTGGCCCAGTGGTTAGCACTGCTGCGTCACAGCACCAGGGACCCGGGTTTGATTCCACCCTCAGGCATCTGTCTGTGTGGAGTTTGCACATTCCCTCCGTGTCTGTGTGGTCTGGGTGCTCCGGTTTCCTCCCACGGTCCAAAAATATGCAGGCTAGGTGGATTGGCCATGGAACATTGACCATAGTGTTGAAGGATGTGTAAGTTAGGTTGTTATAGGGGGATGGGTCTGTGTGGGATGTTCTGAGAGTTGGTGTGGACTTGTTGGGCTGAAGGGCCTGTTTCCACACTAGGTGTTCTATGATTCTGAAGTGTCTCAATGTTCTGAATGTAGACATTGTCACGGTCGGGGCTAAATTGGGAAGGCCTGAATGTGGACTGTAGTCCATTGGGGATGATCTGGTTCCGTAGGCCAGAAAGGTGATGTGGCTGTAGTACCTGGTTTGCTTAAGGACGTGGTCGAGCAGTTTCAAGGCCGAAGAGATTACAAGAGAGTTAAAGTGGAGAGAGATCCACTGAGGTTTTTCTGGAAGGAGGAGGGTAACTTCTTCAAGGTAGGCACCCTTAGAAGAGGCTTCGCAGTGGGTTTAAAATTGTTTCAGAGATAGTAGGAACTGCAGACGCTGGAGAATCTGAGATAACAAGGTGTAGAGCTGGATGAACGCAGCAGGCCAAGCAGCATCAGAGGAGCAGGAAGTCTGCAGTTCCTACTATCTCGGGATTCTATGATTGATTGACAAGATCGAAGATAAACCTTTATATATGACTGAAATCAAGGTACTCAAACTCTGTCTTGAAGACAAGTTGGCTGTTTGTCCTGAAGCTCTACACACCAGATGTGAAACAATACATTACAAAATAATAATGAGTTGGACCAAAACGTCTGTTTCTACGCTGTATGACTGTATAAGTCAGTGAATATAATACTTAAATTATTTAGAAATTGATTTAAAAAGAAACGCATGTCACTGGAGGAACTTTATTTCTTTCATCATCTTTAATTAAAAAAAAACTCTGTGCTTTCGGTGCTAATGAATTGTTTATAAATTAGCCATTTGAAATACAAGCTGTCATATTTTCATGAATTCCATATTCTTAAACACCTTATATCTACTTCTTTAGCGATGTACATTAATTGCAATTTAATGGTGTTATTTATTAGTTACCTGTACCATAGTAAAGTGAAGTTGGAATTGCATTTGTCTTTGCTAATACCATGTTGCATCATTACAGAAGTTATGCAATGATGCTGAAATGGTCACCTACAAGCACCACATCTGAATAAATGTTACCTTTTATAACTTCCTTGAATTTCATTGAGAAACTCAGGAAACGATTTTAACATTTGCTATTTTTGCCAAAGTTTTACAAATAAAGTACAGGAATATGTTTCCGATTTATTTTTATACTATAAGGAAATACGGTCCCTCTTAATTATTGCCATTAAATTAAAAGTAAGCAGGACTCTACAAATTAATGACAAGGCAAATTATAACAGTTCAATGATGCACAAACTTTTTCATTGGAATGGAAAGCTATTCTGTTTGCCTCTAATAAGAGGCACTACAGGAATGATTAGGTGTCTTTCAGTTACTTGCACTTTTCTAATTCATGAATATAGTGCAATTAGTCATTCGGTAGTATAGAACTTGAGAATTGCTGAAAAAGAGACAATTTTGTCAAAGCTTTTCATCTTCCACTTATCAGAACATTTCTCAAGAATACTAGTAAACAGGACAGCCAACAATTGTACTGTTTGGCAGGAAATAGTCTCTGGTGGAGAAAATGTCTTGGAGAATGCACCAGTGAATGCTGATTGACAGTTAACTCCCATATTTTGTTTAAATGCTACAGCAGGCAGATAGACTTTGGTCAGGGGCATTGCCCTGAGAAATGAACCAGTGAGTAGCTGATGCCTAATTTATTGAGTTGAATAAGGCACAACAAATTCCACATCCAAATCGGTGCTGTCTCAGCCATCAAGACAGTGTCCAGCATTTCATAACAGAAACCCAAGGCACTACCCAATATTTTATAGCAGCATTTTGAGAAAAGTCAAACAAGGAGCATTCAAAATTCTATCCGTATCACTTGAGCAGCAGATGACCTCATTATTACAGGTTACCAACCACATGGATCCTATCCGAAAATCTGAAACTGAGGGGTGGCACAGTAGTTCAGTGGTTAGCACTGCTGCCTCACAGCACCAGTTTCAATTCCAACCTCTGGCAGTTGTCTGTGTGGAGTTTGCACATTCTCCCTATGTTTGCATCGGTTTCCTTTGGGTGTTCTGGTTTCCTCCCACAGTCACAGAAATGTGCAAGTTAGGTGGATTGGCTGTGCTAAATTGCCCATAGTTTCCAGGGATGTGTAGGGTTACAGGGAAAGGATAGGGTAGAGGGTGGGTCTGGGTTGAATGGCCTGCTTTCAAACTGTAGGGATTTTATGATTTATCTCCATTCAAGTGATAAATGCCAAAAGAAACTGGTGATTTGCACTATATGCCCAGATTCACACACGGGTCAGTGCAAGTATTATCCCCATATGCATCTTACATGAGACGTACTCAGGAAACTGCCACAAAATGATGCAGACTCCAAAAAGTTAAGCTGACTGCTTACAATGGGTCTGACATCCAAGCATCGACATTACCTGTTTGAAATGTCAATATGGATCATCAGGGTGGATTTCTGCAACCATCTTCTTACATGTTTGAAAATACTGTGACCCAACAGTGTGCGTGGATCTGCACATTACCACTTCCGAACTTTGTCAGTTGCAATGCCAAAGATTCCAGATTGCATCCATCAAGTCTATTCATCACCTGACTAACCTAAACCTGGACCCAGTTGATGCTATTGGCAACTGTAAAGTGTTATATCTGCAAAATGATGCCCACCTTAGTATTGACCCTCCCTGTAACTCCCATGTTCACATTCAAGGAAAACTCAAACTGGAATCAATTTCCATAGTACGTTCGATATGAAAGTGAAGCATCATTCTGATTAGTACAACCCCGTTATGTGTGTTGAAGAAAGACGATACTTTATGTGTACATTTTTAGATCCAAGGACACAGTGCACTGAAAAGATGTCCACTCGATACCCATGCTGGAAGGGCTTAACACTAAGTTCTAAAGGACTGAGTAATTTTCCAAGCCCAATGCCAGACTGTATATTGGTCTATACATCTGCCCCAGAGTTACAATAAATAACAAAAGCAATTGTTAGAGCAACATTTTTCAGGAGATACTACTTTGTCAGATTATGTGTCAGCCAGGACATAATCCACCATTTGGATCAAATCGTTGAGAATCCACTCAGTTTTCTGTGTATCACAGGTCATATCGCAGTCTTCGGAAGAATTATAAAGGAGTATGATGCAAACTTGCTCAATCATGACAATGGCAAAGAAACATCGCCTTCTTTTCAATTGTCAAAATGTCAAATCAACATGAATCAAATCAATTCCCTCAGGTTAATCCACTCGACAACTGATATGAGGCCTGATCCTACCAAATAGAAGCTGTAGAGAAGAAGCCTACATTGTCAGACAAAGATGACTTGCAAAGATGTTTCCATTTCTTTTAACTTTCTTCCCCATTTTGTGGCTAACCTGTCTCCCCTTCAAGATCTCGTCCACAAAATAGACACCAGACTTGTGGCAGGAAGATAACCAGCAATTTTTTGATCTCACGAAATAAAATCTCTATCACCCTGTAAAGTGGATATTTTATTACAGTGTTAAACCTGCCAAACTTACCATGTTGGCAGTAGATGCCTATTGCACTAGTTCCAAGGTCCTTATGGCAACTCAGGGAAACTGTTCCAATCAAAGGAAGGAGACTCTCACTTTCGTTTTCGAGATACAACGGTTTCATACATATTAATGCAGCAAGCGCTTCATTGTTCATACCAGCCACAAGCCCTGAGAAATAATCTGTCAATAAACTCTGACAGGTGCACCTCCAATGATGATTCCAGGGTCTACTTACGAAGTAAGTGTTCCCTAGTTTGTTGTCACACACTCTCTAACACAAACGTTCCTGGTGATGTGTTAGTATTTGAGCTGATGGAGGCTATTGTTGGTGCTTCCTCTGTGGTCTTGGCATTCTTGTCCTCAACAGTCAAGAAGATGGTTTCTGGCAGAGCTGGTGGCGCCTGCAAGATTCGAGAGGGAGAAGACTTCACAGCTAGTGTTTAGAATGGTGTGTGCTGATGGAGACTGACAGCAGTCTGGTTAATGGGAGAGTGGCAGTGAAATGAAGAAAAGTACTTAATTCATTATGCGGGACAGTGATAACTTGTCAGTCCCACATGAGAGGTCCCAGTCTCCTTCTCCTGCAAGGGCCAGGATTCTCTCCTCACAGCGGTGAACATCCAGATGCCAGGCACACTCCAACTTGCACTGGCTCACACTTTCTTGTCCTTGGTTGCCTTCTCCATTGTTGAGAGAACGGGAATTGTTGTTTGTGGTGACAATACATGGCATGGCTCTTTGTGGGAAAGATGGTGAACTGTTCCCACTGCAGTGGGGAAGTTATGCAGAGGCCATGCAGGATTGTGGGAGATTCTGGGATAAAGGTGCGTGGGGGAAGATGTTGATGGTAATAGTGAGAGTGGCAGAGCACAAGCCTTGGTGGGAGTTGGGTACAGTGGCAGAGAAAGTTTGATTCTGAGGAAACAGAGCGAAGAGTGTGACGTTAACTCTGGTGCAGCAGAGAAGGTCATTAACCTTCTTAACACTCTTCCAGCCATACCTCTGCACAATCAGGTTGGCACTGACCTGGGTGGTGACTTGGCAGCAGGCTGTCAGGGTCTGGTAGCATGGATTCCTCTGCTAATCCCCCAGGAAGAGGGCGCCTCTCCTTCATGCCACACCCTTGACCAGGACCTCCAGGTCCCTGTCACAATGTCATCTTACCTTTCTCTGACATGTTCACACTCTGTCCCAAATGGAGCAGTGCAGCTTCAAATCCAGTGCTTGTCCATATGCACAGGCGTCTTTTATAGATGGAGTGACTGCCAAGGATGCTGGTCCTTTGGTGGACACTCAGTGAATGGCGAGTTGTTCTGAGAACAGTGAGTGGTAGGATGAGGCTAGAATCAGACGTGAGAGACGCCGTGGGGACAGGCTGGTACATTAACAAGGCACGTTTCGTAAGATACAGTAAGAAATCTCGCCAGGCCTCACAATGAGAATCCTTCCAAAAACCTGGGTGCAACATGCACTGAATCAAAATAATGTAAGGTTCAGTTTATTATTACAATTACTTGCAGAAAGTGCTGCATTGTAAGAAGCCTGTCCAATAGTAACAGAAGGAATTGCCAGTCCTGTGTCACACTGAATTGAGCTGAGACTTCTGTTGTGTTACGCCATAAAGCAATCAACTGCTTACAACAGCAGATGGATTCTGAGTCATACCAAAGTATCCAAGTGCAGTGAACTGCATGTCCCTTAAAAGCAGCCAATGGTTTCAAGTTTGGTTACACTTATTTTGCCCATTAACATGATTGTCGTCTTGAAAGTTTCATTTTCCTACTTGCACTGAACATTTGGTTCCGTGAATATTGAGTGCTGCTAGCTTGTCGGAATTGCTTTGTATCACTCCATTTGTTGGTCTGAAATTGAAAAGAGGCTCTTTGTCTTGCTGAGCATTTCATGAAGAATAACATTTTACACATCTCACTTCTGCAATAATACATGGAAAAGGCTACGTCAAAAATTAGTCCAGTGAGCTTTGGCATGTAAAGTGTAATTGCTTCAGGCTGATCAGAGAAGTGTTGCTGCATTTGGCTGAGATGTCAGGATGGGAAATGAAGGCGAGAAATGAGACAACAATGATAATCGCAACCTCCTCCACTCCCAGAGTGTCTCGAGGCACTCACTTAAGCCATGCTGACATCTGCCACTGAGTAGTTTCTTAATCTTTAACAGTTCCATCACTTCACAATGAGGACAAATATCGAAACATCTACTATGTTCAAAGTAACAAAAAGGTAATGTGGCCACAGTTCTACCGAACCATAGGGCTACCCTCTCATTAGAGAAAGATGAGTGGTTGTGGCTTAACCTGAGGGTCACCATACCTGAGGCGAGGGGAGAGGTCAAGACGGAGAGTCCTTTATAGTAACCTCAGCTGGTGAGGGAACTAGAAAGAACAATTAGTCTACAGACTTGTTAAATGAATGACTGGAGGAACACAGCAAGTCCTGACGAAGGGTCCCGACCCGAATTGACGACTCTCCTGTTCTCCTGACGCTGCCTGACCTGCCGTGTTCCTCCAGCTCCACACTGTATTGACTCTGACTCCAGCATCTGCAGTTCTTGCTGTGTCCTAAATGAATGACTGAATGTATTACAGTTTGCTGTTTTATACTGATTTAATTAACCTGTTCAGACATGTCATGCTGCACCTCTGGAGCAGGTGACATGAAACCAAACTTTCTGGTCTGGAGGTAGGGACACTACCAGAGCACCGCAAAATCCTTGCTGTGTCCTGTAGTCTTATACCCCCTTCACCACCCCCCAACACAGTTACTGTTGAGAACCTGATTATTCATCTTTGAAATGAAGATTTGTATCCAAAGGCATGATTATTCACTTTGGAAGCAAAAACAAGAAGGCAGATTACTACCTGAATGGCTGTAAATTGGGAGAGGGCAGTGTGCAGTGGGACCTGGGTGTCCTTGTGCACCAGTCGCTGAAGGTAAGCCTGCAGGTGCAGCAGGTGGTAAAGAAGGCAAACGGTATGTTGGCCTTCATTGTGAGAGGTTTCGAGTACAGGAGCAGAGATGTGTTGTTGCAGTTATACAGGGCCTTGGTGAGGCCACACCTAGAATATTGGGTGCAGTTTTGGTCTCATTTTCTGAGGAAGGATACTGTTGGTCTCCAGGGAGTGCAGCGAAGGTTTACCAGACTGATACCGGGGTTGGCGGGACTGACGCATGAGGAGAGATTAACTAGGTTAGGAATGTTTTTGCTGGATTTCAGACAAATGGTGGGGGAGTGGGGAAGGATCTCATAGAGACTTATAAAATTCCAACAGGACTAGACAGGGTAGATGCAAGGAGGATGCTCCCGATGGTGAGTGTGTCCAGAACCAGGGGTCACAGTATGAAGATTCAGGGTAGATGATTTAGGACAGAGATGAGGAGATATTTCTTTACCCAAAGAGTGGTGAGCCTGTGGAATTCATTACCGCAGGAAGTAGTTGATGCCAAAACATTGAATGTATTCAAGAGGTGGCTAGATATAGCACTCGGGGCGAATGGGATCAAAGGTTATGGAGAGAAAGTAGGATAAGGTTATTGAATTGGATTGTGAAGAATGGCAGAGCAGGCTCGAAGAGCGGAATGGCCTCTTCTTGCTCCTATCTTCTATGTTTCTGTTACCATGATCCCAAAGGGTTGCTGCTTCTTTAGAGAGATGACTGGTAATGACTTTAACCTGAGGGTTACCATGCCTCAGGCAATAAGCAAGGTTGAGAAAGTGGACTGTCATGGTAACTTCAGCCAGTGCAGGAAATGAACCTGTGCTGCATTGCAAACCAGGTGACCCACCAAATGAGCTAATTATTAAGCTTCAGAATTGCAGAAGACACAGCATTTCTTTCTTATGTTTGAATTACTTGAGCTGAGGGGATCGAGTATCACACATAACAGTGAGGTTACCACAATGCTAAGGGCAACATCCTTAAGTCTAGAAGAATCCATTAGGGCTGCATTGCTTCAAACTTAAGAAGGTTCCCAGAGGGGAGCCATATTAAATAAGACCACACATTAGACAATCAGCTCCATGTTCCTTTACCTTTGCTTATCATTTATTCACATTTCCATCAGACATAGCTCCCCACTGAAGGGATAAAAATTCTGAATTTGCCTTCATCTTTGTCCCTCTGTTTAATGCCAAAAGCATCTTGTTTTGAAAGAAATTATCTACTTGAGCATTTTACCTTTTTAATGGTGACATGCAATTTTAATCACTTGCATTTATAATTAAATTTGATGTTTTATTTCTATTCCAAGTAATTGCCACTTAATAGAACAGATCACCCTTTTTAAAATTTCTGTTACATCATGTTAACTGTAATAGCTGAAAGAAAGAGACTATAAGGGTCAATAATGTGTTCTCTGTGTTGTGGTGAATGAGGAGAGCTGTTTTTTCGGTGCTGCAGACAGCTATAGCTCTGACATTGGTAATGACTGAATTCTGGGAACAGTGGAGGAAGACACTTTCTGATCTCCAATTAGATCAGCAAGATATGCAGTTTTGACTTTGCTGGCTTTGACATCTTTTCTATGTGTCTTGACAGTCCATTCATCCTGTAAATGTCTACCACATAAGGCACAACACAGTGCAGCCTTGTGTCTAGTTTCTAAAGGTATAGGCTTGCCCCTTTCTCAGCACTTCATTTTGTTCTTTGGACATGCCGAGGCATTTTCATTTTCCAGTGCGACACAACAGGTTTGGCAGCTCAAGCATACAGCCAATTATAGGTAGTTCTGCTGTAATAAGAGATAACAAGGTATAGAGCTGCATGAACACAGCAGGCCAGGCAGCATCAGAGGAGCAGGAAAGCTGACGTTTAGGGTCTGGTCCCTTCTTCAGAAAATGCTGTAACACCTGTTTTGTTAACGCGAATTGGTTGTAATGCAATTGATGAATAGTAGATGCTGTACAATGCAAACTTTCTGCTGTACAGGTATAGCAATTTTTCTGTAGTGATTTCCCTATAATGCAATTTTCTATGGCGATTTTCTATAGTGCAAGGTCACACAAGAACACAACTATCACACTATAGAAGAACTACCTGCGTACATTACACTACATGGACTTTGAGGCTTCAGAAACAACACAATGCAAGTTCACTAGAATCTTGCCTAATGTGAGAAAATACAAGCAGATTGAAAAATTGGGGGGTATTTTTGCTTAAGAATCACATCAATTTATTTATTGTCACATCTACCGAATACAGTGAAAAGCTTTGTTTACAAGTAGTATAGGCAGATTGTAGTAAGCAAAGGATGTACAGAGCAAAAAGACTTATACAGAGGCATGCAGGTTACATTGCACAGGGTATGCGCTAGGCAAGATCAGCATTATTTACAGCTGGAGAATCCATTCATCAGTCTGATAACTGCCAGAAAGAAGCTGTTTCTGAACCTGCTCGTGGTGTTTTCAGGCTTCTGTATCTTCTGCCTGATGGAAGAGGTGGTAGGAGA
Source organism: Ginglymostoma cirratum (assembly GCA_024137785.1). NCBI lineage: Eukaryota > Metazoa > Chordata > Chondrichthyes > Orectolobiformes > Ginglymostomatidae > Ginglymostoma > Ginglymostoma cirratum. The sequence goes on along the minus strand of JAHRHZ010000056.1, from coordinate 14,327,341 downwards.
TCATTACCAGGGTGCAATGGGTCTTTGATGATGTTAGCTGCTTTTCTGTGGCAGTGAGCCATGTAAATTGAGCCCATGGATGGAAGGTTGGCTTCCATGATGGTCTGGGCAGTGCACACCACATTCTGTAGTTTCTTAACAGTCCTGGGCAGAGCAGTTGCCATACCAGGCCGATATGCACCCAGACAGTATAGTTTCAATGGTGCATCTGTAGAAGTTGGTGAGGGACCTTATGGATGACCTTTAATGAATGCTTCCCTTTTCTCTGCAGTGCATAAGAAACCCTTATTATGACCTGACTCTGGATGATCGATACCAACAGCATAATGATTTGAGGCTTTGTAACATGACTGTCTTCTTGCCCTGTGTATGAAGGTATGATCACATTGGCACAGAATGCAAACTGATCAAAACGTCAGCAGACATTGATGCACAAATGTCATTGAACAAGAACAACTGGGATTGAGTGCCTGAGAGATAAATGAAACAGCAACCTAAAGATGGTTAACATACAAAGTATATTTCATCCATTCTTCAAGATGTGTGTCACGTTTGAAGCTAGAAGCAATGTTACGTAAAGATTATGAAAAGTCAGCTAATTTACTCAAACCTGACATGCAGTGGTTGCCTCTTACCTGAAAAGGTGATCTAAATTTAGTTTCACTAATAATTTGTCTAATGAGAGGCAGGAATGAGCATTCACTATCGTAGCAAATCACCAGCAGGGTGTTATATATGCCTGTCATTTTGCTTCTAAAAAATACGTTTTTAGGACATATAGGGAAGTTAGCAGTTGGTGCTGCAGATGAAGAAGTTGCAAGTTCAGACGTAAGTTAGGCAAGATCACAGAGGCTGTCGGGTGTGAGCTGGGTTTTAAAAGGCTTGTCCCAATTCTCTGGATTTCATCTCAGTTGTTGCATTAAGTTGTACATATTAAATTATATTAAATTATAGCTCTTGTGCAAACCTCATGTCCACTCATCTAACCGACACATCATGCCTGGCCCTTGCAATCTTTGTGCTAACTTATCAATTTATACAAAATGGACAGATATCAGAAGCCATGATGAAATAAAATAGAATTTTAAATATGTATCACAGCCTTACTATGTTAACAAAAAACATCCTCCCGTTTTGCAAATCATTACAAACTACCAGACATATTCTGCTTGTCTTTGCGTCTCCGTCAACTCATAATTTACCAAATCCTAATGGTCATCTGGGTTAAGCAGAGACCTGTTCTTCAGCGCTCTTCAGGGTCTCAGAGACCATGGCCATTTCTTTCTCCTCCTAGTCTGGGCTCATGTCAGCGCTGTCCACAACAGAATGTGACCTGGAGTCTACTCTAGAATATCCACTAAATTCAATGTCTATTTGCTTGGATGTAAGCTTTGATGATCACCCTCCAAGACTCACAAGTGTTCTCCTCAGACCTGTGACTTACTGAGCTGGTGTAGATAGGGCTGGGTCTCTTTTCTCTTCATCCTGGCTTGCAAGTGGGATCAGGAGGCTGCATTGAAAAGCAACTGTTAGTGATGGGAGCTGCAGAAATCACCTGAAGCTTTATTAAAACATTGGTACTTGATATGCAGCTGGGATTAGCATATTAGAGGTTGTCCCTAGATGTTTGGATGTCCAGTCTCCCCTTAAGCGCAGACACGTACTACTTGCTCTCGTGCCAGTTCCGTTGCTTGTGTCTTGCAAAACGTTAAGAGCCATGTGTCAAGCATTCCCCCGGGTCTGAACATATCTGTGCTTTATTGCAGAGATAGCAGGAACTGCAGATGCTGGAGAATCTGAGATAACAAAGAGCAGAAAGGCTGACGTTTCAGGCCTAGAAAAAGGATCTAGGCCCGAAACGTCAGCCTTCCTGCTCCTCTGATGCTGCTTGGCCTGCTGTGTTCATCCAGTTCTACACCTTGTTATCTCTGTGCTTTATGGCACACATTTTTCTCCCGCAAAAGAAGATTAGCTTTAAAGGATATTAACATGGGTACATGAATACCATGCCTGCATTGCTAGAGATGTTAATCCTGGGAGCTGGGATTGTCTGTGTGCCTCATTAGCAAGAAGAATATGGAATGGCAAAAGTAAGTTGTTCAAGTGTTCCAAATGAAAGATAGTTCAGTGCCATCAAAAAACTACAGTCGATAAAAAACAACAAAATATTGCATGATGTGAAATATCAGTGAGGTGTTCATCCAAAAGCCATCTTTTGCTGTTTTGTTCTTGTCTCATGAAAGCCTTTGTACTTCTGTACATTTTTCTGTATGTGAAGACAGGTCAGGAACTTATATAATTTGAGATGCTGAGTGTTGTAGTACCTTTAGTTTAAGTGTGGCCATGGTAGGTGTGAGAGATAGTGCCACTGGTACAAGCTGTGCCACATTGCTGGCATGCAGTGAAGCAACAGACATTGAGAACATGAGGCACCAGCTGATGGAGATGCCTGGCACCATTTTATGTGTGATAGTCCGATGCACTGGCAAGTTCACAACGCTACTAACACTCATAGGAACATGAAGCATTGAATAAACAGTACTGCTCACTCTGAAGTAGCACAGCAGATTATTCATCCTTTTGCAGTACTGGAGCCCAGTTCCTGTGACTTATCCAGTGCCACTGACTTCTGCAACTGAATCTGACCAGGTTGCCTTTATTTGATGGGTAGTCTCCTATTGCCATTCTTTGGGGACAAAACTTCTCATCGCTCTTCAATAGACTTCAGGAGAACTGCACAAGAGGTTTTATTAAACTGTACCTTGTCTTTTTGCCTGGTCTTTGACACTTCCAGGGGTGGATGGGGTCGATGAGTAGAGATTGATCGGTGCTACTGGCTGGAGGGTGAAGTGCAGATCGAGTGCCTTTTAAATACAGTATTTGGAAGTTGGAGCCTAGAGGATCCAGACAGGCAAAATGTCCTACCCATTATGAATTGGCATTTACCTGTGCATGCATATGTAAAGATCTGATAACACAATCGTGTGAGAAAATGCAAACTGCCCCAAAGTATAAATGTCTCCTGCTTTTATGCCCATCCTCACACTTAGTCTCAAGAAAACCATATTCAGTCCATATTAAAAAAAAGAATGAATAAAAAAATGAATAATGAATGGCAAATGAATTTCTTTACATTTATGGAAAAATGTGAGGTAGTGCATTTTGGTAGAATAAAAACAGAAAGACAATGCAGACTCAGAGGTACAACTTTGAGGGGAGTACTTGAGTAGAGGGACCTCAGGGTTCACATGCATGATTCTCTGAAGGTAGCCAGGGAAGTTGAAACAGTTGTTATGAAGCCTTATAGGATCTTTGGATTAAGAAATAGAGACATAAAGTATAAAAGTAAGGAAGCGATACTACACCTCGATAATTTATTGGTTAGACCACATTTGGAGAATTGTGTTCAGTTCTGTACACCTTATTTAAGGAAGGATGTTAAAGCCCTAGAGAAAGTGCAAAGGAGGCTACTGGAATGATGGACAAGCACAGCAGGTCAGACAACATCAGAAGAACAGGAATGTCAACCTTTTGAGGCAAAACCCTTCGTTAGGACTGGGAGGGGGTAGGGGAGCCCAGAAATAAACAGAGGGAGGGGTGTGGGGCTGGGGAAAGGTAGGTGAGATGGTAAAAGGTGGATGCAGGTAAGGGATTATAGTGATTGGGCAGTGTGAAGGGTGGAGCAGATGGGTGAGTAGGAAGATGGACGGGTTAGGTCAGGCCAGGGAGGCGGGACATGGGATAAGGCTGAGGGTGAAGAAATTTTAAAGCTGGTGAAGTAAGTATTCAGGCCCTTGGACTGTAAACTCCCAATGCGAAATGTCAGGTATTGTTCCTCCGTTTACCTTTGGGCTGACTCTGATAGTGGAGGAGGCCAAGGATGGACATGTCGCGAGGGAAGTGGGAGGGGGAATTAAAATGGATGACAACTGGAAGGTTGGGTTGGTTATTGCATGCAGAGCACAGATACTCTGAATGAGTCCCTGAGTCTCTCCCTGAGAAAGAAGAGTCATTTCACAACTCCCTTGTCAGCTCTACATCACTTTGTGACTCCCTCATCAGCTCACACTCCCCACCAATTTCTCCAACACTCCTAATACGTTTCCCTGCAACCACAAGAGTTAAAACCCTGCTCCCACACCTCCCCCCTCACCTCTGTCCAAGGCCCCAGTCAATCCTTCCAGATCCAGCAGAGATTCATCTGCACCTCAATCAACCTGATCTATTGTATTCATTGCTCCCGATGTGGTCTCCTCTGTATTGGGGAGACCAAACGCAGAATAGGCAACTGATTTGCAGAGCATCTGTACTCTGCATGCACCAACCACCCGGACCTTCCTGTTGCCATCCATTTTAATTTCCCCTCTCATTCCCTTGGTGATATGTCCATCCTTGGCCTCCTCCACTGTCAGAGTGAGGCCAAATGTAAACTGGAGGAACATACCTGACACTTTTCATTGGGAGCTTACAGCCCAAGGGCCTGAATATTGGCTTCACTATCTTCAAAATCTCTCCATCATCCACCGCCTCCCCCCCGCACCCTGCCCAGCCTTATCCCATGTCCTGTCTCCCTGACCTGACCTAACCTGTCCATCTTCCTACTCACCTATCTGCTCCACCCTTCTTACCGACCAATCACTGTAACCCCTTACCTGCATCTACCAATCTCCCTACTCTTCCTCTAGCCCTACACCCCTCCCTCTATTTATTTCTGGGCTCTCCTCCCCTTCCCCAGTCATGACAACAGGTTTCAGCCTGAAACGTTGACTTTCCTGCTCCTTTGATGCTGTTTGACCTGTTGTGTTTGTCCAACTCCAAGTTTATTGATTCTGGTTTCCAGCATCTGCAGTCTTTACTGTCTCCTGTTTACTAGAATGATACCACAAATGAAGGAAAACAAGGAAACATTGGAGTGATTGGGCTTAATCTCCTCAGAGCACAGAAGATTGAGAAGTGATGTTATTGCGCTGTTCAAATTTAGGAACAATTTTGACAGGGTAAAGAAGCATATTCTGTTTCCACAAGTTGATATGTCAGTAACTAGGGGTCAGAATGACAAGATCGTTAGCAAGAAAGCTTGGAGTGAGATGAGAGTTGTTAGGATTTAGAATATGCTGCCCAGGAGAGTGGTGTGAATTCCAAAAGAGAGACCAGGATATATCTTTGAAAATGATCAAATGAGGGCTATGGAGATAGGGGTGGAGAGTGGCTGGATAGCTCCCTTGGGAACCAGCACAGACACAATGGGTCAAATGGCCTTCATTTGTACTGTAAAATTCTATGATTCTTTGGATAAGAAGGGAAAAACAAGAGATGGTTAGAAAGAAATATAAAACAGAGAATAAAAGTTACTATGGGCAGGATCTTGGACAATGCCGAGAATGTTGGGAGAATTTTGTGAGGTGGCCAGTGAGAAGCTTCCTGCTGTCAAAAGCAACTTGTCTTGTTTTCCAACCAAATGTTGAATTGTAAGACAAAATTCTCACTAGTGAGTGGCAAGAGATCTTTTTGCCTGTATCAGGAGGCAATAACATTCTCATTATGCTGTAATCTTGAGCAGGATGCCAGAGGGGCATGTTGTACAGACTTTTGCGAAGATAGTGTGAAACATCCCACAAACTCATCAACAATGATACTTGGCTGGATTCTGGTAGAATTCTGCCCTACAGGTATTTTAAAAAAGACAATTAAATAGGTGTGTCATTGTTCCTTTAAAAAGGAATTCTGGGGAATTAATAATAGATAACAAAAAGATGGCAGATGAATGGAGCAGGTATCTTAAATCAGTCTTCATTAAAGAGGATGTAACTAGCATTCCAGAAATAGCTATCAATGCAAGGAAGGGAGAAACTGAAGGAAATCAGCCACCAGGAATGTGATACTCAGCAAATTGTTGGAGCTGCAAGCTGACAAGTTTCTTTACTTTATTCATTCATGGGATGAGGGCATCACTGGCTAGGCAGCACTTATTGTCCATCCTTAATTGCCCAGAGGGCAGTTAAGAGTAACCCACATTGCTGTGGGTCAGGAGTCACATGTAGGCCAGACCAGGTAAGGATTGCAGTTTTCTTCCCTAAAGGACATTAGTGAACCAGATGGGTTTTTCCCCAACAATTGACAATGGATTCAAAAGTTATCATTAGATTCTTAATTCCAGATACCTATTCAATTCAAATTCCACCATCTGCCACAGCAGGATTTGAACCTTGGTCCCCAGAACACTATCTGGGTCTCTGGATTAACAGGTCCACTGATAATACCACTAGGCCATCGCCTCCCCTTGGGAGTCCATGGGTTTTGATGAACTTTGCTCTCGTGTCTTAAAAGAAATAGCTAGTGAGATACTTCTTGTTTTGCAAGATTCCCTAGATTTAGGAAAACTTTGTGAAGTTAAAAACAACTCGTCAACTATCTCACTAGCAATTTCTTTATTCAAAAGGGAAGGAGGCAGAAAGGAGGAAACTGCTAAACCAGTTAGCTGGACATTTGTAATAGGAGGATGATAGAAGATGTTATTACTATATATAAAAATTATAAGAGTGTATTTTGAAAATTTCAGGGTATTCAGGAAGAGTCAATGAAATTTTGCAAATTGAATTCATGTTTAACCAATGTATTTCTCTGAAGTAGTAACATGTGCTGTGAATAAAGTAGAGCCAGTGGATATACTATACTTAGATTTCCAGGAGGCATTTGATAAAGGTGCCGCATCAAAGATTATTGCATAAAATAAAAGCTCATGGCGTAGAGGATAACATATTAGCTAGTATAGAAAATCAATTAGCTAACAGGAAAGAGAGAGTAGGCATCAATGGGTCATTTTATAGTTGTCAAGATATAACAAATGGTGTGCTACAGGGCTCAATGCTAAGGCCTCAACTCTTTAAAATTCACGTAAAAGACATTGAATCAAGGCACTGAAGTTGTAGTTGTTAAATTTACAGATATTACAAAGATTCATATAAAAGAACTTGAGGGAGCTACAAAGGGATATCAACAGATTAAGTGAATGGGCAAAGATCTGGCAAATGGAGAAATCTATGGCAAAATATGAAATTGTGCATTTTGACAGCGAGAATAAAAAAGAAGCATTTTACCTAAATGGTAAGAGGTTAGAGAGTTCTGAGATGCAGAGGGATCTTGGTGTTCTGGTGCACAAATTACTAAAAGTTAGTGTGCAGGTACATGTATTTAGGAAAGCTATTAAAATGTAAAGGCTAATTGCAAAGGGAATTAAATACAAATATAGAATGCTTATGCTTGAGTTAAACAGGCATTAGTAAAACCACATTTGGAGTACAGTCTTGTTCTCCTTTCTAAGGAAAATGAGAATGTGTTGGAAACAGTTCAGGGAAAGTCTATTGGACTGTTAACTAGAATGGGCAAGTTGACTTATGAGGAAAGACTGGACAGACTAGACATATATCTTGGGAGTTTAAAAGAGTAAGAGGCAACTTATTGAAATATGAGATCTTGAGATGTTGACAGTGTGCGTGTTATGACCAGCCTCCAGGTGAGGTTTCCCAATGTGTTACGGTTCCAGATGGGATAGAATCACAGAATCCCCTACAGTGTGGAAACAGGCCCTTCGGCCCAACAAGTCCACACCGAACCTCAGAGCATCCCACCCAGACACATCCCTCTAATCTACAGCTCCCTGAATACTACAGGCAATTTAGCACAGCCAATCAACCTAACCTGCACATCTTTGGACTGTGGGGGAAACCAGAGCACCCAGAGGAAACCCACACAGACACAGGGAGAATGTGCAAACTCCATACAGACAGTTGCCCAAGGGTGGAATTGAACCAGGTCCCTGGTGCTGTGAGACAGCAGTGCTAACCACTGTGCCACTGTGCCACTCGGATACTGAAACTCTGAAGCTCCCAGGTGAAGAAGGATGAACTGACTCCCCTTTTTTATTCATCCACACCCTGGGTTTGTTGGAACAATGTCAATTTAAAATGGTCACCTTCCCTTGTTGATAAATTTGTCCCAGACCCACATGACCTTGTGTTTTCAAAGGAGCCAATTTAACCAGGTTTTTTTGACTTAACAGCCTAAGTTTGTTAAGTACTTAACACAAGAACAATTACTAATGCATTACAAAACACACAGATTAGAAATAAGAGGTGAGCCTAAAAGGATAAAAATGTTTAAAAAGTGGAGTATGAATTGGTCTCTAAATTGTTCATGAAGAGTGGATTGTTGAACTTTGAGCTGTGCAATGGAGGTTACCAATAGCATTGACATTGTTAGCTGAACAATTAGTTTCACAACCCTTAGTTTTGCAGATTGGTTGAGATTCTGTCATTCTGATCCCTTCCAACTGTGATTGCCAGCATCCCGAGTGAGTGAAAGTCCTTTTCTTCGAGCTGCTAGCAAGCTGGCTTCTATCATTCAGAATAAGAGAGTATCTTTCCTGCTGTGCGGGGGTTACTGGAAGATAGGTCTCCCATTGTGACCTTCATAGCATCCAAACACAGGATGTTACACATAAGAACGTTAATTGCCAATTACACACTCAGTAGCGTCAAAAATGACTTTCTAACTCCTGTTCTCGTCTATTCTTCAAAGGGAAAAGCACAAAATGTGTCTGCAGTATGGGACACTGTCAGTAGTGGGGTAGGTTGCTATTGAGCAGGGGACAGTCAGCACTTCACTATCTTTGTAGTCGCAAGACGTAACTGTCCAGTCCATGTGATGTTTCTTTACACTTCATGTGTTACATTCTATTAGTCTGTCTTTCCAGCCAGCCACTTAATTTATATTCATAACCATTTTTGGCTGCAACAGCCCCCTTTTTAAAAAAAACACACCCTGAAACTACAAGTTAAAAACATCCACAGTACTTTGGGACTTTGACTCATGACAATTTGAAAAAGATATCATTGGATCACTGATATAACACGGTGTAGAGCTGGATGAACACAGCAGGCCAAGCAGTATCAGAGGAGCAGGAAGGCTGACATTTCGGGCCTAGACCCTT
>JAHRHZ010000056.1:14237732-14317952 GCA_024137785.1 Ginglymostoma cirratum | reverse complement strand
CTGCTTGGCCTGCTGTGTTCATCCAGCTCTACACTTTGTTATCTCAGATTCTCCAGCATCTGCAGTTCCTACTATCACTGGATCACTGTTTAACAATAAGGCTTTGGCCATTTAAGACAGAATTTCTCCTCATTTCTGCTTCACAGACATGAGTTTTTGGAACTGTCTTCCTCATAGGTTGATGGAAGTGGAGTCTTTGAATATGTTTGTGGTGGAGGTAGATTAGGTTGGTGGTAAGGGAAGGGGGTGAATGATTATCGAGGAAAGGCGTGAATGTGGAATGTCAGATCAGAAATGATCAGAAAGGTAGAGCAGGCTTCATGGGCCGATTGACCTACTCCTGCTCCCGATTTGTAATTATAGCACATAGAAAGTGTAAGCTGGTTGTTCCATCCACCCATTCCACATTGCTATTGATCCTCTTTATGCAGTTGTTTTAATCCTATTATTTTCTTTTCCCTCGATCATCTTATCTGAGTTTTTTTGTGATAATCAGCAGACTCTTTTATTTTCAGCAAACTCTCGAAACATTTTAAGAACTAAAATAATGTTTTCTGTAATTCTCGATTATTGATGCTGGAATTTTTTTTAAAAGGTAATGAAAAGAGTTTGAATTCAAAGATATCCTGAAAAACTGATGAGAAGCTGCAGAATAATTTATGCCATGGATGAGAATAAAAGGCAAAATAATACCACATACTTTGTGGCTTGTTATCTGCCATGATGTAGCTGTCTGACAGAATACCTTATGGAGTACTCATTCCTGAGTTGGGTGGACAACATAGAGGTTTCCCAGAATGCTGTGATGGATTAGACACATTGATGGCAGGAGCTGTCAGAGTGCTAAGTTGCGGCCAAGAAATAGTGTGCTGGGAACAGTTTAGGTATAGGTGCAGGCACGCTCTGTGATTGCCAAAGTCTTCACAAGTTTCCCCAAGATCAAAATGATAGCTATTTTAGATGACTTAAACGAACAGCATGCAATATATTTACTGATTCAGCATAATATAATGGGGATGTGTGGCAAAGGGGTTGACTAGAGGGAGTAAAACTTCAGTCTTGTGAAGTGCGCATGAAGAATCAGAAGCCTCTTTTAAACTCTGCCCAATTTCTCCTTTGTGTGAATCAAGTAGAGAATAAAACCAGCTCCCAACTTACCTGTCACTTGGTACTGTTGCCAAAGACCAGTTCTATCCCCATGTCACATGAATCAGATTATTATTAATATCATCAAAGGTCAAATGGAAAGCACCAGCATCAAAAATCAAAGTAGAAACTGATGGAAATCCACAGCAACCAGTCATAGTGTTCTGCTAAGTGGGTCCATTCTCCTATCATTCACATGTCAAAGGGGTAATTATCTGAATAATAGTTTGAGTGGCTGCCTAGTCTTTCGTTCCATCATCAGTAGTTAAAAGCTGAAGGTAAAAATGTTTTGAGCATCTGTGCCTGATTTCTAAAATGTGATATCTACATTGCCACAAAGCAGGAAAAAAAGCATGCAGAAATTATAAAAACAGGTAATGACAAAAAGCATCAATCTGAGGAAACTCAATGTTTAAAACTAAGTATTTCATTTAGGAAGGAAAGGACCGTTCACAAATTCTTGCAATAAAGAGGCATATGTTTGGAATTCCCCGGAGCAGGTCACTAGTTAGAATAAACTTCAAAATGGATGAGGTATTCCTCAGCATATTTCTTCTTTATACAAACGTGATGTTTTAACACTAAATGAAGTTAGATTCCCATGATCAAGATCTAGACACCCTGCCAGTTCATTAACATGTTCATAATTTAACTCTGTTATTTCTTAAGGCTGTATTTACAAATGCAACATTAATTGCCAGTCTTTTAATTGTTTCTGCTGTGATATACCTGTACCTTTAAGAGGCATATCTTTAACTGCTGTCAGTCTTTACTCACCTCTAAATGGGATGTGTGTTGGTTGCCCCATGACTCTATGCTTAGAATACAGCAGTAGCCCTACAAAATGCCTACTCAGCTTCCCAGTTAACACCATTTGTGTTGCGGCCTATTCGTCTAATTAAGGACCACATTTTTTGTTTTACTAATCTATCTCATTTGTTTCACATGTTTATGATAAATTGAAGAACATAATGATTTCAATTTGCCAAAATTAAAATGGTGAATAAATCCCTGCAATATTGTTCTTCTCATCAGTCACAACAAACTAAATTGGCCCTAACACATATAAATCACTAGGCCCCATTTAAATGCCGTTGGCTCTCCTGTAAATGTGGAAAGAGTTGAGAATGCAGTAAGAAAAATACGAGAATTCTAGGCAGGGGAGGCTATAATATTTTTTATACCATCCACAAAGGAAAGTTTTACACTTGGCTACCAAAATCTCTTTGTTCTTCGGATCATTTGGGGTCCTGTTTGCTTATAAACAATTCATTAAAGATACACTACTTAAAATTATATTTGAGTCCAGTTGACATTCCTTTTATTAAGATTCTGTCAGTTCAACTTCAAAATTTACAAGTTTATGATTGCAAATGGTCGGAAATGTTTAAGGTCTGAATTTATAAGTAAATTCCTTGCCCTCCTGATCAGTTTCTACTTGGATCCAGGGTAAAAATCGATTCTTTATTGCTTTAAGTCGTGTCAGGAAACCTTTGGACAAATGTTGACTCAAAAAAATCAAACAAAAAACTTTCAATTATTTCACAACTTTTAAAAGTATAAAAGATGACATGTTTGAAATTATATACTTCATGATTCTGATCAATACTTATTTGCAACTAAATCATTTTCCACAGAAAGGATCACATAGGAAGAATTGTTAAATCTGATTGATGCTAATGTTTCCCTGGCCGCAAAATGTGAAAGGCACAATATTACAGCTATCCCTTTCCAGATCCTTTTGGTGTGCTGGAATTGGGCGAAGTGATGTGTAGAGGTAGTTTTGTTCTGCATGGCAACCGACCCTGAACAAGGTACTCACTTTTCTCGAGAAATACATTTCATCCTTTCCCACCATTTCTGGGCTGTTCTGATGGACAACGATGCCAGACTGTCACCTTCAATCTAGCTGTATTTCAAAAAGCAATTGCCTTGTCCCATGTAATGGATTTCAGATAAATCCTTATTGATCATATGTCTATCATCGTTCGTTGGTCGTCACTGCTACTCGGCTTAAATGCTTGAAAGGAAATGGGAGTTCTAAAGTATACTACTGATGGAATAATATTATCGAGCTTCTTGAATTCTCAGTTCAGAAAAAAATGAAAGAACTGCAGATGCTGTAAATCAGAAACAAAAACAGAAATTGCTGGAAAAGTTCAGCAGATCTGGCAGCATCTCTGAAGAGAAATGAGAATTAAATTTTTGCCTCTGGTGAGTAGGGGTCACCAGCCCCCAAACGTTAACTCTGATTTCTGGTTTTGTTACATTACTCAGATATTATGTTACAGGAACTTTTCTCCTGAAACCGAAGAAGGTCCAGCTTTTATCCACACTGAACCACTTTATAAATTTTGCCCTTTGGTATTTCATCCATTCGGACAGGGAACAGTTTGCCACCATCAATTTTATCAATTCACATCATAATCATAAAACTTTCAACTGGATTACATTGAAGTATTCTCTGTTCAAATTTCCTGGCTGTTTCATTTAACATAAATAGCTGACTCCTTGTAGTACCTTTGGTTACATTTTTATTATCTTGAGGATACTGATACCTTTCCTATGATCTGATGGCTAACTGATTATTTTTGCTGGCATTTGACTAGTGCCTTGCATAACAGCAATACAACCTCATTTAGTTTGTATTCTGTAATTATGTGACCTTAAGCATTAGTTTTCTCCGTGATACAGCAGTAAAGCATTATATTGATTTTTGTTTAAGCATTTTAATTTCAATACCTGTAATTTTTATTCCCATCTTCTATTTTAACATCATGTACAAAACTGAATATTTTACTTGCAATTGTTGCAACCAGGGAAGGAGGGAATTATGCTCTGCTCTTGGTCTGCCATCAATCAGTCGCAACTTTTTTCTCCATGCGGCTATCATGTCAAATAGAAAATGACGGACCCGATTGTTGAGATATTCCTGAGTGAAGGAAAACAGAATTTTAGTTTTTACTGACACCAAGAAAAAAAGTGACATCAACCACACTTACAAATACAGGTGTTATGTGAAAAGGAAGAATATCTGGTACAGACCGGAAAATGATGGTTGCACAGTTGAGTCCTTGAAATGTTATTTTCTAAACCTGAGTCAGTAATAGAGTCATAGAAATGTGCAGCATGGAAACAGATCCTTTGGTCCAACTTCTCCATGCCAACCAGATATCCTAAAGTACTTTGGCAGTACTTAGCCTATATCCCTCTAAACCCTTACTATTTATAGACCCATCCAGTTGTCAAATTATTTAATTGTTGATTTGTATCCTCAGCAATATCAGAATCTTTTGAGCTCTCTGTGATGACTATTTTTCAAAATTTGTTTCCTCACTGGGCACTGTATTGTCAGATAAAGAGAAAAAATGACTTCCAGCCCTTGGCATCACAATTTAATTTCTTTTACATTTTTCTAATGCTTAATGAAAATATTGTAAATGATGGTCCCTTTAGGAATGAACCAGGACATCATCAAGAGATATTAGAGAGCAGCAGATGCTCAGTGTGGCATGTATGTCGGAAATGTTTTCTCCAGTAAAGGGAGTTGGTTAGCATGAGGAAAGAGCTAAGTAGAATTTATATTAACTTATGAGCTACAAATAAAGTCATGAGAAAATTATAGACAGTTGTAAACAGTTGTAGACTGACTCTTGTTTACTGCTTTGGTAAATAGATGAGTAGCATTTTAACGTGGTTGCAGTTCAATCTCTTTGATATGAAGATAAATGAGAATTTTCTTTGTCTTTCTGACAAAAGTATTGTCTTTGGAAACTCTTACTAAGAAATGGTTAAGTCTTGTTCCAGGTTCTCTAGTGTTGATTACCCAACAGTTTTCTTTTTGGAATTTGAACAGTAGAAGAATGAGATGGAAATATTGACAGTACTTCATTAAACACGAAATTGGCCTTGGCTTTGTCTCAACCAGTAAGTAGTACTTTTAGAACTGGATGTTAATAATTTGGATACCAAAACAGGATTGTCGATTCTAACACAATTTATGGATAGATTTACAAAATAGTTGATTTTTTGTTAGCCTACATATGAGGCATCATTGAGCTTTGATGAATTTAAGAAGACGCTAAATCTGTGAAAGATTGTGTTATGGATTTAGGTGGGTGAGATAAAATACTTCTTAAAAATCTAGAATTTCCCAAGCCTGTGAAACTATTTTTCTGTGTGCAAATCTCACGTACAGATAGACCCCTGGTTTTGAAAGCTGTTCAATTTTATGGACACATTTTGAACAGAATAACTGCTGCCATAAAGAATTTTTTTTGAAAATCAATTTTTCCACCTCCTTTCATGTCACACATTTGAAATTTTGTAATGATATAGAGGTTAGAGAACCTCATGATTACTGACTTCTTAAATCACAAGACACCTAGTCACAGGAGCAGGGGGAATTGCTGAAAGACATTCTGTGGTGGGTATATATGTAAGAGATTTGTGGATTAAGACAAAATGCTAACTTGGGATGACAGCCAAAAGTGAATGAAACTTAGAAGTGCATGGATAATTATTGATAGATGTTTGTCATGTGAGTCAAAGTGTCATTATGCAAAGAATTGTCTGAAAACCAGGAATCAAGTATTTGAAGTAACTCATGATGTCAATAGTTCTGATGCTGAGTACAATGAGAATGAATGGCATGAAAATGTACTATTAGTAGATGAAAACATTGGTTGGGCTGTAAGTATCTTGGTTGCTGATTCATTAGGATGTCCTGTATTAGATAGTGACTGCATCCCAATGACTTGAAAGATCAAAATGGGAGAACTTTGACAGGGGACATAAACATATAATTAAAGAATATGAAAGCAGACCTACTTTAAGGTCAAGGATGATCGGACATTAACATGTTTCATGTGAAGTAGCAAGAATGCATCAACCCATCAGGACCAACGTGTCCCAAGTGATATACCATTATTGCTAAGTGAGTCCTTGCTTTAAATAAAAGAAAAGAAAAGATGAGATTGGAGATAAAGAGTGATAAAGTAGTTTTATTTAGTAAAGCTGTAAACATGGAATTCACTACAACCATACATTATTGTATTTTGTTGAGGAAATCGGTGTTCTTCGCTAAGAGATTTGAGAAGTATTATTGACCTCTGGAGACAAGAGACTGGCTAACAAGAAAATAATTATTTGCACATTTGCACATGTTGCAAAGTTGTGGATAGGAAATATGAATCCCTAGTTTAACAACTCCCCACCTACACTCACCTTTACTGGCACCATCCCCGCCCCCTTGACCTGTCCATCTCCTCTCCATCTATATGGTCCTTTACCCATCTTCCATCCGCCTCCCCCTCTCTATTTATTTCAGAATCCCCTTCCCCTCCCCCATTTCTGAAGAAGGGTCCAGACTCGAAACGTCAGCTTTCCTGCTCCTCTGGTGCTGCTTGGCCTGCTGTGTTCATCCAGTTCTACACCTTGTTATCTCACTACTTTATTTGATGTATATGTCAGCTTCCCGAAGACACCACCAGACTCTGCTATAAGTGTCCCATTTGCCCAGGAATTCATTGAAATTGGGCTAGGGACAAGAATAAAAATATTTGTGTTACATTTTGTGGATATCTTTCAGCACATCTACAGTAATTAACAGTAATTATGGGTAACATTGTGGAAAAGTGAGTTGGAATGAGTCTTGGGGAACAAATGGAATTTCTAATAGAAAACCAGAGAATTTGCAAATCCTGAGTTTATTAACATGGATTATAACTGAAATATTGTAGTTAGGAAAACTTCAGAAGTTCTATTGAACAAGGGTATATGTGAAAGAAATCATTCAGTTATTGATAGAATGTTACACAAGATATGAGCAGATCAGACAAATTACGCACTCCAATTTCTCTATCTACCTAATAGTGATACATGCTGGCAGGAAAATATTTTTCAAAGACAAGCCATCAAAATAATTCAGGCAGCATAACGACCATGCATAAGCTCGTGTTTGGAGGAGGATTCAGTTCCTGTGACTTGGTTTATTATAAAAGACGGTGTAGAGAATGGAGAAGTTCAGGAAAAATATAGGATGTGAACAGATTTCTCTTCACTTGAGTTCACTCAAGGTGAATCTTTAGTGTTTTGTTGCCATTGTGATGCAAAACATTTGGGCATCTTTATGATGCATATGGGTATTTTTTTGTTTATGAGTGGCACTAACATGTATCAAAAGTGTGTTATTGATCAAATTAGGAAGGAATTTGAAATTGGCTTTCGGGCTTCTGGTGCTTTTGCATGTGCTTCTTTGAAGATACAGCAGGGTGAATCAATATAATTTTAGATCAACAACCATGATGGAGAGTATCAATCACAACATAATTGATCATTTGAGCTCTGTGTGGCTGCCTCCAAAGGTGAAATGGACTGGCTGGGGAATCCCAGCAGGCAGCTCATCCAGTTTAGGCACACAAACAAGACCAGATGCACATTCAAATGTGTTAGAACTTAATCTTGTGGTGATAAATCCAAAGTTCGAGGATAACTGGAGGATGAAGAAACCATATAATAAAGGACAGAGAACTGTATATTGAAAATCCCACCTCTGTGTAATCCCAAAAGCATGAAATTCATTGTTTTTTCATGATGCTTCATATGTCAGTCCTTGAATTTCAAGTGCAGGTGGATGCATAATATTCCTCATGGCAGTAATAAGAAAATTTGCCCTTTGGCTTAGGAATCCAAAAAAAAGCAGAGAATAGTGAAGAGCACACTGGCCACTGGAACTCTTGTAGGGAAATGTAATGGTATGTCACTTAATATACTATGGACATGGGTTTGAATCCAACAATGGCAGATGGTGAAATTTGAATTCAATGAAACCTGGGATAAAGAGCTAGCCTAATGTGACCATGAAACCATTGTTGATTGTTGTAAAAACTCTGCTAGTTTGCTAATGTCCTTTAGGTAAGGAAATCTGCCATCCTTGTGTGCTTTGGCCCACATGTGATTCCAGACCCACAACAATGTGGACAGTTAGGAGTGAGAAATAACTGCTGGCATAGCCAGTGCTACCACTTGAGGTTGGTTGGCTCACCGAGCTGGTTTGTTGTTCTGCAGACATTTCGTTACCGTGCTTGGTAACATCCTCAGTGCAGCCTCTGATGAAGCATCGGTGTGTTTTCCCGCCTGGCTTTTAAACTCTGGGGTCTGTTGTGATGGATTGTCTCACTTCCGTGTTTCCTCCGTAGTGGAATGTATATGGGGTTGAGTTCAATGTGTTTATTAATAGCCTGCTTCGTGGAGTGCCATGCTTCCAGGAATTCTCGTGCTTGTCTCAGGATCTTGGTGTTGTCCCTGTCGAAGTTGTGGTTCACCTTGTCCATGTGAATTGAGATGAGTGAGTATCGGTCGTGTCTTTTTGTAGCCAGTTGATGTTCATGTACTCTTGTTGTTAGTTTCCTTCCTGTTTGTCCGATGAAGTGTTTCTCGCAGTCTCTGCAGGGGATCTTGTAGATGACATTGGTCCTGTCCATGGCGGGGAGTGGGTATTTAGTTCGGGTGAGCAACGGACCCCAGAGTTTAAAAACCAGGCGGGAAAACACACCGATGCTTCATCAGAAGCTGCACTGAGGATGTTACCAAGCACAGTAATGAAACGTCTGCGGAACAACAAACCAGATTGGTGAGCCAACCAACTTCAACATCCAGAACCCAAGCTACAGATCTACTCCAAAACCTTAGTGATACCACTCCTCATGAAAGAATTAAAAAAAAACTTAATGCAGTGGACATGGAGTTCCATTTATCCAAGATCTTGGAAGAAATTTGCTAGAAAAGAGTACCCGGAGGCACCATACTTATAAAATGTTACATTAGTAATCAATCCCTCAGAGATAATTTCAATCCAACAATGTATATAAAAGAGGAAAGACAAAGAATAAACATAACAAGCCCAAAGCAAATTTGGGGGAGAAAATCAATATCCACATTGAGATGGGAAAGTACAAGTCATGAATTTGTCAGACTGGTTTTCCCAAAAGCAGTGCCTCTGTTGAAAGGTTGTTGGGAGATCCAGTCAGAAGGACACTTCATAAAGTAAACCATGGGAATGAGAAAGATAGGTTTCTGGGTATACAATTGTAAGTTTTTGTCTTTTCTGTTTTGTCAGCTTTTTTCACAATTTGGAAATTACAATCCCTTCAAAAATGAAATGTACATGCAAAAGTGATATGAGCAGCTGATACAAATTGGAGCATATGTTCAAATTCTGGTTTTCCCCAGTTGTCCTTGGAGATGGAGCTTGGGGTGTCCATCAACACCCTTGATGTCTTTAGATAGAGATGGGCACCATGGGGGGTGAAGTACATTATTTGCCCATCCAGCTCCATTTTAACTTAGTTTACTCGCTCTTTCCCTACTCTGCCTTGTATTTATTATTTTTGCACAGCTCCTGGTAGGCAATGCTTGATAATTGTTCATGTAATTGGTAACACAAGTGAATTGGTAGTGAATGTGTTCGGAGCTGTTTAAGGGCATCAATGAACAGAAAAGGAAAAGAGCTGTGTTTGTTAGGTTTCTTACAGTGCAGTGGCAGTGCTCTTACCTCTGAGTCAGGAGACCTGCTTCAGAGGTGTGTAATAACATTTCTGATCAGCTTTGCTAGAAAATATAAAATCTGATTTTCCTTCAACCTTGAGACAGAAATGGACACAATAGGGTCTGGAGTGCATTATTTCCCTTTCCAACACTCTGTTGGTTTAGTTTCTTCCCTTTTTACTTTTTTGTGTTTTTATTTCTTATTATGACACTGCTCCTGATAAGCAGTGTGTTTCATTTGTTATTTGATGAATAGTTATTTGGGTGGCTTTATGGAAATGTAGAACATTAATCTACATGAATGGGAGCAAGGAGTAAGGAAGTTGGATTGGACGGGGAAAAAACAGCCTGGATTGTGTTGAACTATGAAGTGCAAAATGCCATTGTGGAAGACAGATTGCTTCTTACTTGTGTAAATGGTTGATGAGCATATATAACACTGAAAAGCTGCTGTTGAAATGCAGTTCAGTTGTACTAGAGTCTAGTACCATTGTCTTTCCCAGTAGGCTAACTGGCAAGTGATATTTCCATCTCCAGTAAGTGAAATTATCACACGCATATGAATTAAACAGAAGTTGCAACTTCTTGATGCTGACTCAGTTGTTTGGTTTCAATGTGATGGCATTGAACTTATCATTTTTAAACCGCCTTATTTATTCCACATGGGGTTTCTGATGCTTGCCTCAGTCTGTGGTCAGGTGGTCACAACAGACATTTTAAAAAAATCATTTTAGTCTTTAAAAGGGCGGCTGAAGTATAAAAATTGGATGATGATGGTAAATGTGTAAACTATGGTAATTATTCCTTCAATCAAGTCATGAATCACAATCACTACAGTGCAGCTGGAGGCTATTCAGTCCATAGAGTCTGCACTGACCTTCTGAACAGCATCCAACCCTGAACCCCTACCCCTGCATTTACCATGGCTGATACATCTATCTTGCACATCCCTGGACACTATGGGGCAATTTAGCATGGCCAATCCGCCTAAGCTGCACATGTTTAGACTGAGGAAAGAAACCGGAGCAGCCGGTAGAAATCCTCACAGCCACCGGAAGAATGTGCTAACTCCTCACAGACAGTCACCCAAGGCTGGAATTGAACCTTGTCCCTGGCATTATGAGACAGCAGTGCTAACCACTGAGCCACTATGCTGCCCTGATATATGAAGTATATGAATGTATATGAAATTTATAATATATATGAATAATATGAATATTTATGATTATATGGATAAATGAAAATTTATAAAAGTAATAAGGATCTTTGAAAAATTAAAACCACTTTTGTCTCACCTTTCTTTTATTTACCAATTCATTACGTCTGCTGAATTATCATTAAAGATTCTGATTTTCAGATGGACCTCAATTTAAGCAGTGAACTTTGCTGCCAGAAATAGATTTGGCCTAAACAAAATATACAAGGACCATGAGGATCCTGAATGTAATTATCATGCCAATCAAAACTGTTTCCTCCATCTGCCCATTGTTCACAAACCATGAGCCTAATAGATCAGCCATTTACACTGAACCTTGGCTGCAGTCAGCAACAGGAGCAAACACATCATTCTATTTCTATCTTTGTCATGCCTGTTTCATTGTCAGTGCTGCAATTTCATTAGATAAGGAGTTGCACTGTTGTTTCCATCACTCAAAGGTCCCAGAGGGGCTGTTTGTTCTGCTGCATCGTTTCCACCTTGCAATTTGGAGGGTAAAAGGAGTTGGTGAGGTGAAGGATGAGGCAGGAGCCATTCTTGATGAGAGTAGCCAATCCAACAACAATAGCACCTTGCTTTTACATAGTGAGTTTAATGTAATGAAACATAGGCAGTTCACAGGTGTGATGTTTACTCTGGACGATTGTGTTTCTCAGTTACCTTTTATATCACCGACAATTCCCTCCAGGCCCTGACCAGCTGCAAATAGATTTCTTGAACCCTGTGATATTACTGAAAACATTACACATACTCTGCCGATGGATAAACAATAATTATCAGAATTTCGGTACTTTATTACCTGCATGTGTGAAATGTTTATCACTACATGGATATTGGTTGATTCTATTATTACCACAGTCTAATTTGTTTTAGATTAAACTGACCACTTCTTTGATTTGTTAATATCGTAATCAACCAAGACTTACATGTTAGAAAGTAAAGGTGATAATCTCCCAAAAGTAGTTTAATAAGTATTTTTCAGTAAAATAGGAAAATTAAACACTCTACTGCACCTTTTTCATTTTTATTTTGATTTTCTCTGTTACAAAACACAGTGGGAACATTTTAATCTAACCTGTGAGTAGTACATATGTACCAATATGCATGTTTTCAAACTAAATCCAACATTATTCCCCATTGACATAGTGGATAATAAAATCCTCAAGGTGTAAATCCTCAAAACCTCAGTTTCCCAATAGGAGGTTCAGTTGCAATTGCTATCTTTATCAGAAAGCATGGTGCAAAGGGAGAAGGAAAACAATTTATTACCTACATGTAAAAGGACAAGAGACTGGTAAGAAAAATGTTATGTAGTTTGTACTAAACCACAAACTACATCTTTGGACCAGTAGTACTTGTCAGTTACAGCCTAGAGGGTATCACTCTTGTGTCTGAATCAGAAAATTTAAGGCCCATCCCAGGACCTTAGCAGAAATATCTGGGATGACATCCCAGTACAGTGCTGAAGGACTGCTCCACTGTTAAATCATTAAACTGTCTGCCTTCTCAGGTGGGTGTGTAAGATCCCATGACATTATTTTGTAGAAGAGAACTAGCATTATCTCCAGTCCCTGCCCATATTTATCCTCAATATCAGGTAAACATGTTATTTTCATATTCCTATTGCCATTTATGGGCACTAGCTGTATTCAAACTTTGTTTTTATTCATTTAAGGAATGTGTATGTCTCCATTTGCCTAGCCTAGTGCAACTCCAACAATAATCAAGAAACTTGATAAAGTAGTCTGCTTGACTTGCAGTCTATCCACATTTGTAGCTTTCAACATCAATGCACAGATATGCTTCTGGATATGTGAACATGGATTTAAATTTTGAATGTAGGTGACCATAAAACATGCTACATAACTCTATTGTCACATGTTATTTATTGTAGAATAGTTGAATCGATCTTGTGATATTCAGTTACCATAATGTTGTGACATATGGACATTGGTCTCCATTTTGTAAGTGTTAATTGAGTTATTAACACATATTTCCAAAAATAAACTCTTAAAGTGTTATTGTTCTGTTTAATACAATCTGTATTCATTTTAGTTTTATTTATTCATGGGATGTCAGTGTCGCTGGCTAGGCCAGCATTTGTTGATGATCCCTAGTTACCCTTGAGAAGGTTGTAGTGAGCTGCTTCTTGAACCACTGTTTTCCTTTGATCTACTCAACGCTGTTAGGGAGCGTGTTCCGGGATTTTGACCCAGCGACAGTGAAGGACTGGTAATGTAATTCCAAGTCAGGGTGGTGTGTGGCGTGGAGGGGATCTTGCAACTGGTGGGTGGTTTTCCATTTACCTGGTCCCCTTTTCCTTCTAGGTGGTAGAGGTTGCAAATTTGTAAGACACTGTCAAGCGAGCCTTGCTGAATTCATGCAGTGCATCTTGTAGCTGGTACACACAGCTACCACAGTGCATTGATGGTGAAGGGTGTAAAGGTGGATAGGCAGCTAACAAGCAGACTGTTTCATTGAGTTTGTTGATTGATGTTAGAGCTGCACCAGACTAGGCAAGTGGAGAAATTTCCATCAGATGTAACATTTCTTGTGCGACTGCTCCTCACTGGCTCAGACATTCTGATGTTGTGAAAGGCATGATACAATGTACAAGTCTGATTTCACTAAGTCTGGCAATGAGCCAGCTGTCCTGCACCCACTGTGTTCTCCAGCTTCACATTCACAAGATTTGGAAAAGGGACACCCGGATAAAAAATTGGAAGAACTGAAGTCAAATCAGACATAGAAAGAAAAATAAGAAGAGGTTATCAAAGTTTCGATGAAGACTGAAAAAAAGAAACAAAGTAAATTACAACCAGCAACATCTGGGGACTCCACAGTTGAAGCTGTTCACTATGTGGGCGGGAGAGGTTGTTAATCTTTCAAGAAAACCAAGGGGATCGACATTTGTAAAAATAGATGCTGAGTGACTGACAGAAACGTTGACTGAAATGTCTAATATGTAATATCTCTGTTTTCTACCAAGTCAGATCTGCTACTCTGCAGGTGTTAATGGACTTTCTTTTACCGTTTTGAGATTTACTGTGACATGTTGTCAACCATGTTCAGCCTCACTTTTATGGAACTTGCATCCCACTGTCCTATTTACCAAATTGCACTGGGGGCAACTAAACATAGAGTATAAGACTTTGTCAGACAGCATCACTGACATGAGAGGTCAAATTCAATCACATACAAACACTGTTGGTTGAATTGTTTAAATAAATGCCAGACCATTTCATTACAATTTGTGGCAAATCAATTCATCCTTAACTTCAATTGTATGGGAAAGTTAAATATTACCTTCAAAAATATAAAATATTGTACAGAGTAGTTTTTATTTATGCCAAGGAGATTGTATGCAAACAACCAGTACACAGTGTTTAATTGAATAGACAGACCTGATATAATTATGGAGCTTTGTGGAATCTAGTAAAATGTTGTTGTTTATGATTCAGTAAGGTCTGTTTGCTTCATAAGTATCAGAATCTAGTTGTAAAGGTGACAAAAATCTATTAATTTTGACCAGATATGCAGTGATGCTATGTTGGAAGTCTAGTCATTTCTGATAGGTAACATGTAAGGCTCTTCAACCATCTGAACCTTTCTGTCTTTCTGTGGGGAAATACTGTGGGTATATTATGATGTCTTTTTAATGAATGAAGCATTGTGTGATGTCCAAAAGCCTACAGAGTACCTTCCACAATAGCTTCAAATGTGTCTGAAAGCCAAATTCATCAACAAGTGCTGATTTTTAAGTCCGTAGCAGATGGACCAAATCTTCAGTCAAGTTGACAATAATGTATTTGGCCTGCTATTAATTAAGTTATTAATTGGGTTAATTAAAAATTGTGCTTCGTGATGCCAATTGTATGACACTGGGGAGTTAGCACTTTATAACTCCTGTAGGGGCTAATGCCATCACTAGGAAGGGATTGTTCATGAAATAAGCAGACTTTTGGATTTTACCTTCCTTGGCTGATGGGTTTGAAGATGGAGGGAGGTGGGGTGCTTGTAAAATCCGGTAGGTAGTCTTCTTGTCCTTGGCTTGGTTGTGGTCAACTTATGGCCCCATTCCTGCCACTGTTTTACCTGTGGCAAGGGAAGGCCCTCACCATGTGGGAAGTTGGACAGTTTGAGCTGATGGGCTGGTTTCAGTCAAGGAATCCACCAAAGGAGTGACTCCACCAAGGGCATTCCCTTTCCCTGGCCTCTTGAATATTTCCCCACTCATCTACCTTGCCCCTATTGCTCCCCTCACTGTGACCCCCACATCAATGTAGCTATTCAGTCTGGTTCCTCAGCCCTGGAAATTGCTTATAGTCTCAGACATGGTTCTCACTGCGACTCCTGGGATTACAGAGCTATCAGAAAATTGGATGCAGCATCCCAAATGATGCAATTTCCTCCCAAAAAAGGGGGCCAGTGTTTTGCCTTAAAACAACGTACACTACTCTCAGTGGGATAGTTATCAGACTCATAGGTACACGTCACCAAATTCAAGCCTGTTCCCCAACTTTTTAACCAGATTGTCAGGAATTGTTGCATCCCTTAAAATCAAGCCCATCATGTAAAACATACTGGGAGCAATGGTTATAACTTATCACCGGAGCTGAAATGGGTATACTGGCTAAAGAACTGGTTGTTACTCATTGAAAACTGTCTTGTGCTTATCTAGTGCCTTTTCAGTCAATGAACTACTTTTTGAAGTTTATTCAGTGGTGCAGTGTGGGAAGGCAATGGCCGAGTGGTATTATTGCTGGACTGTTAATCCAGAGACCCAGATAACGTTTTGGGGACTCAGGTTCAAATTCCCGCCATGGCAGATGATAGAATTTAAATTCAATAGAATGTCTGGAATTAAGAATCTAATGATGACCATGAATCCATTGTTGATTGTTCGGAAAACCCCATCTGGTTCACTAATGTTCTTTACGGAAGGAAACTGCCATCCTTACCTGGTCTGACCTCTATGTGACGCCAGTGCCACAGTAATGTGGTTGACTCTGAACTGCCCTGTTCAATTAGGGATGGGCAATAAAAGGGTAGCCAGTGATGCCCTCATTCCGTTAATGAATAAAAAAAACATAGCCCATTTGCTCACAGGTAGTTCCCACAAACAGCAAAATGCTAATGACTAAATAATCGGGGGTTGCAATGTTGAATAGAAGGATAAATATTGATCAAGACACCAGGGGTAACTCCTGACTTATTGAAATTGACCCACTGAATCTTTTATGTCCATCTGAAAGGGAAAGCTCTCTATCCATTTAGCATCTCATCCAAAAATGATACGACAGTGCACTTGTTATATTGCACTGGAATTTCAGCTTTCATTTTTGTGCTCATGTCTGGACTTCAGGAGCATGCTACAGTATTAATTTCCTACTGCTTCAATAAAATGAGAGCAAGGGAAGTTGTTCAATATAACTGCTGCAGATTCTTATCAATTTGATTGTGAGGTCTGAGATTATAGTTTGTGATTCAAATTGAAATGACAGTTACTCATGTTGCTCAGTTATCTCACGGAATGTCACAAAAAAAATACATCGCCTCACAGATAAAGATTCCACACAAAATATCCCTTGTGTTTGGTGATTAAGGCTTCTTAAAATCAATAAACAGAGATCGATCTACCAAACCAGGACCCGCTCATGTGCTCTGGGGTTCCTAGAGGATGGATGATGAACATGAGGGTGGCTGATGATGAAAGATGTAGCCATCAGGTAGACCATATGTTAACATGATGACTATTAAGATTATGTCCAGAAAAGCTATACATTTTCTTGTCATTTTTTTCTGAATGGCACATATCATTGGAGAACATACGTTTATAAAATCATGAGGGGCATTGGTAGAGTAAATTGTCAAGGCGTATTCCCTGGGTTGGGGGAGTCAAAAGCTAGAGGGGATAGGTTTAAGGTGAGAGGGAATAGGTTTAAAAGGGACCGAAGAGGCAACTTTTTCAGTGTGGTGTGTGTATGGAATGAGCTGCCAGAGGATGTGGTGGAGGCAGTAAAATCACAACATTTAAAAGGCGTCTGGATGGGTATATGAATGGGAAGGATTTAGAGGGATATAGGCCAAATGCTGGCAAATTGGAATAGATTTAACAAGGATATTTGGTCAGCATGGACAAGTTGGACAGAAGGGACTGGTTCCGTGCTGTACATCTCTATGACTGTACCACTCTAATACAAAGAGTTCAATAGAAATTTACACTTGCATTCCCCATACAGATAGCCTAAAAGCCCTCCACTTCTTCCTCTCCCACAGGCCCGACCAGTCCCCCTCCACCGACACCCTTATCCGCCTAACCGAACTCGTCCTTACCCTTGACAACTTCTCCTTCGACTCCTTCCACTCCCTACAGACTAAGGAGGTGGCCATGGGTACCTGCATGGGCCCAAGCTATGCCTGCCTCTTTGTAAGATACATGGAGCAGTCCCTCTTCCGCAGCTACACTGGTCCTATTCCCCACCTCCTCCTCCGATACATCGATGACTATATCAGCGCTGCCTCGTGCTCCCACAAGGAGCTTGAACAGTTCATCAACTTTACTAACACCTTCCACCCCAACCTCAAATTCACCTGGACCATGTCTGATACCTCTCTCTCCTTCCTGGACCTCTTTGTCTCCATCTCTAATGACTGCCTCGAAACTGACATCTATTTCAAGCCTACCGACTCCCACAGCTACCTCAACTACACCTCCTCTTACCCACCTTCCTGCAAGAATGCCATCCCCTATTCCCAATTCCTTTGCCTCCGCCGCATCAGCTCTCAAGATGGGGTGTTCCACTCCTGAACATCCCAGATGTCCTCTTATTTCAAGGACCGCAACTTCCCCCCTTCAATGGTCGAAAATGCCTTTGACCGCATCTCTTGCGTTTCCCGCATCTCTTGCGTTTCCCACATCTCTTGCGTTTCCCGCATCTCTTGCGTTTCCCGCATCTCTTGCGTTTCCCACATCTCAGCCCTCACAACCCCTCCCCGCAATAACAACAAAGACAGAATTCCCCTTGTCCTCACATTTCACCCCACTAACCTCCGGATTACTAATAACCTAATGTATTACTACAGCCACTACCACCACCTGCAATCTGACCCCACAACCCACAATGAAAGATATATTTCCCTTCCCACTCCAATCTGAATTCCGTAGGGACCGCTCTCTCCATGACTCCCTCGTCTGCTCCACAGTACCCACTAGCCCCACCACACCCGGCACCTTTCCCTGCAAACGCAAGAAGTCCTACACCTGCCCCAACAGCCCCCACCTCACCTCCATTCAAAGTAGCAAACAAACCTTTCACATCAGACAGAGGTTCACCTGCACATCCGCTAATGTGGTCTATTGTATCCGCTACTCCCAATGTGGCCTCCTCTACAACGGGGAGACCAAGCGGAGGCTCAGAGACCGCTTTGTGGAGCACCTGCGCTCAGTTCGCGACAAACGACAACACCTTCCAGTCGCAAACCATTTCAACACCCCCTCCCACTCCCTGGGTGATATGTCCATCCTGGGCCTCCTCCAGTGTCACAACGATGCCACCCGGAAACTGGAGGAGCAGCACCTCACATTCTGCCTCAGGAGCCTACAACCCAATGGTCTCAATGTGGACTTTACCAGTTTCAAAATCTCCCTGCTCCCGGCATCATCCCAAGACCAGGCCTCATCCCATGACCAACCCTCCCTCTCATACCCGCCTCCCTGACCTGACACAACCTGTCCATCTTCTCTCCCACCTATCCACTCCTCCCACTCACTGACCAATCCCCACCACCCCCTACCGGCACTCACCTATCGCCATCCCACCTACCTCCCCCAGCCCCACCTCTCCTCTCTATTTATTTCGGAACTCCCTTCCCCCTCCTCCATTTCTGAAGAAGGGTCCCGATCTGAAATATCAGCTTCCCTGCTCCCCTGATGCTGCCTGACCTGCTGTGCTCCTCCAGTTCCACACTGTGTTATCAATAGAAACTTCATTTGGGTGAAGCAAGACTCTCAAATAAATATTACTCTCATTACTAATTTACCACATTCAGCATGCTGTGTTTGAAATAATTGAGCATGGCATTGATTCTTCGTAAGCAACAAACATCCCAAGGCATTTCATGTAAACACTAAAGAAAGAAATTGTTAAATTTCTTGCGTTGCAGAAACCAGGTCGAATTAGAAACCCATCCAGCTCACCTATTGTTCCCTGACCCACAGCTAGTTTATGACCACTCTTTTTTCTTGCCTGACTGAGATGCACAACATTTTTTGCCAAAGCATTCTGTCTTGCTTGAAATACTCATTACACATCGCTGAATTGTAATCAACATTAAACTAATTTGCTACTAAATACAACACTCAGATTTATTGCAACTGCAAATGGAATGGAGCCCATTTACAATTTTTCCCCAAAGCTTCCTTAGTAATGCTTTCAGTGATTAATCAAAACAGCAGAAATACAACGCAAACATTCGCACACCAGAAAATCTGCTCTCATGTCTATGGGCAGAGATTGCCTTGCAATTGACATAGTTGATTAGCAAACATGCCAGGTAAATAGAAATCTGTTCTTACAGCAAGGTAGTCTTCTGATCCATAAAAGGGGGAAAATTCTCTTACAACTGGAATGGGATATGTCGAGATCACACCTGGGGTACTGCATACATTTTTAGTCTCCTTATTTAAGGAGGGACGCATATGCAGTGGTGATAATTTAGAATGATTGACTCTGGGAATGAAAGAGTTGTCATGTGATGAAAGGTTGAGCAAACTGAGCCTCTACCTATTGGAATGGGCAAAATTGAAATGTGACGTTATCAAAATGGTTAAGATTCTGGGAGG
Organism: Ginglymostoma cirratum; assembly: GCA_024137785.1. Lineage (NCBI taxonomy): Eukaryota > Metazoa > Chordata > Chondrichthyes > Orectolobiformes > Ginglymostomatidae > Ginglymostoma > Ginglymostoma cirratum. The sequence goes on along the minus strand of JAHRHZ010000056.1, from coordinate 14,298,198 downwards.
ACCTGACAGAATAGGGGCTGACAGCAGGTTTCATTTCTTAGTGGAATCTAGAATTAGAAGCCAAATCTTCAAAATAAGTGTTACCCGTTGGAAATAAGGAGAAACGCCTTCTCTCAGAAAGACATCAGTCATTTTGAATTCTGTACCACAGAGAGTAGTGAAGGGTGGGTGATTGAATGCATTCAAGACTGAGTTAGACTGATTCTTGATGTACTAGGAAGTTGATTTCAGAGGACAGGCAGGAAAATGGAGTGAAGGCAACAATTGAATCAGCCAGAATTTTATTGAATCTTATTGAATAATGGAGCAAACTCAGGGAATCCAAATGGTCAACTCTTTCTCATGTTCATATTACATTAAAACCTGAACGGGAAGTTTTAAGCTTGGCCGAGAATTCTGTCTGATCAGGCCGAATTACCAAAAGAAGAAAAGTGTGCCAGTTTTCTGAGGAGCAGCAGTCTCGTGCAAGTTGTCATTTCGCTTCTTTTTGAGGCCATGAAAGAGCCTCACCTAAATTTCTGGCAGGCAAGTCAGCCAAGGCTCTGTCAGAAATGCAGAGCAATACTTCCATTCTGACAGCTCCCCCATAGTGCAGAACTATTGCCCTCTTTCTCACTGCAGTCAGTTTCCGTATTCTGTAACGTGAAGATCTGGAATCACAGGTAGCCACTTTGACAGCTCCTGTCAAAGTTTAATTATGTTAAGTAAGGATGAAGTTAAGATGTGGGTAAGTAAGGTGCCTGTTGGGTATGCAAATAGGGTGCCAGGTGACTATGGTACCAAGTGAGCAAGGGGTAGGTGCCAGTTAGGTAAGGTACCGAGTAGTTAAGGAGTGGCATGTTGGAGGCAGGGTGCCACAGGGATAGAGGCTTGGTAAGTTGGATGCTTGGTAATTTGGGTGCCAGAATGCAAGGTGGCCAGGAAATTGATAGAATGTTATGGGTAGCTCAGGGCATTTTGGAAAGTAATGGGTCCTGTGGGGAAGGGGATTGTCAATTCCTGAAGGGCTGAGTGTACTGTTTTGTGCTGGAGATGTGGAGGATTGATTCCAGAGTGGAGAAATGGGTGTCGGCACTGGAGAGTGCAAAAGTAAAGTTGGATCTGAAGCATGGAAAGCAGTGGGGGGTGGGGAGTGGGCATGTTGTTGGGGCCTAGACATGGGTTTGTGCATGGGAAGGATGTCCGATCCAGTAGTGGGGGCTGTTGGGGTTCAGTGACAGGATGGGTATTGGGTTCCATGATGAGAGGTGTCGAATTAGGGTATATGGGGTATCAGCTGTTTGGGAGGAGTGTGGTGAGTTTAATAGTAAATTAGGAGTTAGACTTGGCATTTAGTAGTCTAACCTTTCCTTCAATAATTATTTACTTCTGTGAAATTCTTCAAATTTTCCGATCTAAATGGATAATTTCAGATGATTCCGGGCATTGGGAAACTGCCCAGCAGAACCTTAAATTTCCCAGGCAATTCCTTCAGAATCTGTGACATAGTGCAAGGTCCCCATGCATAACTCTCATGTGTGGTTCAGAAGCAACGAACTACCTATTGTAAAAAAAACCTATTTTTTCTAGTCAACCTGTTCGGAGACATTATTACACACCACTGGTGCAGGTGGGACTTGAACCCAGGTTTTCTGTTCCAGGAGTAGGGACGTTACCACTGTGCCACAAAAGTCCCCTACCCATTGTAAAATCTAGGTCATTTAATAATTTGCATTTGTAGGTGAGTCAGGGAGTCCCTCATAACCATTAGAAAAAAAACGTTGCTTTTACAATGGGCCAGTATTGCAGTGTGACATTTATATTCCCCAGCATGCTATCAATTTCAGTGCATTTCAAAAACTAAAGTAAAACAATAGTAAAACAAGTACAAATAAAAAAAATTGTTGTTGGACTTCTGCTGTGTGCATATTAGATCCTGTGTCTTCTCCATTACAACAGTGACTGTACTTACAAAAAAGAGCACTCGGTTAGCTGTAAAGAACATTGTGGTTCTGCAAGATGCTATACAGAGACAAGGTTATCTGTTTTCTTTGTTTCTTTATTGATGTTTTCTATTTCTAGTAATGCCCAGAAATACTGATTCTGAAGGAAGCTAACATGCAGTTTGTACATGGTTGCTCACGATGTTGCATTCTGTCAAAGAAGCCTCAAGGCAATTGTACTTTCTTAATAAGATTCTACTCAAATACTCAAAATCCAATGCTGTTGTTTCTGCACAAATAGTCTCCGGTCACCCTAGGTTTTTTTTTGGAGATGTAAATTGGTGCATTATGTCTCAGTGTTGTTTTGAAAACAAGATCCCAGGTAAAAGCAGTAAGGCATAACATACTGGCAGCTCAACCTCAAAACTGGTCCCTGTCGGTCATCACATGTAGCAGAATTTATCCTCAATCTAATGTAGCTTACACTCCACTATTACCACTGAGCTGGAGACCATTAACGAGAGATTATAAGATGCAGGAGTAGGAGTAGGCCGTTCAGCCCATTTTGACTGCTCCACCATCCAAAATGATAATGACTAGTTTGACTGTTGCCTTAGCTCTATGTCCCTGACTGCCGCATATAACTCTTGACTTCCTTATGGGTCAAAAGTCTGTGTAATTCAGCCTTGAACATATTCAGTGACCTAGCCTCTACTATCCTCTTGAGGAGAGTATTGTGAAGAAAGAAAAGATTCCTCAGCATCTCAGTTTTAAATAGGAGAGCTCAAATTCTTCCCATGAGAGAAAGTATCTCAACATTCTGTTAAAGCCTTGCAGAATCACTTTTTTTAAATTCATTTGTTGAATGTGAGCATCGCTGGCTGACCAGCGTTTATTGGCTGTCCCTACTTGCCTTTGAGAAGGTGGTGGTGAGCTGCCTTCTTGAGCTGCTGCAGTCTTCCTGCTGTGGGTTGACCCACAATGCTATTAGGGAGGGAATTCCACGATTTTGACCCAGCAACAGTGATATATTTCCAAGTCAGGATGGTGGGTGACTTGGAGGGGAACATACCGGGGGTGGTGTTCCCATGTATCTGCTGCCTTTGTCCTTCTAGATGGAAGTGGTCGTAGGTTTGGAAGGTGCTGTCTGAGGATCTTTGGTGAATTTCTGCAGTGCATCTTGTAGATAGTGCACACTGCTGCTACTGAGCGTCGCTGATGGAGGGAGTGGATGCTCATGGATGTGGTGCCAATCAACCGATCTGCTTTGTCCTGGATGGTATCAAGCTTCTTGAGTGTTGTTGGGGCTGCACTCATCCAGGCAAGTGGGGAGTATTCCATCATACTCCTGACTTGTGCCTTGTAGATGGTGGACAGGCTTTGAGGAGTCAGGAGGTGAGTTACTCACCGCAGTATTCCTAGCTTCTGATCTGCTCTTGTAACCATTATGTTTATGTGGTGAGTCCAGTTGAATTTCTAGTCAGTGATAAGATGTTGATAGTGGGAGATTCAGAAAAAGTAACACCGTTGAATGCCAAGGGGTGGTGGTTTGATTGTCTCTTATTGGTGATGGTCATAGCTTGGCATTTGTGTGGCATAAAGGTTACTTGTCATTTGTCAGCCTAAGCCTGGATATTGTCTAGCATTTGAACACGGACTGCTTCAGTATCTGTGGAGTCACAGATGGTGCTGAACATTGTGCAGTCATCGGCGAACATCCCCATTTCTGACCTTATGATGGAGGGAACGTCATTGAAGAAAAACCTGAAGATGGTTGGGCCAAGGACACTACCTTGAGGAACACTTGCAGGATTTGTCCTGGAGCTGAGATGATTGACCTCCTTCTATTCTTCCTCTTTGTCAGACTGCAACCACTGGAGAGTTTGCTCCCGATGCCCGTTGATTCCATTTTTGCTAGGGCTCCTTGATGCCATGCCCAGTTGAAAGCAGCGTTGATGTCAAGGACTGTAACTTTCACCTCACCTCTGGAATTCAGCTCTTTTGTCCATGTTTAAACCAAGGCTGTAATGAGGTCAGGAGCTGAGTGGCCCTGGCAGAGCCCAAACTGGGCATCACTGAGCAGGTTATTGCTGAGTAGGAACTGGTTGATAGCATTGTTGATGTCAGCTTCCACCACTTTACTGATGATTAAGAATAGACTGATAAGGCGTTAATTGACCAGGTTGGATTTGTCCTGCTTTTCGTGTGCAGGACATACTTGTGCAATTTGCCACATTGTCGGGTAGATACCAATGTTGTAACAGTACTGGAACAGCTTGGCTTGGGGGGCATGGCATGTTCTGGAGCAAACGTCTTCAGTAGTATTGCCGGAATGTTGTCAGGGCCCGTAGCCTTTGCTGTATCCAGTGTCTCCAACAGTTTTTTGATATCACGTGGAGTGAATTGAATTGGCTGAAGACTGGTAACTGTAATATCTGGGGACCACTGGAGGAGGCCGAGATTGATCATCCACTCGACACTTCTGACTGAAGATTGCTGCGAATGCTTCAGCCTTATCCTTTGCACTGATGTGCTGGGCTCTTCCATCATTGAGTATGAGGATATTTGAGGAGGCTCCTCCTCCAGTGAGTTGTTTAATTGCCCACCATCATTTAAGACTGGATGTGGCAGGACTGCAGAACTTAAATCTGATCTGTTGGTTGTGAGATTGCTTAGTTCTGTGTATCACTTTCTGCTTATGCTGTTTGGCAAGCAAGTAGTCCTGATTGGTCACTTCACCAGGTTGACACCTCATCTTCAGGTATGCCTGATGCTGCTTCTGACATGCCCATCTGTAGTCTTCATTGAACCAGGGTTGATCCCCTGGCTTGATGGTAAAGGTTGAGTGGGGGATATGTCGGGCCATGAGATGATTCACAGGGTATATGGAGCTAGGCTCCAACCCACTGACTTCTACATTTAGCTGCGGCACATTATGCTGTGTTTGAACCCCTATTGTGAGAGCAGTGGCAATTTAAATATATGATTAACTCATTAAAACAGGTTGCATTTAATTGTTTGTGTATCGGTTTTCCAGGCCTCATGGAACGCACCAGTGAAAGCAAGGCAAGAAAAAGTCAAGAATAAGCGACAAGAGAAATTTCCCATAAGCGCTGAAAATTCACAGCTGATTCCTCACATTATTGTCTGACAGGCTTTTTGCTAACATGCTTTTTCTGAGAGAAAACTGTCACCACGTTATAGATTATTCACATTATTTCAAAGGTCACCCTCCCTACTTGTATGTCTGTTTTCCAAAATCTGTGACTTTGATGTTTAGTTTTGAACTTCAGGTTCAAAAGATATCCCGCAGTAGGAAAAAAGCCACAGCAGAGGTCAAAATATTTTTTTTTCACAAGGGTTCGTTCTGAGATTTTCAGTCAACTACTTTTGAATTTTCAGCAGGTACTTTTTCCTTTTCGCTAACTATTTTGTTGGGTGATGCAGTCACATTGTAACAATATGTTCTATATTTGCGGTAACTTTTAACTTTCATAGAAACAAAATTAGAAGAATTCATCAATATCCTCAAGAACAATCAATCCTCTATTAAAATTAAAGCCACAACACATAAGGATATCATTAATTTTCTTGATATCACCGTACTTAAATTTGAACAAGCCAACAGGCATAAGTTAATGAAAGTTTTCTTTCAAAGTAATTGGTACACACTTCTGCATGCAAAAATTTGTTACTTTAAACACACCCTCTACTAACTGGTGAGGTCACAGCTATGTGTTTCTATCAGATTTACACGATGTTGGAATATTTTACTCAAATATTGACTGCCTTCTTTACCACATCTTAGATCTTAATCATATTTCAAGTTTAACAGTAAACACAGTGCTCATTTTCTTGGGATCCACTACATTGTTTCCAAGTATAGCAGTGCCTTGACTTAAGCAGCCTTCAACTAGAGATTCCCCATTAATGTGAAATGAATTAATTACCACAATGACTTAAGTTTTCTTAGATCCCAGTTAGCCGAACATTCCTTGGTTGACAGCTTTGAAACTGTACCGTCTTCATTGCATCCTTCTTCTTCAGTCCCCTTATCCTCCACCATATATCTTTTACAGTCGCTCCTCCCCTGTTCCCATCCCTGTTGAGCTTCAGCAGATGCCCCCAAGCCATACCTAGCAGACAGATTTCCCACATTTGGCCAAAGGCTTCTAGTCGCATTCTCTGCTAAAGACTCTCCAGGTAATTTCCACATTGCTATCACTTAGTGGCTAAATTGTTAGTTGCTCTCCCATTCACAAGTTCTTTCTCTCCACCTCACTAGATAGACTAGTGGGTGTAAGAGGGGACAGGTTTTCCCTAGTGACTCTATTTTCACTGGCAATTTGGGGGCAGATTTACCTGCATCAGGAACACCAGCAGTAAGAGTACAGGTACTGCCAGGAGGCAGTAGCAACCTTCCCCTTATAGACCTGCCAGTTCCATACAGAGGGATAATCAGAGAGATATAGCTCAGATGATCATATCCACAACTCAGGCTGTATATGGAGTGGATCCTGGATTCATTTGAATCTCTATATCTCAGGAGACCATGAACCGGATTCAAATGAATCTGGGTCTCGTAGAGGTAGTGGTGCAGATTTGCAACCTAATGGGCAAAGACCTCCTGTTACAGTGGGGCCTAGCACCTTACCAGTGACCTTCACAGTCACTTAACCACCCTCAATATCTTTTACATTTCAAAAATATACTTTATTCATAAAAATTATCTTTGCATATATGCATAGTCACAAATGCAGCTCGGTTCTGTACAGTAGCATGTCATGGAAACAAACAAACAGTGGAGTTTGACTCTATTCAAACAAACCAAAAACATCCCTTCCATATGCAAGATTATACTCACATGCATTTGAGGCACAAGGAGGGTCTGATAACTGAACAGACCCCCAATTAACTTCAGCAAGAGGACCTCAGACCGCTTTCCTAACTGTGCCTTGGCCACAACTGCCCCAAGCTTTAGTGCATCCCTCAGCACGTAGCCCTGGACCTTGGAATGTGCCAGGCTGCAACACTCAGTTGAGGTCAACTTGTGTTATGGAAGACCAACCAGTTTCCAGCAGAGCAAAGAGCATTTTTCACCAAGTTGATGGTCCTCCAGGTACAGTCGACGTTTGTCTCAGCATGCGTCTTGGGGAACAGACTGTAGGACTAACTCACCCTCAAAGTGTTTTGCTTCAGGCTCCATCTGAAGATCAGGCAGTGATCAATGATTGGCAAGATTTCACAGTTAGCCATTGACAGACACATCAGATATTTAGGTACCAGATGCCACATTTGGCAAGACTGGCAACTGTGTGACCTTTCCCACAGACGATATCAATCCGATTGAGTGGGTATTCTTTGGCTCAGTACTCTTACTGGCTTCCCAAAGGTTCAGAATATCACTGATTGACAGCCTGGAAATGCATTTTCAACATTTGTGACCGGCAGAGCTACTAGACTTTTGCAGTACACCACAATGGGATGATTATTCATGGCAACTGCTTTAACACTTTTCTGTTATACCTTTCCATCCTCCCTCATCGCTTCACATCTTGAAACAGGTTTCATAGAATCATAGAATCCCTGCAGTGTGGAAACAGGCCCTTTGGCCCAACAACCTCAGAGCATCCCGCCCAGACCCACCTAACCCACACCTCCCTGAACTCTACAGGCAATTTAGCATGGCCAATCCACCTAAACTGCACATCTTTGGACTGTGAGACGAAACCAGAGCACCCGGAGGAAACCCACACAGACACAGGGAGAATGTGCAAACTCCACACAGACAGATGCCCAAGGCTGGAATCGAACCCGGGTCCCTGGCGCTGTGAGGCAGCAGTGCTAACCACTGAGCCACCGTGCTACTGACTAAAATCTGAAAGAACTGCGGATGCTGTAAATCAGGAACAAAAACAGAAGTTGCTGGAAGAGCTCGGCAGTTTACAAGGAATGTTCCACATACCCCATGAAGAGACAGGCATAACCAAGGCCCATGCTGGTACCCATGGCTACCCTTCTTACCTGAAAAAAATAAGAGGGGTTAGAAGAGAATTTGTTGAGGGTGAGGACGAGCTTGGCCAACTGGAGGAGGGTGGTGGTGGATGGGGACGGTTCAGGTCTTTGGTCCAGGAAGAAGCAGGGAGCTCTAAGACTGTCCTTTTGAGGAATAAGAGGAGGCAGCTGGAACTGGCAAACTGGAAGTTTTGAAACCGGGGTAAGGCATCAGAGGAATCATGGATGTACGTGGGCATGGATTGGACCAGGGGAGAGAAGACTGAGTCAAGGTAGGAAATCTTTCCAAGGAATGTTCCACATACCCATGAAGAGACAGGCATAACACATAAGACAGGCCTGCTGAGCTTTTCCAGAAACTTCTGTTTTTGTTCCAAATTTACCGACTGACTGCTTGGTAGACAAGGGATACTGCTAGTAATATGATAATGTCACCAATGAGGAACCCAAATAACAAACTCCAGTGATGCTACAGCGAAAGCCGTGTTTCAGTGTGATTTGTCACTGAATAAGCAAACAGTATTGTGAAGCTGTGGTTCAGTTGACAGTTTCAGAGGGTCCCTTCAAGAGTCATCGGGCTGAGTTTCTACAGGTGCTGGAGCATGTTGTGTTCTGTTTAACTTTGCACGGTAACAGCGATTGGGCTTTATAGGAGGAGCTAACCACAGAGGTCAGAGCCTCTTCAGTGGAGGAACATAATGCAGCCAGAGAACCAGCAGTGGTGCGCAATGTCCCCTTATATTGACAAGAGTCCGTTAAGTTTCACCAGTACACCCTTTGGACAATCACATGCAAAACACACTCCCCTGCCACCCCCTTCCCTCCTGCCACCAACACCACCCCTCTTTCTTTCCCCCACGCAATCCTGCAGTCAGCTTTCATAGCCATTTGTCGTTCTTAAGCTTTGTATTATTATGCCTTGTCATACTGTTTACTGTGAGTCAAGAAGGCCGTTTCTCGGGCAGTAGGTAAAAATCTGCACGACAGGAAAGCGCATCAAATCCAGGGAGGTATCGGTCAAGTAAGACATGGACTTCGCATATTCACATCACATTATGAGAGTTATTTCTTTTTGTTTCTTAACCCATCATGTCATCTTCACAATTGTTATTTTAAATCATGCAGTTGAAATCAATGGATGTGAGCCATTGTCACGTCTGGCCATGCTGTCCGCTTGTGTAACCTGGGTGTTGCGTACAGGACAGCAGGTTGTGCTTCCTTCCTGGCTCCCCACACACTGCTGGATAGCCTCTCCCCTGCTGCATACTTTATACTGTCTGCCTGTATAATACAACTAATAGGAAGAGGCTTGATCCATTATGTGTTTATACAGGTGCAGTAACACAAGATTGCCATTTTAATATGGAACAAAAACAGAAGTTGCTGGAAAAGCTCAGCAGGCCAGGCAGCATCTGTGAAGAGAAAATCAGAGTTAACATTTCGGGTCCGGTGACCCTTCCAGTGACCAGTTCAGAGGAAGGGTCACCAGACCCGAAACGTTAACTCTGATTTTCTCTTCACAGATGCTGCCAGACCTGCTGAGCTTTTTCCAGCCACTTCTGTTTTTGTTCCTGATTTACAGCATCTGTAGATTTTTTGGTTGCTATTTTAATATATTTTGTTAAAGTCAGCATAATCATTTCCAAAGTTGTTCAATGTTAATGTGAAATTGTAGTCTGCTTTTGCCTTTGAATTTGCATACGTGAGCTGTTTACTGCCTCATACACTTTAGGTTTGCTTAGTTTTTTTTGTTTAATTAACACTGCTTCTTATTAATATTCATATCCTAGATTAAGCCTGGTTTCATTAATGGTGGTATTGCAGATAAATAACTTCCAAGGATTGGTCAACAACTGTGTATTATTCAGAAAATGAAACGGGATTAACAACACAAGTAAATGCCACTGATTTTATTCAGTAATGTGGTGCATCAGCAGACAGTTACATTCTGAGTCCAATTTCCATTTCCCTAAACATGAAAAATAGATATAAAAGCTAAGGTTGTATAACAGCAGTGTACTGTTTTAAATCTAAAAGTGTTTTTAATTAAACACAGACTCGATAATGGTCATAGTTAATGAATCTCTGCAGGACATCCATTTCTTTAAAATAACAGTTCCTGTAAAGCCTTGAAATCTAAGTAAAGGAATTAAACCAGATGGATCACCCTGTGGTTACCTATGCACTGGAAACAACAATGCTAGACCCAGCACTGTTCACCCAGCAAAGCCCATGTTGCTTAAGCCAAATTTGGCAGAGCTGTCCCACATATTGGACAAGCACCATTTTCTAGAAGGCATGATTCTATGAGTGTGACTATGTCCCAGAGACCACCGTCACCATCCTTGGATATATGCTATTCCACTGGGAGGACAAACCCACCAGAGGTGGCAGCACAGTGATATAAAGAAGGAGTTTCCCTGGGAATCCTCAAACTTGACTGCAGACTCCATAAATTCTCATGTCATCAGGTTAAACATGGACAAGGAATCCTTACCACATCTTAGTTGAACTAAGGTGATCATGCACTCCTCCAGCCATAATACCTCAATTACATTGTGCCTTTACCATCAAATTAATTGGGACAGGTTTCAAAAAAAAAAATCACAGCTCAAAACTATGCCTCTGTAAGGTGCTAAGAACCATCAGCAGCAGCAGAATTGTATATAAGCACCATCTCTACCCTTATGGCTTGGCATATCCTCCACTCCACCATTATCATCCAGTTGCCGGAATCAACCCTGTTTCAATGAAGAATATAGAATGGCATGACAGGAGCAGCACTAGGCATACCTAAAAAATAAGTATTCATCAGTGATGCTACAACACAGGACTACTTATGCAAAACAGAGAAAGCAGCCTGAAATAGAGAGAGCGAAGATGGTAGATAGAATGTGAAATTCAAAGCACAAACAGAACAGCCATGATCTTATTGAGTTGTGGTGCAGCCTTGAGGGGCTGAATGAATCAAAGAATCCCTACAATGTGGAAACAGGCCCTTCAGCCCATCAAGTCCACACCGACACTCAGATCATCCCACCCAGACCCATTCCCCTAATCTGCTGAACACTATGGGCAATTTAGCATGGCCAATCCACCTAGTCTGCACATCTTTGGACTGTGGGAGGAAACTGGAGCCCCCGGAGGAAACTCACACAGACACGGGGAGAATGTACAAACTCCACACAGACAGTTGTCTGAGAGTGAATCAAACTCGGGTCCCTGGCGCTGTGAGGCTCCCCTGGTCTACAGTTTTTTTCCTATTTTGTATGCTCATAATATTATCAAGTAGATTACCTGCTGACTGTCTAACGGTGGCGAGTGGGATCTTGCCTTGTGCAGTTGGTGACTATTTCCAAATTATTTTATTGATTGTGAAGTATTTGGAATATTCAGAGGTCAATATAAATGAAAGTTCTGTCTTCCAGTAGCAGAAATATATCTTTACTGTTCTGATGGATGTTGTAAAGAAACAAAGCATTTGTCCAGTGCGAATGTAATTGCCAGAATAATAAATAGTTCTGTCTGAAAGCAAAAGCATGAAAAATGTGGCTCAAATCAGCATGTGGCAAAAATAATTAAACTGAGAACAGGAGGTTCTGAGATAACAAGGTGTAGAGCTGAATGAACACAGCAGGCCAAGCAGCATCAGAGGAGCAGGAAGGCTGATGTTTCGGGCCCAGACCCTTCTTCAGAAATGCAGTTCTGCAGTTTCTACTATCTCCGAAACAGAAGGTTCTGTACTGCTTTACCAATTCTGTAAGCAACAAACTCAGGATTTCACTCGCCCTTGGTATGAGTGAACCAGGAGCAGCAACTCCTAGAACTTAGCTGTCCAAATCATATAATACCGACCCCTTTGCTAGATTTCCTCCACTTGTTATACTTTAAAAAGACATTCCTGGGTCTCAACGTTACCTGCAAAAGTTAAGGTGATGTTGCCTTCAGTGACGAGCAAACCGAAATTTGTAATTTACCATGATTCCAGCAGAGATGTAACGCTTCCTAAAATGTTTTGATTAGAAATACGGGTGAAAAGCGCACTCTTGTGTAAAAATTACTGGAGTAGACTGGAATGCTCCTTTCCCTTGGAGAGTGAATAATTTCAAGTTTCTCCTTTTTCTAGAGTCAGAAGTCGCATGACAGCAGGTTATAGTCCTAGAGGGTTATTTGAAATCACAAGTTTTCGGAGCATAGCCCCTTCGTCAGGTGAAATGAGAGAAAAGCACACAGACACAGAATTTATTGGCAGAGAGATCAAAAGATCACTCAAATGGTGTGAGTGGTATGTTAAATAATAAGTCTCTGCAGATGATTAAAAGTGTCAGATGGTGTGAGTAAACTGTCAACAGCTGAATAACAAATGAAAGGATGACCTATAATCCAATTTAATGAGGCAGGGAGATAATTACAAAAATTTACAAGTAAGGTCATGAGACAAACCAAATGACTGGAATAACATGACAGGTATAAGAGTCAATGCCGGGGGTCTAACCAAAGTAACAAGTAATCCAAAACTGTACAAACTAATTAAGGTAGAGAGATCATTACACTTTATCAAGGTGGTGGTGTTAAAACAGGACAGTAAGGGAGATTTTACAGATACAGAACAGTGTGGTGGGCTCACACGTAGTGCGACATGAACCTAAGATATCTGGTCAGCATGAATGAGTTGCACCGAGGGGTCTGTTTCTATGCTGTATACCTCTATGACTCTATGACTTTATAAGGTCACCCTCAGTCCCTGATCTTCCATGGAAAAGGTTGAGGCATTGTTGTGTATCTTGAAGGCTGCCCTGGAGGAGGCTTACCTGAAGATCGGATGCTGAATGTTCTTGACCACACAAGTGTTTCCTGACTAAGAGGGAACGCCCCTGTCTGGTGATTGTTGAGCATTCTCTGTTCATCTCTTGTCGTAGCGTTGCATGGTCTCACCAATATACCATGCTTGCAGGCAAGGATGGCCTGAGGCATGGTACATTGATGGGACCATGCTATGACAACAGATGAATGGACACTGCGCAACAATTGCCAGACAGGGCTGTTCCCTCTCAGTGGGGGAACATTTCAACGGTCAAGGATATTCAGCATCCAATCTTTGGGCAAGCGTCCTCCAAGGCGGCCTTCGAGATACACAACAACGCAGAATCACTGAGCAGAAACTGATAGCCAAGTTCCATAGCCACGAAGGTAGCCTCAGCCATGATCTTGGGTTCATGTCACGCTACATGTGACCTCCCCCCACATTGGTCTGTATCTGTAAAATCATCCTTACTGTCCCGTTTTGACACCACCACCTTGATAACTTGTTATGATCTCTCTACCTTAATTAATTTGTACAGTTTTGAATTACTCATTACTTTGGTTAGACCCTTGGCATGCGACTCTTATACCTTTTATGTTATCCCAGGCATTTGGTTTATCTCCAGCAATGCCTTATTTTGAATTTTTTATAATTATCTCTCTGTGGTCATTCCTTTGCTTGCTATTCAGCTGTTGAATTTCACTCACACTGTCTGACGCATTAGAGACTTATTATTTCAAACTACACTCTCACCATTTGTGTAATCTTTTGATCTCTCTGCCCCCGATCTCTCTGCCTATAAATTCTGTGTCTGTGTGCTTCTCTCTCACTTCACCTAACGAAGGGGCTATGCTCCAAAAGCTTGTGATTTCAAATAAACCTATTGAACTATAACCTGGCGTTGTGCAACCTCTGACCTTGTCGACCCCAGTCTAACACCGGCACCTCCACATCCTTCTTCCAGAACCAGTGACTTGGATTTCATTGCTATTAAATGCCATGACGCTATTTTGACTAGTCCTGTAGTGGATTGTATTCATTAATGAGGCCACTTTTGGAATACTGTGTACAATTCTGTTTGCCCTTCTATAGGAAGGATGTTGATAAACTTGAGACAGTGCAGAAACGATTTACAAGGATTTTCCCCATCTGGAGGGTCCGAGTTGTGGGGAGATACTAAATACGCTAGTGCTTTTTTCCATGGAACATCGGAGGCTGAGGGTGACCTTTTAAAGTCTTAGAGTCATAGAAGTATAACAGCACAAAACACAGAGCCCTGGGTCCAATTTGTTCATACTGACCAGATATCCAATATAAATCTCATTCCATTGGATTGATAAAATCATGAGGGACATAGATAAGTCACCAAAAATGAATGAGAATTTGAGGAAGGGAAGTGCCAAAGTTGGATCACATGAAAATGAGAGAGGATGGTATTTGGAAGCAAAATTGGTGACGTTTTACAGTTCAAGTCAAGAATAGGAAATACATGTAGTCAGCAATGTACTGGGAAAAAAAGGAGTTGGAATAGAGACCATGAGTAGGACTGGAATAAGGAATATTCCACACATCCTATTGAAATGCAGGAATAACTAGGGATAGTGCAAGTACCCAATGCAACACCTTTTACTTGGAGAATATGAGACAAGCTAAAGTATTTCTAGACTTAAGATCAGTCTCTGGCAATCCAAAGACCAGAACAACTGGGCCATAATTTTTTTTACAAAGAAAATAGCTTCAAGTTCCAGCAAGCTATGGATTAATAGTAAGAATAGAAAGGCGATAAAAGAACATTTAGAATGTGCTTCCAGGATCTGGGTTGGTCACTTAAATATTGAAATGAGGCTATGTACCTCAGATTTTACCTCATTTGCAAATTTGAGTCATGGGTTTTCTGGGCCTTTGGAAATCCAGTGGCTTAAGGGATGCAAGAGTGCTATGTGGAAAATGTTAGGTGCATTGCTATCATATTTGTGGACGAGGACGAGCAAGAATACTTCCTCTCAGGTCACCAAAGTCACCATTGATCCTACCTTTTGTGGAGTAAAGGTCTTAATGTATCTTTATTCTAATAGGGACTACTGTACAGAGCATGTGCAGAGGGAGCTCTGTCATAATATCAGATTGTGTGGAACTGGGACCCAAATATGTAGGACCCAGAGATATCATTGTTTACCATCTCCTGTATGTTGTGTGTATACTCAATAAAGTTTATTGGTGTTTACTGATAATAGTGTGGACTTTCTTCTATCAACAATCCATATGTGATCACAATACACCTGCCCATGGACCACCCACCCTCCTATCTGTCGTCGATTGGAAAGCAGAATTAAGAATGCCCTGGTGTTGGGACTTCATCCCCACCATCGGTGGCTATAACCCCCTCCTCTACTTTAGCCTCGAAGCTAGCTGCACATTCCCCATCAGCTCCTGGCCCAGCAGAGAGTCAAATCTGTCAAGCAACTGGCTTTAAGGCAGGGAACCTGGTGGGATTAAGAATCAACATGCACTGTGGAGCCACAGCAGCACACCTTAGTAAATATCTCAGTGATTACAGGGACAAAAACTCAAATAATAAATGAGGGATCATTTGTACTTTTTACACATGGGATATACAAGGATTATGCCAAGTACGAATCTGAAATATAAGGCATGGTGTTTGCTTGGAGGTATTTCAATTATGATATAGTATTTAATGTGGAAATATGAGGAAAGCAATTAATGTTCCTGCTGTAATGCATAATTAAATCTACTTGTAACTAATGGCTCAAGTGACAGACAAGAATATTTAACACAAATACAGATGGAGAACATTGTTATTTTTGCAATTTTAATTCCACTTAATTGTCATTTCCCCATTTTCTTAATTGTCTTACTGACTTTCGGCATTGCTTTCTTCAAGGTTTATTTTAATGTGGCTCTTTGCAAGCTTCTCCTGTGAATGACAGAACACGCCCAACTGTACTTTTGAACTAAATGGCTTGCGTGAAAACTTTGAAGGTGCTGATGAAAGTTTCAAAAGCTGAAAGTGTATTAGCGTGCATTGCAATCTCCAAAAGAAATTGATGGTCCACCAGTGTCGTGCCACTGTGCAGTCAGTTAAACCTGAATATCGGCTGGAAGTACCCAAAAGCAGCATTCGTGACTTTAATATCAAGTTACAAAAGTAAACGTTTTCATTGTGAATCGATAGCAGACCTTGGCTGTGCATCTGTGTCACAAATAATGGATTCAGAGTAGTATATATGTTCCATGTTTTAGGAGAAAGTCATCAGTGTGAAAGGGAACAAAATATACATGAGTTTGGCCAATCATCTGCAGTCAACGTGGGGTGGCACAAGTTACATTATTCCTTCTTTTAAAGTCAGTTTCATCTCATGCACTGCTACACTCATTCCAACAGCACAGCTTCTCTGCAATCCTTGCCTGAGGCATTTTTGTCATGCAGGCAACTTTGTAAACTGGTCGACAAAAACAACACGGATACAGTTATTATAAGATACCAGGCAATTTTGCAAGGTCTTCTCTATTGATTGTTGGAGTGTGCTGCTTATAATGACAAGAGGCATGAAGAAAATACAGCATTGTATGGCAAAATTGGAAATGTATACCCAGCAATTTGCAGGAGGAGTTGGTTAGCTCAGTTGGTTTGTGATGTAGAGTGACACTTCGAGCATGGGCTTATTTCCTATCTTTACTGAAGGCATCATCTTCTCAGCCTCATCCCTTGACTGGGACCTGGAGCCCCCTCAAGTTAAATGTACCACCATGTCCCAGTCTGTAATGGGAAAGCAGCCTATGGTTCTCTGGGACTATGACAACTTTCATTTTGTTTCACCTTCACGAACTTGCTCTTATTCCGTTGATTATAGGCCAATGAATGTCAATCTCTGGCCCAGGTTGTGGAGGGATTCTAAGCCCATTAGCCTGGCAGAAACCAGGTAGAATGAGTAGATGAATTGGCTTATGTTATTATCTGCCAACGAGCCAATAGGAGCCTATCCTTTACAATTTTGAGTTTTAGTTTGATCTATTGTTGCCACATGTACTTAGATACAGTAAAAAGTGATCTTTTGCATGCTATACAGGCATGATTGTACCATACAAAGTGCATCGGAGTAGCAGAACAGAGTGCAAAATATGGTATTACAGCTGCAGAGAGAAAGGTCAACATAGGTTTTGAAGTATTTTTCAAGAATGTCTGATTTTGATGACATTGTCAGGACTTGAATATGATTTTAAGTTTTGAGCTTGAATGGGGCTGAAAATTGGTCAGAGGATTGGCTCCAAAAGAAGTGCAAATGATTTAACATTTTTGTTTGTAACAAGAGGTAAGTGTGGGATTTAAATGCAGTGTCTGATGCCTCAGGCCTCAACTCTGAAGAAGGAAACAAGCTGGTCACCTATCCACCTACCCCAATAGCCACGTGGGGTAGAAATTAAAGCGATATGTCATTCTGCATTCTTTGTGTTCCTTCTCCTACACTTCTGTTTATCATTATATTTCTCTCTATGTATAGTTATCACATTATTTATTTTCATTAGGCTGTTCCTGTTCAACTTTTTTGCACTTGCGCCAAGAGATTTTCTGTAAATCTTTTGCTTCAGATTTCCCGTTATAGTTCATTTATTCTCAGTGTCTATCTATTACTTTTGCAGAACCAGAGAGGGCAACAAAATGGTAACCATTTGAGGCACAATTTTAAAAGAGGCCAAAGTAATCAGTTGAGAACACATTGCTTGGTTGGGAGGAACAAGAAGAATGGGAGTGATGATTGGAGTAAGCAGGCTATCTAGGGCTGAGATTGTCTCGCCAGCGGCTTTATTGTGGGATGCCTGGGAATGCGCAGGAAAAGAGCGTGTAGTCTGTTTGCACTTGGTGCAAGGCCTCACTTGTGGACTTGATGCCTAGTGTCACTGGATAGGCCAATAGTTACAATGGATTGATGAATTGATTACATAACAGTAAGAATGACCTAAAAGAGACATCAAGCTTCCAAAAGATCAAAAGAGATGCCCCTGAAAAAATAATTCAGCTGGAGGGAATGCTGGCAAAAAAAGTCACTCATGGGCACTTGCCAAAAACACAAAAACCTGGCATCTGTGACAAAGACAGAGCTCCAAAGAAAACATCAATGGAGACATTGCAAAGATAGAAAAGATACGTAAGGAAATTTTACTGATGTTGAGAGCTACTTTTTCTTAGATGCTTGAAGACTTGTTCTGAGTATTATGGAATCTCTTATTGTTGGTAGATGATGTTGACATCTTCAGAACTATTTTTTGAGGGTTCTCATTGACAAAAGGGCAAAAGGAGAACCAGTATGCAAGAATTGGTACTCATTTGTTGTCTATTATTGATTGGTGGTTCCAGTATATTCTTTTTTAGTTAGTTTTGTACTTTCCCACTTGGGTTTCCAGCTTGTCTATTTAAGATTGTTACTTTTTGCGATATGGTACTTGACCTATTCAGGTAGAAGGGCGGTCAATACTTTCCACAAAGAAAAATATGTCTGAGATACTAGGCAATTGATCAATATACCATCAGATCTCCTGTGGTATTGTTGTAGTGAGCTGGGAGTGACACTGTTCGATCAGGATTGAGTGCCATAACAAGGGAATGAAAGGCATTTTTGAGGAATGGGGTCATAGTTAGTGAAGTTGATCCCATTGTGTCTTACGATAAGTAAAACGTGAATGTTTCCACTGGTTCAAATATCTTGAAACACAAATGCTTCCAGTGTCTCTACAGTCCCATTCAATATTGTGTAGAGACAGTGGAAGCACTTGTGTGTTGTCAAAATATTTAAACCAGTAGAAGCATCCAGAGAACATTCACCATTTATTCATCACTAAGACACAAGCAACTGATTATCATTCCATTGAAGTGGAGCTAAGTCAATCAAAAGCTACTCCTGACAACATCCGTAAAGCAAACCAGAATTACATGGCAGGTTATAACTGGAACAGTGATTTACGAATGATTGAGTGACACTTTGTTATTCGGTTTATTCTTGTTACCGTAAGCGACTTAACTTCCTAAAGGTAAAGATGATTCTCCACTGCCTCTATGTATCAACCAAAATGAAAGACACATCCAATTATTTTGTTGATGAAATTTAAGGTATGAAAAAACACCAGAAGAGGAATGAAGCCCAAACCAGAATGCTAAACAGAACATTTAACAGAAAAATTACTGATAAAGAATTCAAAGATTTAAACTAGTAGAACAACCAAGTCTTTTGTTAAAGAAAAAGGTTGTGAAAGGTGATATCTTGCTAGCACAGGGAACTTATTGTTCTTACTCTGTCACAGTAGCTGATCTCTTGGAACTGGAGTTTTAACAGCGTGATGAATTGGTAAGAGTAGAGATAGCCACACACTTAAAAAGTCCTGTTGAGACACCAGCTGGATGCATGACAAAAATAACAACGCTGATCTTCAGGGTACACATCATGCATAACAAGTTTAATTTCTCATAGATTTTACCATTGGCCAAACTTTTGTGAATTTTCCTAAGCTTCATTTCTCATATAATTTGCAGATCAATCACAGATCCATTTCCAGATTTGCTTTTAACTTATACATGAAGGAAAGTAAGATTTTCATTTACATGATGCCTTTCTTGTCTTCAGGGCACCCAAAACAGTTTACAGGCAATGGAATATCTTGAAGAGCCACTTGACATTGCAATGGAAGAAACAATTTGCACACATAACAAATAAATAAATAAATAAATAACTCAATCATCCAATTGAAAATATTTTAGGTTTTTGGGAGAATTCATCATTCTTCTTGAATCAGAGAAAATTTACAGTACTGAGGAGGCTACTTTACTTGTCATTTCCACCTCTCTCTATTGCTTTTTTTGTGTCCTGTGACCTTTTTCTATTCAGATAATAATCCAACTTCTATTCAAAAATCAGAGATTGAATCTGTCTGTACTATATTTCAGGCAGTGCACTCCTGATCCTAACCACTCACTGGATACAAGTCTTTCCTCATGGCATCTTTTTTGGTTCTTTTACAATTCACCATAAGTTAGTACCCTCTGGCTCTTAGGCCAATAACCAATTTCATTCTATTTGAACATTTTCATTCCATTTACTCTGCCCAGATTGTTGCCTAAAAAGAGAACTCAAACCTTTTACCAGGTATTCTTCCCTTGTTTGACAGAAAACAGGCAAAGAAATAACTCAGAATTTAATTAAACAAACCCTTCTTTATTTAACCCTTTCTAACTAATAAACTATATAAAGCATACATTCATTGCAACATTTACTTCTTACTTCATATAACTTAACTTCAACTTTAACTCACTGTGTTTAACTTCACTTAATGTCAGCTCTAACTTACTTCACATTTAACCCAAACTCCAACTTTAACTCAATAAGCTTGACTTGAAGCAAATATTGCCCCAAGTTGAGTAAAGTAGCCAACTTCATACTCCTGTAAGCCTTGCCTCATGATTTTTTGTGTGTGTGTGTGTGTGTGTGTGTGTGTGTGTGTGTGTGTGTGTATGTGTGTGTGTATATGTGTGTGTTTGACAATCACTTCAGGGTACATACTTCTCAAAACTCTTGGAGACTTCCCCAGAGAAAAGTCTTTCTATGGCTGACTTTTATCACAAAAATGTGTGCTCCTCCTTCCAGAAACTCGTCTGGCAATCAGCCAATGAATTGACTGAACCCTGATCACATTGTTCGATCCCAGCCAATGGAGTTTTCTGGTAAACAACACCCAAGTGTTCCCACCAAGTTGTAAACAGCCACATTCCAACTCCATATAGGGTAGTATGGTGCAAGTATGTTTAGAGACAATCATGATTCTTGCCTTGTTTGGTCGACACAGGAGACTGCAGGTCACAACACGTCCTGGCTGCAGTTTTAAACAAGGCCAGAGTTCAGTCTAGCTTAACCAAAATTCCCAGCATTCTTGATTGTAGCTCTTAACCAGTATTGTAAACATTTCTGCTGCTGGCCACAAGATCCCATGTGAATCCGTGGAACAGAGCTGTGGGACCTTTCATTTGACTTTATGTCAGTTTAACACTGGACCTCTGATGGGGCAGCACACTTTGACTTCTACACTGAGATGTCGCCCTAAGTTATGTGTTTGTCGAGTAGTAAGTCTCAATGTTCAATGAGAATTCTCAATGAGAATAAGAGAGAACTGCTAATTATTGAAGGACAGTGCTGGTCGTTAATTATGTATAAGAACTGAAGAAGCCTGACAGCATTCAATTCCTTCACATGGAGACAATCAAGACCTATAGATGTAGGTGCTAGGAGTCATTGTGTGATGTCCCCGTGTGTTTACTATCGATTCTGTCAACCCCCAGAGGAAGATTCCTGCAGGCTTAGTCATCTATGCTTTGTTTTACTAATTATATATCGTACACGCCACAAACCACATTGAATAATGAAAAGGAATTTCATCAGTTTATTTTATGATGATTGACAGTGCTAAATGACCAACACTTCCCTGGAGCCTGAAAGTCTTTCAACAAAACCAAAAGATGCCAATTTTGCTCCATAATTGATGACTAGTTAATGAAATGGCAGTGTCAGAAAGCTGACACTTCAATGCCACATACTGCTGCAATTTCATTGGGGGATTGTTAATTACAGACCAGAAGCATTCTCCAGCGTTTCAGTTTGTTAAAAGCATTTAATCCCCTTGCCCCATCTGTCAAAACCTGAAATGGCCAGGAGGTGAGGGATAGAATACTTGAGCCAAGTCTTGATTTGCATTCAAGGTTTTATGTACAGGAAGACACATTACATAAAACTTCACAAACATTTACCTTTTCATTACCTTCTGTTCCCAGATATAAGGAGGTTCAAGGCCCACCTGCTCTGGAAACGTGTAATTATATTTCTGAAGAGATTGATTAGAAAATATCTACACAATTAATACCGTCCTTTCCTCCCCTGACCTGCCTTCAGGAAGATGCATTTCCCATGATGCAGTAGAGCTGTTAAAAAGGTTTCTGCTTCCTGCAGATTACACAAAGCAAGCTAAAGAAATCTAATTTCAAATCTTATGTTTAATTTTTTAAAAAGCTGTAATGGATTCCATGGTGAATGGATGCAGATGTTGTTGTTTAGTTAATCTTTGTCTCATATGCTTCCTCAATGTGAATGATGAAGCAATAATAGCAGTATATCAGATATCAGGTCAGGTACTTGCTGCATTTCCAACAAGTTCAACTTTGTGACCAGAACTTAAAGTTATATTCAATACCCATCTCCTGTAATCCTTTAAATCATTTCAATGATTTGAAGAGATTTAAATGAAATGAGACATTTGCTCAGCTAATCATCTGAAATTGAAAGATTTAAAATAGGTTTGCAAGTCTAGGTAAACCAAGTAGAATAACTGTAGTGAAGTTTTCTTAATATAAAGTATATGCATATGGATTTTCTGCTAGAACCTGTGGATTTAACCTCCAGGTTAAGTTGCATCAAATATAACTGCAAACTGGGAAGAGTGAGAGAAAAATAGGCTCAGCGCCCACATCTCGCGAAGACTTTCAGGCAGAACAGTAGTCATGCATACACATGAAGGTTTGTAAAATGACTTCTGATTATCCATACTGTTAATGTTTTTTTCTTACGCTTCGTTACCTTCTGATTTGTGGAAGTGAATATTTGTAGCCTTTTAGCATGTAATAATAAGGAAAATAGGAAATAGTTTTTACCAGGTGATATATGAGAAGAGATTTGAATGAGCCTTAGCTATTTTGGTAATAAGCTGAAGTCTTGTAAGTTCAGAAAGATTGAACAAAATGGATGGATGGGTGCAAGAGCAACTGGGGTCACAACTGGATGGAATAGGATTGACATTGAGACAGTATGGGATCATGATGAAACCATGCACACACAATTATAAGAGTTGCTTAAAGGAATGTTGAGGCAGGCGTTGGCACAGAAGTAATACCAGTGGATCAGAGCTCCATAACCCTGGTATGATGCTCTGGGACGATGGGTTCAAGTCACACCATGATAGATGGTGACATTTGAATTCGTTCAAAAAAGCTAGCTTACTGGCACCCATATAGCCATGCCATTAAAAAATTTGATCCTTTAGAGGAGGAAATTTGCTGACCTTACCTGGCCTGACCTACATGTAATCTACAGACCCAGGCAATGCGGTTGACTCCTTTGGGCAACTAGGATGGGTATTAATTTACTCCCACGTCCCACTTTAAAAATGCGATTTTAGAGCTGACTCTGAAAGGATCTGCTGCAGGCCATGACCTATCAGTGTTTAAACTATAATAAAACCAAAATAATGCAGTTGCTGGGGGGATTGTAGGGGTTCCATAACACGATCACTCCCAGATTGGGGCGAATTGATGTTTTCCATAAACCAGTAGGCAGGCCATTCCTGTCACCATTTGGAAGGGCCTCACTTTTCTCAGCTGCTGATGGGAGATTATAATCATTATATATTTGTCAATGGAACAGTTAAGGGCCTTAATTAGTGGCAGATCAGGAAGGTTGACCATCAGGCTAAATTTGTGAAGTGGCAGGAAGAGAGTTGACATCTCCCTGGTAGCAACTTGTCTGATTATTTGCCCTCTTGTCACCTTCTTAGCTCTTCTAGGGAGGGAAAAATTCCACTGCCATTCTTCTAATGTTGGCCAAATTCATTTTGGCTCAGACTAATTTTGGTATGTTTATTAAGTGCCTCTAGGAATATAGCTGTGGTTGAGACAAAATTCCATTAATTCTAAGAAAAGTTGTTGTTTTTCATATTTGTTTAACTAACATTGTGGTAGCTGATTCTGCATAAGCTTCGTGTTTAAGTGCTTTCATTAACTCATCTTTTATACTATCCAAGAGAAAACCTTGAGTATGGGTCCGAGTATGGCTCTCCTTGTGAAACAGATTCTGAACCTTCCAGGCATTTCAGAAGTCTCAATTCACAAATTCTGAATTGTATCACTCAATCTTAGTAAATGCCTTGAGACAATGCCTTGCATTCTGAATGATGACCATAAATATATGTAAAGGATCATGTGCTTTGATTTATTTGGTGACTAGATTGGGGTCGTAGTAGGTTGGATAATTATGTAAAATTGATAGTATTAGCTCAGCTACTTATTAACTTCAATCAAAACAAAAATCATGAGAGGTGTTTAAAGGATGGCTATGCTAATGGCATGCATTTTATGTAATTATCAAAAGCTCAATAACTCCAGTTCATATATTCACACCACAGAATGGCAGACAGGCAGGAGTGAGATATCCAATGGTCTTGCCACTGCTTTTCATTTGGAGGAAAGCAATTGAAATTTAACCGCTATCCATTTTGTGTAACCGGACATTGAGGAACTGCCTAACTGGGCATTATTTTCATGATGGTTGTTATGTATAGTAGTGTGGGAGTCAGTTAGCTCAGTTGGCTGGACAACTGGTGGGTGATGCTAACAGTGTGGGTTCAATTCCTGCACTGGCTGAGATTTCCATGAAAGACTTCCCTTTTCAACCTGTCTCCTTGTCTGAGGCTTGGTGACCCTGAGGTAAACCACCAGCAGTTGTTTCTGTCAAATGAGAGAGCAGCTTGATGGTCCTCTGGAAATTTATCTTACCTTATTGTACTGAGTAAGACTGCCACATGGATTCACAGCTGGCAGCCAATACTGAACATGTAAAATATTCTAGTATCAGTGGACATGTGTGTTTAGTTGTGATTACAGTAAAAGCAAATATACTGAACAATCTTTTTAACACCCTTCCAACAGGGATATATGACAAAATGCTCAGTCTTGCAATGTACTATACTCCCCTCAATTCAAAAATGATAAAGTGATTTTAAATATAAATTAAAGTGTAAAATGATACCTCTGTACATAAATTCCCAGAATAAAAATATCTAAACCAACATCATTAACACCTTAAATTTAATATGTTAGGTGCATATTTGCTTTTACTGTAATCACAACTAAACACACACGTCCACTGATACTGGAATCTTTTACATGTGAAAAAAGTTTTTCCTTAACCTGGTATATCTTTGACAAAAATACTGAAACAAAAATAATGCAAAGGACCACTTGTTTCTCCTTCCTTACGACATCCGTTCAGTTAATCTACCTGGCTTCTTTCACTTCCTCTCTGGCTATTTTCTTCCATTTCCATTTGCTTGACATTGTTCTCTTAACGTCTCTGTGTTAAAACTGAACTTCCATGACCCAACTCCACTTAATGATTGAGGTGTGCTGTCAATTGATTTTGTCTGAAATATCTTGGCTCACTTTGCAGTATTAATGGTTCTGTGATAATGGAAACCTTTAGGTTCCTTTGTGACTTTCACGTGCGTTCTGATTTTCAGTTTGTGAGAGGAATATAGAGCTTTGGAGGTTTCTCCTGCTCTCTCTTTGTTAGATTTTCTTTCAAGCAAATAATCCATCCTTGAGTTTCTTCACTAATTTCACTGACATGACATTTGTCCATGTAATTCACAAGTAGCTTGGTAGCTAAGAATTCCAACCCAGCTTTGTTGCCAGGTTTCCATTATGTATTGCACTGAGTAGGCTAATATGTTGTCACATAGCCGGTAGTCATTACTGAACTAATTTTACTTACATGTCTGAACATACAGAGTGGCAAAGAGAGCAATATAACCAATGCTCGGAACTTGCCATACACTATAACAGAGTTCTCCAGTTTATACAGTGTCAACCTTTTAAGTATTTTTTTTGACACCAACTGACATGGTTTCTTATATTAAAAAGTAGGATGAAAGAGTCCCAATGCAATAGCCCACGTAAATATACCACAAATGATCAAGTTCTTGTTGAGATTTCAAGATAACTTGAAGCTTTATTAACAGCACTAATTACTTACATTATTTTGATATCTTAAACTTGCACATAGTCTGGGCTATGTGCTTCTGACTGCATATTACCTATGTATAATTGATTGACTGAAAAACACTTCAATTCTGGTCACCACACTATAGGAAGGATGTGATTGCAGTATACAGAGTACAAAGGAAAATCGCAGGGATTTGCCTGGACTGGTGTGATTCAGCTAAAAAAGAGAATAGATAAGCTGGAGTTTGTTTTCCTTAGAGCAGAGAAAGGGGACCTGATTGTGCTGTACAAAGTTAGGAAGGGCATATGAAGTTAAATAGGGAGTAACATTTCCCCTTAGAAGAGGGGTCAATAACCAGTAAATACAGTTTTAAGGTAAGGAGCAAGACTTTTAGAGCGATTTTAGAGGGAAAAAAAGTTAGAAGATGGTAAGTACCTGGACTCATTGCCTAAAAGGGTGGTAGAATCAGGAAGCCTCAAGATATTTAAGAAATATTCATGAGAGCACTTGAAATGCAATAGCATACAAAGCTTTGGGCACGCGCTGAAAAATAGAATTCAAATACATAGATACTTGATTTCTGCCACATACATGGTGAGCCCTAGGGCCTTTTCCATGCAATAAAAACTCTTATCCATCTGTGTATACACTGACTCCATTGCATTGAGAGAGTGACTGAATCTGAGGTGAGTACCTTTATACCAGAACAATACAAGTCAGCCTGTCATGTAACTATCTTTAAAGTGCGTTGCCTGTCTGTGCTGGAATTATGATGTAACATAACACCAATGTTCTTAAAAACACAATCCTACTGCAACTTATAATCCTGTCATTTCTTCACTAGCATCGTTATGGATTGTAAAAAATGGGATTGACAACACAATGCTGAATTGTGCCAAATTATGAAGTATATGTTTCAACAATTTCATTCTCATCAGTGTTGTGATTGAAACTGGGTAACTCATGGTATTTAAGATGCTGACAGGAAGTAGAAAGAGTGAGCTTTTCACCTCACTACCTTTGACGTGATCTAAAAAGTGACAGGAAAATATTTAGCTCACTGAGCCATTTGGTCCGTCAGATCATTGACAATTGTGTCTCCATCTCATTCTTGCAAAACGCATGCTCTAACCATCAAAGTGCGAAGCTGGTCAGGATATCAGAAGCTATTTAACTTTACTTTCCCAAACATCATCTTTCCTGTCATGACAGGTTTAGACAGGCCCGTTGTTCTTATCTTTGTTTTTTATTAAATCTTTCGGAAAAATCCATGCCCTGAAAACATCATAGGTGATTGGATCTCTAGCTTACTTAACTAGATGTGGAGGTGGCAGTGTTGGACTGGCATGGACAAGGTTAAAAATCACATGACACTGGTATAGTCCAACAGGTTTATTTGAAAACACAAGCTTTCAAAGTCTTACTTCTTGCTTCTTTCTTCAGGTGCTAGTGAGAGAGTGTCTGTTGGACTATCACCTGGAGTCATGTGAATTCTGACCTTACTTAACTTGCTGAGATACTTCAGAGGTGTGTGCAGTTGACAGACAATGATTTTACTGTGTCACAACAAAGCTTTTTAAAAGTATTTTTGAAATACTTCCAGGATTTGGATATTTGATTCAGAGACGAAAATGATGCGTACATTTATCATCCATTATGTGTGAAATTAAAGTAAGCCTTTTCTTTAATTAAATGTTACAGAAATACAGGGTTACTTCCAGTGTCATCAAACAAGCACAAACAAAGATGTTCTCTTTTAGAAGGGTATAATTAATATAGAACTAAATCATAAAATAAAGGAAATGTGTATCACTTAATTATAATTATGCCCTTTTTTTCTGCATATGTCCTCGCTGATGTGAGGAAGGGACAAGCCTGAGTTACTTTATGTATCAACTTTCAGTAAGTACTGGCTAGAAATGAGTATATCCATTTTTTAAAGAATAAAGGTGAGGTATGGCACTCTAGCAGCAGAGCTGCCTGCTCCTGACCAGATGACTAACATAGATATTCAGGCTGGTTTGGCATGTGCATGAGTGGCCAAACCCTTGTTAAACATGTGATGAATTCTATTTCCAACATTCCATGAAAATGTATGATTCATGTACACTGAATTTCTGGTGTAGTTAGGGCGCAACATTCAATTCTCTGGAACAGGTGAGGGGTTAATGACAAGAGTATCAAAAGATCGTGCAAGACAGTTTAAAGCAGTTCCATGGACACAGTTCATCAACTCTGTGTTGTCAGTAGTAAGTTGAAGTCCTAGAGAAATGAGATATTGGGAACATCACTGGCTTTGTGTTGGCAGAAAGTGTGAGGGGCTCAGAAGAAGCCTGTGTATATTAATACTTCAGTACGGCTGAGAAAGTGAGATTTGAGAAGGCCCATAAGCAGCATTTGCTTCCTGCAACTGAGCAAGATTCGAGATCAGGGAAAACCCTGATGAAGCTAACTGTGGATGAAAATCTGGAGTTATAACGGTGAACAAGTCCCACAGTACGGGAGTATACCAGAACAAGAACAATAACTGAGGCAGTCCATGACTGAATGGCCCTTGAGAGCGTGTTCGTTCCAAGGCAAGATCAGCTAGCCAGAGCGAAAATTTCACTTGTGAGGTTTAATGAGATTTGACCATGTCTTTAATGTCTGGGATTATTTGCTGAGAATTCCATGGGATTTGTCTCCATCACATTTGCAATGTGATGTTTCCTGTGGAGTGCTCAATCACAGTATTGTAACCACATTTACTGCATGTTCAGTCTGGAATTAAGTTCAATATTTATTGAGTATTTTAATCCTTTTTTAACTCGCGCAGTGAAGCTTATTGTTGTTTGTCCAAAATCATTGAATCTTGTGGTATTATTCTCTTTGTAAGTCCCCTGATCTTGGCTTTTGTCGACTTTTAAAGAAAGAAGGTGCTGGTCTCAAACCAGATTATAGCATAATTTGGAGATTGCGCATGGGATCATAATGTAAAATTGGCGGTCAGGTGTTTGATAACAACCAAGGATCCTCTCATGAAATTTGATACCAGCATATAGAGATGGTGTTGGGCTTGCTTCTAAAGAAAATTATGATTTTATTTCTCTGGAGAGTAGGAGGAAAACGAGTGCTCAACAGTACTGCTGGCTGCCCTTCTTCCCCTTCACCATAACTGGCTTTATATTTCAATTTGAGCAGCTTAGTCCTTCCAATGTGTGGTAACTTTAATTTTTTTCAGGAGACATCTCAAAGACGTCAGCTTGTGAGTGCAGCTTTCACAGGACTTTGACAATGTGAAAGGTTGGCTCATGCTATCTATGAGGAACCTAGGTGCTGCAGTGCTACAATGAGAGCCACATGAACACAAGCTATGGCTTGGAACAACTCATAGGAAAGTTGAAGATGTGCTTCAGTATTTTCCTGCAAAGGTGTTCAGAATGACAGCAGTGATAGACAGAGTCCAGCACAAAATTGCACAGCACAGAAGTAGGTGAAGAAGGACAGGGTGCTTTTCACTCATCTTCAAATGAGGAAAGTACGACGGAGATGAAGAATCTGTCACCAAACCAGCCATACACCTTTGGTGCTTTGGAGGCCAGCACTGCCTAATACCTTGAAGTGGTGCCTCACAGAGGAAAATACAACTTAAATCCACCTTGCGGAAAAAAAGGAACTGACTTAAACCCTGATGCCATGACTTATCTGAGGGGACTGGCTAGTGAGCCAGGTGGTCATTGATCCTTCATTCATGTGAGCTGACTGTGAAGGCCTGAGGCCTATGCCAGTGGGTTCTGGATCTAATTCCATTGATCAAAAGTACATAAGAACTAGGAGCAGGAGCAGGTAATATAGCTCCTCGAGCCTGCCCTGCCATTTCCTGCAACAATGATCTCATCTTGGCCCCAATTCCACTTTCCTCCACACTCTCCACAACTCTTTAATCCATTGCGAATTAAAAATCTGTCTACCTTAGATTTTCTCAGTATCCTGGTGTCTGCTGCACACTGGGGTAGTAAATTCCACAGATTCATGATGCTTTGATCATCATTGCTGTTGGTTCATGCGAGTCTGTTCGTGTTGCACTCGCGCTATTTTCTAATATAGTCAATCGGTGAATGCTCAGACAAATATACGTATCCAAGATTAAAGAAATCAGAGTGGATGCTATTGCGGCCAAGATGGATGCTGCTCGTCGATCCTGCACACATGGTCACCTTCACTTAGCATTGAAATAACTCCTCAGAGGTCGATATCCTGTCACCAAATCACCCTTTACTTACACGTGGAAAATCCTTGCCACTGATCCAGCTTCCACAGAGCCAGCTGTCTGTTAGGATGTCTGACCTTCCTGTTTTTATCTGTCAGCCAGGGCTCCTGGATTGAACCAAATTAACAGTCCAATCAGAGAATGCATATTCTGTGATGCCCACCTTGCTGACCTCGTTACAATCACTACGAGCATGTGCAGACTTCGAGTGGTCAGCAAATCAGCAGTAAGGTTGCGGTGGAAATGCAGCAATTTGCAAAAAGATGCCCCTGGCCACAATAAAGAAAGTGGAACAGCTTTGGTCCCAGATAAGGTTAAGTATCAAGTGCATGGTGAAGAGTGGCTCTCTGGGCACATCCTTCAGAATTGCTGAGAAGGAAACCCAGGGAAAGCAGGTGAAGAAGCCAACGGTCACTAAACAATTACTGAAGCAAACCACAGCCAAGAAATACAAGGTTAAAATCTGAAGCTGAAGGTTTTTCTCTGAGCCACCACAGAGCTGAACAGAGCTGAACCCACAATAAAATGATTCATGTCCCATGACAGAGGTAATTTCAAATTAATACAACAAACAAACGCCGCAGATGCTGACTTCCATTTGAATTGAACATTTGATAAGTGCCTGCTCACTCTGCCATAATAAAGGTATCTGGTTGGTATTTCACATGACCTGTCTACATTACCTGGAGGTGGCATTTTTCAGATTCACAGCCAAAAGGAAGATGTGAAAGGGATTTAGGAGAGTGGAGAACAGACGGACGGGTACTCAAATTAAGGCAGGCTGGAATTCAGAAAAAAAGACAGAGAAAGAGCCAGATATAAAAATATGGGCAGTGAGAGGAAGGGGCAGGGCTAGGTGCAGGTAAACAGATGGTAAAAGAATAACAGGAGAAAAAACAAGCAGGTACAGAAACAATCCCTCCAGGAGAAACAGAGAAGTATAAGTGAAACAACTCAACAGAGGCCGGTATCCCATCACCAAGTCACCCTTTATTTACATGTGGAAAGTCCTTGACTCTGCTACAGCCTCATCAGAGTCAAGTCCGAGAGTATCAGGACGTCTGACACTCCTGTTTTTAACTGTAAGCCAGGGCTCCCTGATTGGATCAGGTTAACAGCCCTAATCAGGGAACTCATATTCTATGGGGTCCACCTGGTTGGCTTACAATCAATACAATAAGCTTGAATTTGATTTTGGACCAGGTGGGAGAGGTGACAGCCAACAGCTGTTGCTGGCCTTGGCAGGATAGTATAATCATGGCAGGAAGCAACAGTGAGCCAGTGGGCATGAACACAAAGGTTCCCATCCTTGGGACAGGTCAAGACGGACCTTATGACTAGGGGAGACTGAGAAAGGGAAGACTTCAACTTGCCTTGTGGTGACTGGGGGTAGCAGTCCCTCCAAAATCCCTTCACAAGAGTCAGTCAAAATGTCAACATGTTCTTTTGGCCTCAACTCCACTTTTCTGCTTAAAGAAGGAAGATAGAATTAAAATGGTGGAGGCAATTTGCAAGTGTTGAATTAAACAATATTAGCTTGCTTGCACCCAACTTGCACCCATTAAATCATTCCATTAAAATCACGCTGGGGCTGAGTCCCTGTTGTGGTGCAGTGATACCGTTCCTACCCTTGACCAGGAGGTCTGGGCTCAAGTCCCAGTTGCTCCAGAGATATGTAATAACATCTTTGAACAGGTTGATTAGCAAAATAAGTTAAATAAAACAAAGATAAAATCACCCCTAGAACAGAGATAAAGACTTAATTCCAAACACGGGTGTGTTGGTGATTGAGTGAGGTACTAAAACTTTAAAAATATGAAACTCAACGCCATGCTGTCACTTCCATGATTGATAGAGGTTGGTAATATTGTGGACAATCAGTATGCTCCTAGGAGATAGTTTTGAAATGTTAATATTTTCACCAGGCTTCTAAATTTTGATTTAATTTGTTATGTTCGTGGACAGTTGGATGTTTCAAGCAATGGAAAGCAGACTGTTGCAGAACAGGGAAGTATCTTTTACAGGATAATCAGGAATGCTTTCCCAATCCCACAAGGCCCAACATATTTAATGCCGATCATGGCAATGATCATCATGAGGTCAGGGCTCAGAGATCCCTGCATTCCTGAGGGTTTTGAATTAAATCTGTCTGTTCCTGTGGACTGTTCCAGAGGTCTGCCCACAGTTAAAATTCCATACCATTTAGAATAACTCAGACTTAGAACATAGAATAGTACTGCACAGGAATAGGCCTTCAGCCCACTATGTCTGTGCTGACCATGATGCTATTTTAAACCTAACCCATCTGCTCGCATATGGTCCATATCTCTCTGTTCCCTGCCTGTTCATGTGTCTGCCTAAATGCCTCTTTGAAGTTGCTATCATATCTGCTTCTACGACCTCCAGTGGCAGCATATTCCAGGCACCTACAACCCTCTCTGTGAAAACCTTGCCTCGCACATCTCCTTTCAACTTTTCCCCTTGCACCTTAAACCTATTCTTCTAGTATTTGACACTTCTGCCCTGGTAAAATGACTCCGACTATCCCGCCTATCCATGCCTATCATAATTTTATATAATTATGTCATGTCTTCCCTCAGACTTTGATGTTCTAGCAAAAATAGTCCAAGTTTGTCCAACCTCACCATATAGCTGATATATTCCATTCCAGGCAACATCCTGATAAACTGCTTTCATACCCTCTCCAAAGTCTCCACATCCTTCTAGTAGTGCAATGACAAGAACTGCACATAATACTCCAAATGTGAGCTAACTAAAGTTTTCTCCAGCTGCAAAATGACTTGCCAACTTTGATACCCTCTACCCCACCTGGCGAAGGCATGCATGCTGTTTGCCTTCTTTACCACCTTACACACTTGTGTTGCCACTTTCAGGGAGCTTTGGACTCACACCCCAAGATCCCTCTGTATTTCAATGTTCCTAAGGATCATGCCATTTACTGTATACTTCCTTCTTGCATTTCACCTCCCAAAATGCATAACCTCACACTTGTCCAGATTAAACACCATTTGCCATTTTTCTGCCCAACTTTCCAACTGATCTATATCCTGCTGTATCCTTTGACAACATTTCTCACTAACAAAAACTCCACCAATTTTCAGCAATTGTACTAATCAGACCATCCACATTTTCATCCAAACCATTTAAACGCACAACAGAGGTTCCAGCACTGATCCTTGAGGAACATCACTGGTCACAGACCTCCAGTCAGAACTACTTTCTGTCTTCTATGCCAAGCCAATTTTTATCCAATTCCATGTGACTTAATCTTCTGGTTCAGTCTACAATGAGAGGCCTTGTCAAATGCTTTAGTAAAGTCCATGTAGACAATATTCAGTATCCTACTCTTATCAGCCATCTTCATCATTTCCTCAAAAACATCAATCAGATTTGTGAGACAAGACCTCCCCCACACCCAGTAATGCTATCTATCATAATAAGTCCATTTATTTTTACGTTCCCATTCAAACACTGTCCCATTCCCATTCCAATCTGCCTGTGTAATTTGCCTTTGTTGGTACCATGCCATGCAAAGAGTTACAGAAAGATAAACAAACATAATCCAAGCAAGGCAAAGAGAGGGAAAAAGCATGGAAAAAGGTCATATTATGATCACCCTTGATGAGTATGGTGCATGCCAAAGAAGGATATAATACTTATCTGAATTTGCTATGAGAATCTCCAGTAAATAGAACTTCAATAATCGATATACATACTTTATATATACATGCATTTTACACACAACCTTCACCTTTTACTATCTGTCTTCTCCCAGTGTGATGAGATGTAGGGAGCAAAATGTGGGATCATTAATTTGAGGGAATCTTGGAGCTGACAAATTGGAATTGCTATTTTAAGGCAGTGACAGCTTTTAGAAATTATGTCCATCTGAGTGATTCCTGAAGGTTATAACAAAACAGTCAAACATATTCGAAGATCTGTAGGTGCCAGTTATTCCCATTAGCACAATGCAATTTTGCACTAAGGGCCCTTAAAGGACATTCCGCAACTATTTCACTGAAAGTTAAACGGAGATGATTGGACTCTGTTTGCTGGGAATATCATTGTCTGTCATTTGTGACTTTTTTTTTTGCCAGTTATCAGCACGATTCTAAATATTGTCCAAATCTTGCCACATGACAGCATGGACTGCTTCATTATCTAAATAGTTGTGCATGGCATTGAACACTAACAACCACCAGGAAATGTGGAATTAAGAGTCTAATGACGACCATGAATCCATTGCCGATTATCAGAAAAATCCATCTGGTTCACTAATATCCTTTACTGAAGGAAATTGCTATCTTTGCCTGGTCAGGCCTACATTTGACTCCAGACCCACAGGCGACGTGGATTCCCTCAGGGCAATTAAAGATGGGCAATAAATGTTGGCCCAGTCAGCAACGTCCTAATCTGTGAGCAAATAAAAAAACACAAATCAGACTTCTGACTTTATGAGGCAAGGAAGGGCTAACTGTTGCAGCTGCAGATGGTTGTACCGAGGATGCTATCAAGAGTTCCTTTAGCGATGTTCTGGGCTTGATATGAATGATCTCTGATTATTTCAATTATCTTCTTTTGTGCTTGGTGTGACTCCAGCCAGTGGAATGTTATCTCTCTGATTCCAATTAATTTATTTTATTCCTCCTCATTGAAAGCCACATTTGGCCAAATTTTCTCTTGATATAATGGCAGTCAATCTTAGCTCAGTTCTCAAATTCATCTTTTGTAATATTTAGGTCAAAGTTGGATTGAGGTCTGAGAGACAACCTCTCCGACACAGCAGAGATGATCCCAGTCCAGCTACAGTAGGGTTTGAACTGTCTGCTAATATTAATGTTATATTTTGTATACTTTCACAAGTTATAAGTCATCAAATGTTTTGAAATTTAACTGATTCCATGCATTCAAAAACTCCTTATGTGCAACAATGAGCAACAGCCCATGAGGACTACGTGTATAAAAATGCACTTTGTTTTCTGGTGTGGCCTCAGTTTATGCACAAAGGGTGTTGTCCTTATCTCTGTAGGGGTCAGTGGTAGTGATAGTAATTAAGTTTTTAATTTTTCTTAGTTTGTTATTGGGTATTTAAATTCAGCCACAGTAGGAAAGGAAGTACAATATCAGGCTTCACGAGAGTTATAGAGTCATACAGCGCAGAAACAGCCCCTTCGGCCCAGCTCATCCGTACCGACCGGGTTTATTAAACTGTGTCTGGCCCATATCCCACTAAACCTTTGCTATCCATCTACCTATCCAAATGACTTTCAAATTGTAATTGTACTCCCTTCTACCACTTCCTCTGGCAGCTCATTCCATAAATGCACCATCCTCTGTGAAAAAAGCTGCCTCTCTGGTCTCTGTTTAATCTTTCACCTCTCACATTAAACCTATGCCCTCTAGGTTTGGATTCCCCTACCCAGGGGAACAAAAGTGGTTATTCACCTTATCTATGCCCCTCATGATTATATAAACCTCTATAAGGCCACCCCTCAACCTCCTACACTCCAGTGGAAAAAGTCCCAACTGATCCAACGTGTCCTTACATCTTGAGCCTTGGTAACATCATTGTAAATCTTTTTTCCATCTTTTCTTGTTTAATAACATCCTCTCTATAGCAGAGCAACTAGAATTGTACACAATTCTCTAAATGTAGCCTTATCAAAGTCTTGGACAGCTATAACATGATGTCCCAACTCCTTGTACTCAGTGCTGTGACTGATGAAGGCAAGTGTGCCAAATGCCTTCTTCACCTCCTTGCTTACCTGTGACACCACTTTCAAGGAACTATAATTTAATGCCCTCCTCTATGGTAAATTTGGTGATGGGAGGCATTTAACCAGGCGGGAAGATGGCAATGGGGACCCTCCATCCCAATTAAGTGTGTCGCGAGTTAGATCCTTTGATGAACTTTCTGCCTTGCTGCCAATTGTGGCCCATATGTGGACAATTAATGACCACTTTTGTAGTGTTGATTAAGCTTGCCTGTTCACAAATTTTTGTACAATACTTGATATGTTTTCACCTGCACATGGAGATCGTGTGAAGTGACTGATGCCCGATTCTCAGGGAGAATTCTGGAGAGGGATTAGGTGCACTGCACCTTGCTACGATAGCATGTATACTGAAAATTCTATTAAGTTCCAAGATATTCTAAGTCATGTAATTAAACTGTTTGAACTTAAAACCATCTGCACATAACTGTGTGAGAAATGAGACATAGAGTAACCAAGCCCAGCAAAGATTTCATCTACAGCTCCTCGTGATTTTTGATATTAATGATAATTTTACCTGATGGATGTGATGTCCAACAATCTTAGGGATGCCCTCTTGCATAAATGCTAATTGGGGCTCAAGACTTTCGTGGGTATTTTAACTGGAGCTTCAATACTCCTGCCACGCTGAAATAAGTGAGCAGGTTGGCAACTGGTGGTAACGTCAAACAGATTCTCCATTCCTGTCCACTCCCATGAGAAACTTCTTTTAAGGAGCCAGAAGGAGAAAGAGTAGCCTTTTCTCTGATTTGTAGCCACATTGATAAAATGGGACTGATAGTACAGTTAGATGAGGTACTCTCAGGACTGTAAAGACATATCACCAGAGTTGAATACCAGGGCTTCTAAAATATATAACTTAACTATCTAGAAACACAAAAGGGGGCTGAAAATGGCCCCAAAATATAACAATGGCACAGTAAATCAGATTGTATAAACATATTTACCGTATATTTTCAACTCTTCTCAAACCAAAAGGTGATGTTGGGTCAGTTGGGAGGTTACAGTTGCCTGAAACGAGGATAAAGATGCTGTGAGGTTTAAGGATGGAATTCCAGATCTTGCATCTTATATGACTGAAGATATGGTTTCCAATGGTGGACGCACAGAAATTAGAAATATGCAAGAAGAGAGTGGAACTGGAGTAATATGGAGATTGATAGGGTCATAGAACAGGAGAGATGATAAAGCTAGAGCGAGGCAGGATCATCGGGTCAGGTTTGTAAGAACAAAGGTGAGAATTTTAAAACTAAATTGTTACTGGGCTGGATTAACAAGTACAGGATTATATAGATTAACAAATACAGGAATGATGGTTCAATGGGATTTGGTTTGAGTGAGGATACAGGCTATCCCGCATGTAGTCTCCAGTCTTGTTTACAATGCCATTGATGGTATGGGTGGTAGAGCCTTCCGTAATTGTTCCTTTCCACTTGAGAATTCCTTTTCTAAACCCTTCACCCTGTTCGGTATTAGTCTTGGCTCAGTAACAACATTCTTGAGGAAAATAGCAAGAAGCAAAAGCACCTGTGATAAACGTGGTGGTAGATCAACTCAACAGAAAATAATAACCCCAGTTTGGCTCAAAAATGTCATTTTCTGAATTTCACTGCAGTTTATTGGTCTGCATGTGAGTAACCTCTTCATTGGAATTGGCACAGTTATGAGTGCGGATAGGTGAAAAGTTGTTGTGTCAGTATTTATTGGATTGCATATCTGGATGCAAATGAGAACTTCTACGTTTGCTTTGTGTGTGGCCTGTTTATTTCAATATGTGGTTCCTTTAATTTTTTTCTGCAAAGTGGATTTAAGTTGTATTTTCCTCTGTGAGGGTCCACTTCAAGGTATTAGGGCAGTGCTGGCCTCCCAAGCACCAAAGGTGTATGGCTGGTTTGGTGACGGATTCTTCATCTCCATCGTACTTTCCTCGTTTGAAGATGAGTGAAGAGCACCCTGTCCTTCTTCACCCACAAACCTCTGTGCTGTGCAATTTTGTGCTGGACTCTGTCTATCACTGCTGTCGTTCTAAACACCTTTGCGGGCAAATACTGAAGCACATCTTCAACTTTCCTATGGTTTGTTCCAAGCCACAGCTTGTGTTCATGTAGCTGTCACTGTAGCACTGCCGCACCCAGGTTCCTCATAGATGGCATGAGCCAACCTTTCACATTGTGAGGGTCCTGTGAAAGCTGCACTCACAAGCTGATGTCTTTGAGATGCCTCCTGAAAAAATTAAAGTTATTACACATTGGAAGGGCTATGCTGCTCAAATTGAAATATAAAATTAATGTTTAATGTTTAGAGTACATCCTATGTGATTTCAACAGAGCTAGAGACAGCTGGTCAGATCCATGTACTGACTAATGAAATGCTTTAGCACGTTGAAGTTCCTGAGGGTTCTGGTAAAGACTGCTCCACCCCCACTGTGCAGTGCTTACCTCAGCTATTTGGCTTTAAGGCAGCATGTTGATGCTGGGAGGAAGCAATTGCTACAACAATGGCCTGCATGGATTCATTTAAGAGCTGTTCTTGAGGCTCCACAGAGGCAGTGAACCTCTACATGGCAAATATTCTCACAATTCCTTGGAGCATCAATCTACTCACAATGGAGTTGAGCTCCTATATCCTTACTGCTATTGTGGAGAATGGTGTGCAAGCCTGTTAATATGTGGCTAAGTTGCTGATGTACCTTATCCATGATAGCCCCACAGATAACAGGGCTTCTGTGTTGATGTCCAGCTGAGCAGAGTTTGTAGAAGATTTCCTGCAACACTCCAGCACAGGCTGTCCATAGTAGTCCTTGATATTAGTATCTGCTCATGTTTGTTAGAGAAATGCGATCACCAGGCAAATGTTCAACTTACTTTCTAACTGGACCCACCAGTGTGTGAGTATTTGCACTGGTGAGTGGCTGTATGTCCTAAAAATATGCACCTTCAAAATACATAAGACTTTCTGAGGAATCATGTTTCTGTATGTCCAGCAACTCTTGGTGCTGAGTCAGTAATCCATTCTCATAAACCAGCCATTGATGAAATAAAATGTGTGTCAGAGAACTTTGAGTTCCGTTACCAGCTAACAGTGAGTTCTGTCTCTCCCTCTCTGATTTAGAGGTCAAAGATATGCAAATGCATACCACAACCTTTACACACACACACACACACACACACACAAAGCAAAGTGACATTGTCCAAATATTGGTCTGTATTCAAAACTATACCACACAAGCTATGTCAGTGTGATGTCTTCCTGGATCAACTACGGCTGGTTGATTTCACTTTCCTGGAGATGGCAGATTACGTTAACATTTGCTGTAAGTCTAGAGTCACATGTAAGCCAGACTATATAAGGATGGCAGTTTCTTGCCCTAAAGATGTTCTTAAGATAATTATTTCTAAGAAGTTCATTATATACATGCATGATCAATTATAAGTTGACATTTGGGGTGGCACATATTCATAACAAAAAGAACAAAATGATGAAGAAACAAACCTGAGAGTTTGCAAAGGTCAGAGGAATAGATCCAGTCATTCAGTGAAGGTGACATGAGGCTGATGCAGTCCATTGATTAATGGCTGATGTATCGCAATGATGGAGGATAAATAGGAAGGTGACAAAGGGTGTGAAAGTCAAAGCTGGAAGCTGCTGGAATTCAAGTGGCTGTGTATGGAGTTATGTGATGCAAAACACATGGTAGGACAGCATGAAACACTAGGTCTGGGTTCAAACCAGAGGATGTAGGTGATTAAGCAATTACACTCACTTATCCAGACCTGGTTCAGTCATTAAATTGCTTCCTGAACTCCAATCAAAGCTAGGTCACAATGACCTCGCTACTCATCCCCTCAACTACCTCCCACCATACTTCTTGGTTAGGTATGCAGACATCTTCCTCTCAGTGTTGGTGTAAAGCATGTACTTTCTGTCACTGACTGCTCCCAGAAGTAATTCCAGCAATACCTTATTGAATCTCAGTGCTCTCTGTATGCATTTACCTGACAAACCTCCTGATTCCTCCAAATTCCATTTCTACATTACCTCTTTCGATGTCTTTAAGATTGCATCATGTCTTTGGGACCACAAGAAACTTAAATTCAAAACAGATTGCCTCAAATTGCTGAAATAAGTGTAATTTAACTCGACTTCTGGGATTTGTCCATTTCATTCCACAGCACTTGCTCAAAAGCCACCTTTTTGTTAATATCAGTGTCCCAGTCTAGTATTGTCAACACAAATCCAGATTGATCCTGCAAGGCAGTGCTGATGTAACGTGCTGTTGCAAGTGTCTTTGAAATACAGTGTGAAATTGAGGATCTGTCTTCCCTCTCGAGTGACCATAACTAATTCCTTACACTTTTAGGAACAGGGGACTATCTCCCAATATTCTGACCAACTTTCTACATCCCCAAAATCAGATTATCTCAAATATCTCCTTATTATTTCGTAGCTATTTGTGGGAACTAGTGCAAAATATACTTACATTATAGCAGTGGCTACACTTCCAAAGTATTTTTTTATGGTGTGAGATGTTCTGAAAGACTATATAAGAATACAAATTCATTCCTATCACCTACAAGAACCTTATGTTAACTTAATTTGTGGACTGCTTTCTGCTGCTTTCTATCATTTCCTACATGATTCCAGAAGCAGCATCATAGTTTTGTCTGTGCAAGAGACTATAAAAAATGTGCAGGCATTGTTTAATTTCCTTTATCAACAATTTTAACAAAGGAAACTTTCATACAGTTTCTTAATGTTTTTGTTGATGTGACAGCCTAGGTAATGTGAGACAATGATAGCTGCCAGAAAATCAATGTGAAGACCTAAGGCCTAAAGATGGCAAATGTGGATTTTTAAACCTATGTTTGTTCTTTGGGATATGGGCAAGATGACATCTTGTTGAGTCACTGGTCATGAGTGACAGCCCATCATGATCTGTTGGGCATGATTCCCATAACTGCCATCTTCAAATGGATAGTGCTGGGATTCACTGGGTATCACCTTGAAACAGTTTCGGTGGAGGACAGGTCACTTCAGGCTAATTTAAACAGTTTGCGTCGCTCACTAATTTAGATGAAAAAGATAAACAGATGGTGCAAAATACCTCAGAAATTATGGGGCAGCATTTTTATATAATGACTGACAAGCAATGTACATTTTGGGAATGAAGCACCTTGCAAGTTGTCGCGTTGATTGTTGGAGTTAAGACTGCCAGTTGGTTTGACCAGTCAGATTTTACCCTATTGCTTCGACAGCCTTCAGGAAACATTTTGACACCGAGAGCTGTCAGTTAAACACTGTGCAATCTGCTCTTCCAATCTGCTTGGTAGTCTATTGCACCATTCTAGAATCTTTACAGTACCAATTAAGACAAATCAGATTTAGTATTTAAACAAATAGCTGTTGGTTTACCTACATGAATATTGCCTCCCACTGATATTTCCTCTCACATAATCCAATTGCTAAGTATTGACAAACAGAAGCAGAAATTGCTGGTGAAACTCAGCAGGTCTGGCAGCATCTGTAGGAAGAAAGCTGAGTTAACTTTTTGAGTTTGGTGATTCTTCTGAGTTCCGTGGTTCACCAATAATTTTAGATTCAGATCTCCAGTTCTTTATTTTATTGCAAAGTATTCACGCCTGGTGCTCTGCTGCCAAGCCTCAACCAAGTTATTTCTGGCATTAACAGGTACACACAAGTCACTTGGGATCATTCTCCATCTAATTTGTTTTCCCTGAATGCAGGCATCTTCTGCTGCTGACAGTATGGGTAAACTGAAACCATGTGTGTGCCAACAGCATTGAAAGTGTTACAGTGTCAATAAACCTCATTAATTATACTGTCTTTCTCAGTTATAGCATCATATTTTAAAACTGTTCTCGAACCTGATGGTCAATGGTTGCTGAATTTTCCCTCTAGTATTTTTGCCCCTCAAAGTATTAATTCCAACAATTAATCCACTCAGCCTGATAGGGATGACCAAATGCAAAAATGCTTTTGAATGTGAATGGACTTACACTGGTCTTGTTTACTTTTCTCTGTACTCTCTTTGATCATAGAGCCATAGTTTATTCTGGATTCCATTTGAAAGGTATTTACTTCATTCAGTGTTTCATCTTGGATTTAGGGATGCTTCAATGAATTTCCAATAAAATTATTTTTGCAAACCAAGTACAATGCAAGACATTGGCGCTGGGCCTGATGCTAGTCTTTGCCAAGCTGGTGCTGTGCTAGTTCTGTCTGAGTTGAGATTGTGTGTAAAATCTTTCTTGAAGTGATGGCAGGCTTCCACTAAATGTAAGACAATAACTCAAGCTGGATTTATTTTGGATCCCTAAGACAAGATAGCTGCAGTATTAGACCTTTTCAATAACTCCTATCAAATGGTTTGCAATTGATTATTAAGGCTTAGATTTTAGTTTGCCTAATAAATGCGAACTTCATTCAGTCTTACACAGAAAATTTGTACATATTAACAAGAGTCAACTGGTCACACCTGAATGCCCAGTTTTAAGCACCAAGTTTCAGTATAAAAAAGATAAACTTAGAGACAGATGGAGTGGAGGAAAAGCAAAACAATTGATCACTTAGCCCTGATAGTTGCATATTTGGAGCTGGGGCCAGGGAGAGGAATATCGATGCGAAACCTGGAAATATGAGTTTCTTAGACCTTCTTCGCAGTGCTTCCAAATGTTTCCCATTATGATCGCATTTTGAGGCTTGAAAATTGCCGTGATCTCAGCAGGGGTGGAGGGATAGAGAGGTTTGGAGACCTGTGAGAGTGAGGGCTGAGGATATGGAAATTGTAAGATTTGGAAGGGAGTGTAGCTGTCTGTTCAGTCAAGAAGGTGTTTATTAAAATGTGTTTACTGCCTTGGAGCTTCTAACACCAAAATTTCAGCTCAGGGTGTTTACAACTCCCTTCATGCCCGAATGTAGGATGTCTTTAACTTCTTTTTTGCAGGCTTCCTGTCCAGAAGAGGTAGAAAATATCTCAGTAAACAATCAGGAATACATGGAAATGAATTTATTGGTCATACTGGATCTCCATTTTGAAGTATGCAAGAGTTATTCACCAGTATTAAAGGTCTTTTCTTCTGTGGCTAATAATTGGGCTCATTGATAGGCTGGTGGTCACCGCTAGGCAGAAAAGCCTGCAACAGAAGGACAAAGACAAACAGTGAGACATTGTGGGATCCTAGCTAATGGGATTGTGGAAGAACAGATGGGCAAGTGAGATGCCTGTCAGGGCTTCGAACTGGTTTGTCAGTGGTTAGAGATGGTAATGGACCAACAGTTTGCAGAGATCGTAGGGAGTGGCAAAGAAATTAATGTGGGAGATTCAAGTCAGCAACTGTGACCCTGAAACAAGATAGGCTATTGGGCCAAGAAACACTTCTGCTTCACCAACCCCATATGCAATGCTGCAGCGACACTTGCAGTATAGATCCAGCCCTTCTCATCCCCTTTTACTTATTTGCTTTCCCGATGCCAAGCAAATCCAGCCACAATACGTTAAATGTTAAAAGCTTGTTAAATTGAAGGCAAATTGTGTTTAAATAGCTACAATAAGTGTCATCCGCTATTAAAATCAAAAGTGATTGGACTAGGATTGGGATTGAAGTTCGAAAAACATATCCTTCTTACCTGACGGTCAACCAGCTGTCCTTGGCAGTGCAAATGAACCCCAGCAACTAATGTTAAGAGATTGGGTTAAAGGAAACACAGGAGGAATTGAACTCTCCAGCTGTGAAAGGAGAATATAGACATACAAGGTGTTTGATAGAACACAAATGTAAATCTGAAGCACTGTTTAAAGTTAACTCTTGACTTGAGGATAAGGGAACATGTTTCAAATTGACAAATGACAATGCCTCAGAGAGGAAATATGCATATTAAATGAAAGGCTCTTTGAGCAAAGAATGATCAGCCG
This sequence comes from Ginglymostoma cirratum, assembly GCA_024137785.1. Lineage (NCBI taxonomy): Eukaryota > Metazoa > Chordata > Chondrichthyes > Orectolobiformes > Ginglymostomatidae > Ginglymostoma > Ginglymostoma cirratum. The sequence continues at coordinate 14,254,653 of JAHRHZ010000056.1, read as the reverse complement.
TTGGAATGGAGAAATAGATTTTCAAGTGTAAGCCAGGTACTTCTCTTTCAATCAGAAACAATGCCAGTGCTGGAAGGAAACCATCACACTCTGCAAACCAAACAGCAACTGTAGAGGCATCATGACTGATAATGCCTAGAGATGAACAGAACGTTTACATTACTATAATTTGTTCAGTAGAAACAACATGAGCCATGTTTTTCTTTTATTTGACGTGCTACGTGTGCAATCGCCTCCTTGAACTGTAGTTGATGAAATGCAACTTGTTCTTCCCAACCTTTCACACTTCTGCCCACCTCCCCTCCCAACAGTGAAAATAGTGAGAGCTGGGTTTTGACTGCAACTTCAGAATTTGTGCCTCTGATGCCCCCATTCTCAGTCAGGTGGAGAGTCCCTCCATCGCACAGAAGTTTTGCCCTTATCTTGAATGAACAGAACATCCATTCAGTTATAAAGCATAATTGAACAAGTAGGAATTCAGTATAGTTAACACAACAAATGGTATGACTTGTTGAATTAATTAGCTTCAACCATAAGTATTGTTTATTTCTACAGCGTTATTGCCCTGAATTCATTCCCAGCTCAAGTTAGTCACAATGTTTATATACCCTATCAAAGAGAGAGTAACATTGCTCAGGGAAGCTCATGAAGAGTATGAAGGAATAAAGGACCCGCAATAGGATGATGTAAGCAGAGTGTGAGGAGTCATAGAGCCATACAGCTAGGAAACAGGCCCTTCAGTTCAACCAGTCCATGCTGAACATTCTTCCAAACTAAACTAGACCCAGCTGCCTGGGCAATATCCCTCCAAACCTTTTCTATTCATGTACTTATCCAAATGTCTTTTAAATGTTGTATTGGTACCCACATCCACCACTCCCTCAGGAAGTTCATTCCACAAGTGAACCACCCTCTCTGTAAAAGATTTGCCTCTTATGTCTTTTTTAAATCTCTCTCCTCTCACTTTAAAAGTGTGTCCCCTAGTCTTGAAATTCCCCATCCACCTTCATACATTTAGTGGCCTTTTCTAGGCTGTAATTCTATGTAGGCAGCATTGCAGTCAGATCTAAATGGAAATAAGAATGCATCAGCATTGTGCTGTCCAGCCCATTTCCCTCTCTTTATAGATAACCTACCTGAGATTTGCAAAATGGCCTTGTATATAAAATACTGATTTATTGCAAGAGTCTGATATCTTCATGATGGTCTTACTGTGTCAAGCCTGTTGTTAGTTTTTAGCAGTTAAAGTGGAACAGTGACTAATCCAGACCTGAGATGTTAAATTAATACAGTTGTAGCGATTGCAATGAGGTCAGCCAGCTGGACCTCATAGAATATGAGTTCATATAAAAGAATGTGGTGCCGAGATAGTGTCTCTTCTCCTGGATTGAGACACCTGGATTCAAATCCCACCTGTTCCAGAGCTGTGCAATAACATCTCTGAATGGATTGATTAGGAAAAATACCCATGGAAGGATGAGTGGGGCGCTCTTGTGGCACAGTGGTAGTGTCCCTACCCCCTAGACTGGGAAGCCAGGGTTCAAGTCCCAACACTCCAGTGGAGTTTAATAACGTCTCTGAACAAATTGATTAGGCGAAAAATAGGTTAATCAGAAAAGATATAAAAGAATGAGAGTCAGGGATATTGAGATCCTGAATGCCTGATGTAGTGCTGTTGTCAAAGGCTGTGCATTTGTGAACAAAAGGGTGATTGGTGATGGGATGCTGGCCTCTGAAGAGTTATTCAACAGGAACCATGCGGAAGTATCTTAATCAATTGAGAACTGCTTTCGCTAATCAAATCTTGGTTTGATAGAACTTTGAACTGGAGAATGAAAAGTGAATCATCCTGAAGTTAATAATCTCATAGCAATTGTTTTAGAAAAAGTAATTAAAGGTTGCAAGTAACATCAACTTTTCTTCTGAAATGTGCCAGTGATAATTAACTTACTGTTTGTTCATCCTTGGTTGCTTCCATATTAATGGTAACTTCTGCAATTTCAGAGCTGAGTTGCTAGCCATCGCAGTGTGTAATTGTGACAGGCAACTTCACTAGTCAAAACTATCTTTTGGATACAGCTAAGTCAAATCTGATGCTGACTGTGGCGAGACTTAACTGAGAAGAATTACCACTTCTGTCCTGGTTTTATTGGAGCTACTTTAAAGATGTATATGATATTCACTGTGGAGGCTTCATTGCCATTTGATATTCATTCTGAGCATATCCATCACCAGTATCTTGAGTTAACATATTACTGAGGCATCCATCCATTTTTAGCTTCATTGGCTTGTGTGTTCTCAGGAATTCGCACTCATTGATCTAATTTTTAAAACCTTCAACAGTCTCAGTGCACTCTATTTGAATAGTCTTTTCAGCTGTCTATCCTTGTTCGCATCATTGTCTCCCTCTGAATTGCCTGAAACCCACTTTCTTTACTTGATCTTTTCACTGCTAGAGGCTTATCTTTATGATAATACCTCTGGCAAGCTCCCGCTCAGTACCATTTCACCTGTTAGTTCTCTTCCAATCATCAAAGGTCACCTGAAAATATTGCTCCATATTGGCTTAGGCCACTCTCTTTAAATTTCTACATGCTTCTTCGTTGCACAGTAATCTGATTTGTTCTCCTACATCTGGCATTATAGATAAGTCCTTTGTTTTACTGTCTGTTACCCTCCAGGAATAACCAGTCCTGTAACAAGCTTGTGTTCAAAAGAGGTCATTGTTCTTTTCACCTGGGTTTGTAAATATTGTAAATGTCAGGCTTGGCTCAATGATAATACTCTTACTCATGAGTCAGAAGGTCATTGATTCAAGGTCTATTCCAGAATACAAGTATATCATTGAAGCTGATATTTACTGTATATACTCATGTAAGAGTCACATGTAATTGTCACATGTACATGCATTCATTGCTCAGTCTTGTCCTCATGCTTGCCCTCATTGCTCAGTCATTTGAATATAGGAGTTGGGAAGTCATGTTGAGGTTGTAGAGGACATTGGTGAGGCCTCTTCTGGAATACTGTGTCCAGTTCTGGTCGCCCAGTTATAGGAAGAATATAATTAAACTGGAGAGGGTTCAGAAGAGATTTACCAAGATGTTGCTGGGTACAGGAGGTTTGAATTATAAGGAAAGGCTGGATGGGCTGGGACTTTACTCGCTGGAGCATGGGAGGTTGAGAGGCGACCTGATAGAAGTTTATAAAATAATGTGAGGTATAGATAAACTTAATGGAAGTTGTCTTTTCTCAAGGATGGATGGATTTCAAGACAAAGGGGCACATTTTTAAGCTGAGAGGAAAGAGATTTAAAAAAGACATGAGGGGCAAATTTTCTACACAGGGTGGTGTGCGTGTGGAATGAACTTCCCAAGGAAGTGGTGGATGTGGGTACAATTAGAATGTTTAAAAGACATTTGGATAAGCACATGAATAGGAAAGGTTTGGTGGGATGTGGTCCAGGAGCACGCAGGTGGGACTAGTTTAGTTTGGGATTATGTTCAGCATGGACTGGTTGGACTGAAGGGTTTGTTTCTGTGCTGTATGACTCTATGATAGAAAAGAATGCTGCCTGCGAGCAGAGCACACGCTGAACATCTGTTAAATTCCATCAAAATTGCCCTGTCCCTTTTTGACAGAGCCAAATAACATGTCTCAACCCTCTGCATATCCCCAACATCACAGGTACCATTCTTCTGCCGGTTCAATTCACTCCATGTGATATCAAGGCTGAAGGCAGTGGATACTACAAAAGCTGTGGGCACTGACAACATCCTGGCATTATCCAGAATTTGTTACCTCCCTAGCCAAGCTGCTCTAGCATAGCTATGATGCAACACTACTTACGATCATGATTAAAATGATGCTAGTCATCAACAGTCCTGCTAAGCAGCACTTATTTTACAATAACAATAAGTTTGGGTTCCACCAGAGCCACAGCCTATGTTCAAACATGGACAGAAGAGAATGAACTCCAGACATGAGGTGAGAGTGACTAGCTTTGATATCAAGGCTACAGTTAAATTGGTGTGGCATCAAGGAGTCCTAGCAAAACTTGAGTCAGTTGGAATTGGGGGATAACTCTTCACTGGTTGAAGTCATATCTTGACCAATCAAAAAATGTTGTGGTTGTTAAAGGTCCATCATCTCAGCTCCAGGGCATTGCTTCCAGAATTTCTCAGTGTATCTTCTGCTGCTTCATGAATGACCTGCAAGTCTCTAAAACCCACTCACACAGGATTGATAATATCCGAGTTTGTTTAGCTGCTCCTATTGGTGACTGTCTTTTCTCCTTCAGTTATCTAGCAGAGAGAGCTCCAGTTTTTAGCTGTAACAGAGAGAGGAATTGTAGCTTCCATATCCAGCTTCAAGACACCAGCAACTGCTGAAAAGTAAACTAAAACCCTGGTTCTGTAGGAACCTGACTTCACCCATTTATGCTGCTTGTATTGTTCCAACATTTAAAAAGAAACCCAAGGCCTCACAAGCTGTTTACTTTATCAGCTCGGAGGAGACAGCTCATCGCTTCTGGATCAAAACCACACTTCAAAATAAAAAGCCAAGACAAAATCCATCTCTTAATGCCATAGTATCATCACAAACTCCCATATCTTCTTCAATGCTGAAGAGAAGAAAGCATATTAATGGCCATGGGAATAAAGAGCCGACAATGCTGCCACAGTCCAGCATAGCTTTTATAATCACTATGCAACTTTTTAACAAACATCTGTGGGTTGACCAACATCTTCCTATCCTGCCTTGAGTCTCATACCCATCATGCAGTTATGGGTAATAATTTTTCTTTGATGCCCACTCCACCATAATGAGACAAAAAGCAGCACTCAGAACTTCATCACAACCACTCTACATTCATTGATGTGAAAGAAATAAAAGCACAGTTACATGATCAAAGTGATCAATACAATGTGCGAGTAAATAATGCACTGTGTGTGTGTGCGTGTGCGTGCATGCGTGCATGTGTGCGTGCGTGCGTGTGTGCGCATGTAATTGTTACAATTCTTGAAAAACAGAGAATCCACTTTGACAATTTTCATGGGTGCATTTTACAACTTTATTTTCCAACTGCAGTCACATGTTATGCCTTCTTCTTTGGCATCTACCTAAGCAGTGTGGAGAGTTGTTTTCAATCTCAACCACTCCTCTGAGATATCTGGAATTCCGTAGCTGCTGCACAATTACTTGTCTGCTGAGCTATCGTACCCACAATAAGCTTTGAACTGGGTTGCCTATCTACCCTTCTGGATACCATATTACTATATCAGAGGGCAGGATTCATGGGATCACAACATGTATATCAGTGAGGCGGTAGCCTTGACATCATGTGTTGCCTTGCGCTAACTTAAGGAGCTGAACTTCAGTGTGTCTTTAGTGATGTCCTGTTCTATGATTCTGCCAAGCACGTTTACACCAGGGTGAGGTTGACTTCAGAGGTGAGTGGGTGTTAAGTAAACAGGTTTGGATTTTTGACTGAAGAGTTGGGGTCAACATATGAATGATTTTGATCAAAGGAAGTAAATCTGTTTTTTTTGTTTTAAGGTGCCTATTATAGCTACCTCAATGTCTAACTCCAGTTATTTAGTTTATTTTCCTTGTGATTTATTCCTTGCCTCAATATACCTGTGGGTACCTCAGGATAGTGCCTAAGGCCCAAGCATCTTCAGTTGCTTCATCAATGACCTTCCCTCCATTGTAAGGTCAGAAGTGGGGATGTTCGCCGATGACTGCACAATGTTCAGCACCATTTGCGACTCCTCAGATACTGAAGCAGTTCGTGTTCAAATGCAACAAAATCTACACAATATCCAGACTTGGGCTGACAAGTGGTAAGTAACATTTGCGCCACACAAATGCCAAGCCAGGACCATCACCAATAAGAGACAATCTAACCACCACCACTTGACGTTCAATGGTGGTTTCATCACTGAATCCCCCTCTATCAACATCCTGGGGGTTATCATTGATCAGAAACTCAACTGGACTCACCACATAATAGCTACAAGAGCGGGTCAGAGGCGAGGAATATTGTGGCAAGTAACTCACCTCCTGACTCCTCAAAGCCTGTCCAACATTTACAAGACACAAGTCAGGAGTGTGATGAAATACTCCCCACTTTCCTGGATGATTGCAGCCCCAACAAGACTCAAGAAACTTGACACCGTCCAGGACAAATCAGCTTGCTTGACTGGCACTGTATCCACAAGCATCCAGTCCCTCTGCCACCGATGCTCTATCGACAGTGTATACTATCGACAAGATGCACTGCAGAAATTCACCAAAGATCCTCAGACAGTACCTTCCAAACCCACAACCACTTCCATCTGTAAGATCAAAGTCAGCTGATATATGGGAACCTTCATGTTCCCCTCCATCCTGACTTGGAAACATATCGCCATTCCTTCACTGACGCTGGGTCAAAATCCTGGAATTCACTCCCTAATGGCATTGTGGGTCAACCCACAGCAGGAGGACTGCAGCCGTTCAACAAGGCAGTTCGCCACCACCTTCCCAAGGGCAGCTGGGATGGGCAAGAAATGCTGGCTAGCCAACGTCACCCACATCCCACAAAATGAATAAATAAAAAAAGACCTGACACATTTGAATGATAATGATCCCATTCATTACTCAAAAGTTCTGACTACCTTCATCAGAGCAGAAGATAGAGATGTAACATTTCAGATTAAGAGATAAAATATTCTGTGCCCCATGGAATAATTGTTGATGAATCAGTGTCTTGTACGTAAGCAAATTAATTGAGAAACAGCAATGAAATATGAAATGTGAAACAGTGCATATCTAGACCCTCTATTAGATAGAATCTTAATATTTCCTCAATATTTGATAAAGAAATTATCACAAGAAGTAATAACAAATACTTAAAATACTTGTATGTGAACTAATTTGCCATGCTTCTATCAATTTCTATCATTTCTATCAATTCCTGCTTGGTGATAATGTAAGTGTAATGATTCCTTGTCTGATCAGACAAAATTTTAATATGATCAAGGCAATCAGAGCTGAATGTCCTAGTCATATACATAAAGAATAGACTTTAAAGCCATTGAGTTCAAATTAATTGTATTCATTGAAAATAACATGTTCAGTGACTCACTGCTATCAGTATTCAGATTAAACACTTAAATTGTAAGCTTGTTCTTTCAAATAAATTTGCAGGGCTCCTTAATTAGATATAATGTTAGGAATATCACTTATGTCTCTATTCCTATAATTAGGCTTGTCCAGGGTAACAGAATGGTACATAGCATAAATGTTTCCATCCCGCTGTTTCCGATTGCACCAATAATATAATCGTTGTTTGAAATATATGAAAGAAATTGTACAATTATTATGCTGAATATAGGTGCAACAATAGAAATCTCCCAGATCTCGTTCATATTTTCTATCACTTACTACTAGCCATTGGAGCTGGGTAGAAGAAGGTTTGTGGGCAGGCAACCAATATAATCCCTGGAATTTGTTTGGACCTTAGACATCCTGCAGGTTTCTATACATCAATTTCAACATAAGTGTTATTTTCAGTGCCTTCCAACTGAGATTCCTAGACCACAGGAATCCCAGCATGTAAAAGAAATTGAAAAGACCCCAAAATCAAAGGATAAACCTTGTAACTGTAAAGCTGGCACGTCAGAAGGATTAGGAGTGTTACTGAGCGCAATAGGCTTTCCTTCAAAGCACCCACAATAGCCTCCCTGATTTAGCTAACTCCTCTTCACTTTTGACTTCTGACTCCATGCCTTGTGATTTCAGCTCCAGATTCCTTTCATCACCACCCCATTCACACTCATTGAATGTGTAATTCCTGTTACAGTGTCTGATTTCTACCTCCCACCACCCCCCTGCCTCTCTAACTACCACCTCCAATTTTAATGACTTAGCTGAAATCACTCTCTGGCTGGTTTCACTGTTGGGAGGGAAGTCTGGAAAAAAAAATTAGAATGGGTCCTTCCATTCAGTTCGGTAAGAACTGCAAGAAAATCCTGGTCATCTTTGACATCCAAAAATTCTCTAGTTCTTTCTCTCCAAATTCTCATAGGATCCAAAGTAAATGAGATATGAGGCAAGCATAAGAAAAAAGCAAAGACTTTTCGTATGGATTTGAGCTGAACATGTTTGACTAGCCTAGTGGAATCTTTTAAGATTCCAACCAAGTCAGGAAGAGTTAAATGACTTCCCTCTTCATTCCACTCCTAAATTGTTGACAACAGAATTGAATTTAAAGGAGGTGATAATGCCAATGTAATAAATAATTTCACTGTGTATAACTTGGTGCAAGAAAGAAGCCAGCCAAGTTGCTTCAGATAACATGTAAATAATTGGTTTATTTCTAAATCTGCCTCAACAAGAGATATAAAAAAATTAATGATGACTTCAAAATGTATATGTGCATCCAACTACCCAATTCTGCAAAAAACAACATCCAACACAGCAAACGTCTGCAGAGTATCAAAACACAAAACTTGGCAAAATACCAATTGAAGTCAGAAAAATAAGTATTCATAGATTGTCCTATGCTTCAGAGGAAGCATCAATTTCCAGAGGAAAAGAAATGGGTTCTGCATCAATGAAATGTTCAAGATTGAGATCAGTATATTTTTCTTGGGTAAGGGTATTAAGGGATATGTATCAAAGACACATAAATGACAATGACATTGAAGCACAGATCAACCATGGTCTAAATGAATGGGTTTCTACAAGAAACTGAATGGCCTGAACCTATTCTACCATATCTACTTGAATTGACCACCACTTATAGGTTCAGATCCAGATCTCTGTTTTCACCAGTTCATATGTAAATACTTCCCTCTGTCACTGTCTTTATATAGCAACCTTAGTTAGCTGAAAGTTGCTGACCTTAGCTCTGAGATGCAGCAATATTGCAATGTGACAAGCAGAAGACAAAGGCCTGAAGAACAATCCTCAGTATGAGGACTGACCCCCTGCTTCTGGTGCAGCTGAGCTGACACGTATACATTCTTCAGTTCCTACATAATCTAATTTGCTGATCCCAATAATCAATGATCTTTTAATTTAAATCAAATCATACCAATCACTCCATAACGGGTTTTGTGGCACCTACCTCTGTGTTAGGAGGAATGTTTCTTCTAATTTTCTTTCCAGCTGTGCATGCCTCCGAGGTCTGTGCGTGACAGTGACGTCTGGACCCAGAAGTCAACGCTACGATCAACATGCCAATGCCAATCGCCATGTGGAGAACCTTGAAGTGGCTACACACAGTTGCATACCCCAGGGGGAATGCTGATCAGAGGGTCCAAGTTCAAGACCCACCTACTCTAGAGATGGGTCATAACATTTCTGAACAGGTTGATTTGAAAACGAATGAAGGGGGCAGCCAGAAATAATTTCTTGGAAACCAACTGTGGCTGAGTCTAAGAAAAATGATGTACACAGGCAATGTCCGCAGGCAATCACATGATAGTATCCACCGAACCACAAACCATTGTCCAACTGAAAACATGACCAATCAAGTTACGAATGATGTTTCTCAGCTGACAATGAGGTAGTGCATCTGTCAATTTTCGCTGTCTCTCTTTGGGACTGTTACTGGCCTCTGATCACTGTCTCTGCCTAATGAGGGTTTCAAAAAGGCCCAATATAAAAGGGGTCTGCAATTAGATAGAAGAGATCATGCATTCTAATCTAAGCCTCGCTGGTTTGTCTTCAAAATAATTTGGAAGTAGGGAACTACAAAATGGACCACTCTACAGCATGTCTTAAAAAGAAACAGAACAATAGAATTAGATACTATCCGGTTGAAATTTTACACAGTATTACCAACCATTAGACAAAATGCCCAATGTGCAGTCTAGTAAATGCGGCATTTTTGGTTAAGGAAATACACATGCTGTAAGGAGACTGCAACCTGTATCATGCCAATCTCATAATCATAAGTAAATCATGTTGGAGGCAATGGCTGACACTATTCTACCATTTCAGCTGATGGAGTAATCACCTCAGGTGAAGAGGAGCTTGCAAAGATTGAGAAAGCAAACTTGTAAAATAAATATTTACAGCATTTCAAAGGGAGTAATATATTTTAACCTTTGTTGTTTTTCAGCAGACATATACTGTTACTTAAAGGGAAAAATCAAGTATGTGCCTGAATAAATAAGTCCTCTATGAACATTACAGCCAACTCATGCTGGCTACTATTACACTCTGAATGAATGCAATTTCCTTTGCACAGTTGCTTTCAATGCATTTGATTTAATAGCTGTATCTGGACATAACCAAAGTCTTTCCTCCGGGATTTAGCAGGGAACTTGCAGAGATTAAAAGAATAGAAAAGCTTTATCTTTGTCTGGAGTCAACCTGCAATTCACTCCTCTTCCAAATCATGGGGGAATAGATGCAACTTGAAGAGAAAATAATGACATCATCATGCAGTGCCGAACAAGTCTCCCAGCTCACTTCAGTGGAGCTATGCTTACACAAACAGTTTTTATTTATTATTCTCTGCCACTTCCTCCTAAGCCTTGATAAGGCAACTTGTCTCATCTGTTCTGATCTTGTGCCTACTTCTAGCCTCTTGGTATCTAAATTCCCAGCCTTCCTAGATACAATTTACCCACTACCATCTTGGTCTCCATTGTTTTTTTTTGGCATCCTTTGTCACGTTCCATAATATGATTTGAGTAATTATTTCAACCTTTCTGGGTATGAAATTAAACACAAAACGGATTTCAAATATTGCTGTATCTTCCTTGTTTTCATAAAATGAAAAATGTTTTCTGGAGTTTTATATATTAAACAGGACATCTGCTTCTTTTTCTGATTTTCATGAATGTGTAACAATCGTGAGGTATCAGTTTAGATGACCATTTAATATTATTCATACTCCACTGAGCCACGTAACAAATATAAATATTGAAAAATTAATTTATCTGTCAGTGGAGTGAGCAGTCCAACGCCATTTGAGAACCTCTGCTTCAGTGCTCAGATTGAGAGTATAGTCTTATATTAAGCAAATAAAAGAGCTGATTATTATGAATATTTAACAAAAAAAACCCCACGTAAATGCGAAGGAACTAATAGTCATGGTCACTTTGCTCACTTAAGAACCAATGATCATTACTCCCATGTTTGGCTGGAACTAATATAAACACAGATAATGCTGAAATTGAGGAAGAAGCACAAGTTTAAACAATGAGTGTTCATAAAGTGAGTAGCAGCTGTGAACTGTTGACTGGTGGTGAGCCAGATTATTCAGGGCAGAGATCCAACACATTGAGCGCATGTGCTGATTTTTCGAGAGAAATATGAGTCAAACTGCTTCGTAATGGAGACTCAGGTATTTGCTAAGTGTTGGCTGCATCCAAAAATGGAATGGAAGATGGTATAGGTAAATTGGGGTATTATTGAAGCAGCTAGAGAGCCCCTTAATAGTATAAGTAGAAACATTGCAATGGGCTAGATCGCCCAATGCATGCATTTCTACAATTTGTCCTTTTTGTACACTTTCTGCTGGGTCCTTTGATCACGGCTGGGACACCTCGGTGAATTGATCCAGGAGAAAGGGATGTAATGCAACGGACTAGCCTCATTTTTCTGACATCAGCTGTTGTCTTCAGGTTTATTTTTAGAAGCTTCAAGTCGTTAGTTGTTTTTTTTTTTCAATTCATTAACGATATGAGGGCATTGCTGGCTAGGCAGCATTTATTCCCTAATTGCCCAGAGGGCAGTTCAGAGTCAACCACATTGCTGTGGGTCTGGAGTCACATGTAGACCAGACCAGGTAGGGATGGCAGTTTCCTTCCCTAAAGGACGTTAGTGAACTAGATGGGTGTTTACTACAATTGGCAATGGATTCTTGGTCATCATTGGATTCTTAATTCCAGATATTTTTATTGAATTCAAATTCCACCATCTGCCATGGCAAGATTCGAACCCAGGTCCCCAGAACATTATCTGGGTCTCTGGATTAACAATCGAGCGATCATACCACTAGGCCGTTGCCAGTGGGTGGCTGGTGAGATGAAGGCAGATGTTTGGGTTGGGGGTTCTGGGGCAGATAGTTGGGCTGGGGAGAGGGTGGCTCATCATGTTGGGGAGGTGCAGAGTTTGGGTCTACGAGCATGGGTGACCTGATTTGGAGGCAGCGAAGAGATGGGTCACTTGGGGTGGATAGTCAGGATGTGAGTGGTCTGGCTAGGTTTTGATGTGAAAGTCTGATCAGGTGGTAGGGGTTTTGAATTGGGGTTGGTATTTGGGTCAGCAGGTTGGTAGTTCAGTGAAATTGCAGTCAGATTGGGAGCGATGTAGTCAGGTTGGATGGAGGTGTTGTCAGATCAGTTAGTGGGTTTGGGCTAGTGTAACTATTTGGAGCAATATGGGTTTCAGTGGGTGAGGAGTGAGTTGTTTGGTCAATTGGTTTGTGTAGTTCTGCCAAGAGGTTGGAGGGTCAAGTTAGGGGATATAAAATCAAGTCTTTACAGTATGGTGTATGGTATGAATGGGCCATTGGTGGGTTGGGTTGCACTGTTAATCGCTGAATTACGCCAGAGATTAAGCAATGGAACAATTCTAGGTCAAGTACTTGGATAGCAGCTCATATACAGACCAAGTCTTTGACACTGTCAATCTGATAAGTTTTGTTGTCTTACTCTTTAGTTACATGTTTCGGATATCCTTCAGGTATGTGCTTACAGTCACCGGTGAAATTCATATTTGGGAAATGAGTTGGAACAACCTTACTGAGTCATCAATTGTCTAAATTCTCAGGAAGACAGAAGAAATTTATTGAATAACAGGAATGATTAAGATGGTGCACGACTGACACGCAAGTGAGGAGCTCTGCAGCCTATGTCTAGGACAAAAGGTTTGGGTATAAGTCCTGCCCCGGGAACATGATTACCAATGCAAATAATTAAATTTACAGTGAACTTGAATCCCCTGAGTTCATAACACAGAATAGGGCAACGTTAAGGAAAAATAGAAACAGCTAAGGAAATTGGACAACTGTATAACACTCAGTGTTCCAACTACATTTGGGACACATCCAAAGGTGAATGCAGAAAATGAAATTGTGAAGCACCCACTATGAAAACAATCAGAGGATCAATGATGTACAGAATGACAATTCATCTGCATGTCAAGAACACTAAAGTGAGAAGTCTAGATTTCAGGAAGGTTATCAAAAAGTCTGAGAAGACTAGTAAGCCATCTGGATGATCTATAGATTCTTGAGCTTTTAAATGAAGAACAGAGATTTATCATTTGTGTACATAGTTTTCACAACCTACAGTGTTTGTACTTAACATAGTAATGTTATCTTTGGGAAAAAAAATGAGATCATGCTGATATCGCTTTAAGAGAACGTGCAAATGTTTAAAGAATATTTTTGATTGCACTGGGTGACAATTGACGCCTTTGAGAACTTTGTTTTGATGCATTTGAGAGCTTCCTTTTGACTCCCAAATGAGACTTTTGGCACTAATTGGATAGCTTCAGTTTGATACCTTCAGATACCTTCCAGCACTTTGATATCTTCAAGTGCTTCATTAGTTCTGAACAGGAACATATGATGCCAGCTGAGAATTGCACAAATTTTACAAACAATGAAAACAAGAACAATACCAAAGTGTTCTGGTAGGGTATTAACAGAATTCAGGAGGTCATAATACGATGAAGTGGACAAAATTCTAGCAGCTGAAATTTAATGTAGGTAAATGTGAAGTGATGTATTTTGGAATAAAAAATAAGACTGATAATATAAATTAAAAAGTAAAAAAATGGGGACAGAACAAAGAGACTTGGGTTTACATACACAGATGTTTCAAGGGTTGCATGATAGATTGATAAAAATGTAAAAATTCATACAAGATAATAAGCTTTATCAGAAAGAACAGTACAACCTGAACAAAGTTATGGTAGATTAATCTCAACCAATGGTTATGCCATAACCAAAGTATCATGTCCATTTCAGGGAACCACACTTTAGGAAAAATGTAGAGCTGTCATGGAGGTAGCGGTTACATGCAAAGAGAAGCTATTTGAACAGGAGAAATTAAAAGGAGATTTAATAGAGATGGTCAAAACTATTTGAATTAGCGACAGAGTAGAGGAGGAAAAACTATTGCTGGTGGCAGTAGAATTGGCAACTGGAGGGCAGAGATTTCTTTGGCATAACAATTAGAGACAAATAAGGAGAATTTGTTTTATGCCATGAGTTGTTACTATCTTGCAAGGCTGGTGAAGGCAGACTGTTGTGGCTTTCTAGAGTGAAATGGGACATCTATCAAAAAAGGAGATATTGGCAGAGATATGAGGAAAATGAGATGAGGGGGATTTGAATCGCTCTTTCAATGAACTTCCATGGGCTGTATGCCCTCTGGTGTTGTACCCCACCTCTGGTGCTGTACACCCACCTTTGGTGTTGTACACCCACCTCTGGCGTTGTACCCCACTCTGGTGTTGTACACCAACCTCTGGTGCTGTACACCCCCCTTTGGTGCTGTATACCAGCCTTTGGTGCTGTACACCCACCTTTGGTATTGTACACCCCCCTTTGGTGCTGTACACCCATCTTTGGTGCTGTACACCCACCTTTGGTATTGTACATCTACCTTTGGTGTTGTACCCCACCTTGGGTGCGGTACACCCACCTCTGGTGCTGTACACCCGCCTTTCGTGCTGTACGATTCCCTGAAACATAACCTGTACCACACAGTGAAAAACAATATTTCATGGGAATGTATCACACATTTTGAAACAGACGTGTACTACAAATGTGGCCTAAAGTCTTTCTGACTGGACAGGTTGTTGGAATATTTACACAGCATTTGCTGCTCTTATGTTCTCTCAGTTTTTTTAAGTGCCATCTTGTTGCAGGTTTTTTTTTCATTTTTATTGGTGTGAACTGCTAAACAAACACATTGCTTTACTTGGGGATTTGTTGCTGAGTAAATAAGCCGACATAGAAGAGATGAGAAAAAAACTATCTCTGTCTCTGTCTTGCAAGCTCCACTTGGCGTCCGTTTTCTACTGATGTGATGATAAGCAAGCACTAAGTGTGAGCCCTGGAGCAGTACCTCTCTGGACTCCTGCCCATCACTCCATGAGGTAACATACCAGGCTGCCTTCTCGCCAGCTGTACAGCTGCATGAGCCATGTGGAGTTTTCCATAAGTTGTTTTGAAATTAAATGGTGCCTTTGGCAGCCGAAAAGCTGGACAATACTGTGAGTTTTGCTGATGGTCTGTACTTTGATTGCATTCCAAGCAGGAAGATTGCACAGCAGGTTCTCATTGAGCTAGGCATGATGACATGAGCCTCCACTTGGAAATGGCATCGGCAGGTTTACTACATCTCTAGGAAACACTCTTCTGAATTGATTTATTGTGAAGAAAATATTGAATAATATGCCATGAAAGATTGGCAACTTTAGTGGGGTGGTGGCTGTTTGAAGTCAAGATTCTGATGGCAAAGATGAAAAGGCGCTGTGAGGGTTAATCCATGCAGCCAAGCCTCAGAGCTGCTTCATTGTACTGTGACCAGCTGATTGACTTGTGCAAGTGGAGCTCGATTCACAGAAGCACCAGAGAAGTCAAAATTATTAAATAATAAAAAATGACAGAAAGAATCATGATGAACATATTTGCCAGTCAGACTGTGGTGGGTTACTATGGTAGGCTTCTATAAGACAAACCACAAGCAAATAAAAATGGATATTTTTACAACAAAATAATAAAAAAAGAGTGTATCTTGTAATTATACATCTCCCAAAAGATTATTGCCAGTAATGATAATCAAAATAATGATATATTTACTTATTGGTACCAGGTGCTATCAATTCAAATTGAAAGCATGGTTCCCCTTACTGACAGCAATGTACAGAATGGGCAAAGTCTATAAAATCCTTCAAACATAGACACATTTCAATTGGGCTCACTGGAACAGAATGGAGATGTGTCTTTCATATTAATCATTCTGCTATCAGCAATTCTGAAAAGAACTCTTTAAATGCATTCGCAATTCATGCCAGCAATGAGAATTGAATATTAACAGTTTCAGTAATGGAGTTCTGCTCTTTAAATGTAATTGTCATTGCTTAAATTTGTTATCTCACCTCTCATTGTAATCATAACGTTTATTTTTTGCAACAATTATGTATTATGACAAATTCCCAGGCAACTATTTCTTTGTTATAGTTCTAATTAGTTTAATGCTGTTGCCCAATGTTATAAGACTAGGTCTGTTCATTCATTGTACTGCTTGAAAAACAGCACTGACTATAACAAAAGAAAATTACGAAAGCAGCTACTGCATTGCCGTTAAATTGACCACTTCTGAATAAAGAATCAAGCCCGATTCAATACGCAGTTTGAGAGTGAAGAGCTTTTTGTCATCTCCAAGACTTGTAAGAAGAAAAATCTGACTAAACAGAGACTGAAAATGAGGCTGCAAACATATTTCCTTACTTAAGCTGTCCATGTCTATGCATAGTCCAAGTGAATATACAGAGAGATATATTTGAATATATTTGAAACCCCAGTGAGCCCCATTGGAATGTGTCTGTATTTGAAGGATTTTATAGACTTTGCCCATTCATATTTCATTACTGAGCATTGATCTCAGGCATTGGGTTTAGTCCTCAGTCAGAAGTAGCCACTGCCCACACAATCAGTTCTCACTTTGCTTTCATATAGTATTCATTATTTTGTTGACTTTCTTTTGTATGGAGATGTTATTGCTTTGCATTAGCATTTGTGGTGCACCCAGGGCTATATTTTCCCAGCCCAATTTTGGTTGGAGCAGAGACAAGTAAACAATAGTGATGTCTCACAGATAACAAGGTGTGGAGCTGGATGAACACAGCAGGCCAAGCAGCATCATAGGAGCAGGAAAGCTTGACGTTTCGGGCCTAG
>JAHRHZ010000056.1:14174075-14237332 GCA_024137785.1 Ginglymostoma cirratum | reverse complement strand
CTAGGCCCGAAACGTCAAGCTTTCCTGCTCCTATGATGCTGCTTGGCCTGCTGTGTTCATCCAGCTCCACACCTTGTTATCTCGGATTCTCCAGCATCTGCAGTACCTTTTATCTTGATCAGTGATGTCTCACAGTTGAGTGAGTGTGTGTGTGTGTAGATAGCATTAAAAATGTGTGATTTGATCATCCTCCTGGTATCATGTGGGCCTCAGCATTGGATGCCACCTCACCAACATTTCAAGTGCAGTGGGAAATAGGTGCTGCACCCTCAGAAATCAAAACCGTTGGAGATGAGGAGCCATAGTCTGCACAGAAAGGGCAGTGTCCTGGACAACAGGGAGCAAATTGCGAAGGAGAAGGTACCACAGGATCTGCAAGCTGAGGCAAAAATACATGGAGATGACTGAAAACTACTGAAAGAAATGGTGACCCTCAAGACAGACGATCCCACAGACCCTTGTACACTCCTCAGTGTGGATTTCTGTAGCAGTTTACAAGTGGTTATAAATGGGTGCATTACCCAAGTGGCCAGGTGCCCTTTTCACTGAGGGTGGACAACAGAGCAGGTTACAAATGGCTTGAGATCCACAGCCAGAACCAGTCTGATGCTGCTCTACAATACCCTTCTGCAAGCAGTTTGGTCATTGTATTGCTGTGCTGCACTATCCATAATGTGATCCTCATGAGGGGTGTGGTCCTTGAAGGCAGTGAACCCCTGGCATCTCATCAGGGAGAAGGCAGGTGGTGAGTGAGGAGGTAAAATTGGAGGCAGAGAAGGATAACACCAGATGGTATCAAGGCTTCATGATGACATGGCATTCTACTACCACCCTCTTGCAAAAAAAGACTCCCTCCTCTTCCTCATGGCTGCCAGGTGTTCAGCTCCCCTATAGGGCTGTGACTCCCTGCTTTGCAGTCGCAAAGTGGTGGACTTTGATATAACAAGGGTCCTCGATGATGGCTGGCTTGGAATCGAAAAACCACCCTCAATCCTGCACAATCAGCTAGCTATAAGTGGGCAGGAGACTTTTGCTAGATTAACTGAGGGATCACCCCCATGAAAATCTGAATTTCAGGCAGTTTACCAATGAAGATGAATTTCTGAAACAAAAAAAAAAGACCCAGCTCCTGTTTCCCAGCTCTGTGGTGAAAAACCAGCTCCCAGATTGAACAGGAATATTTTCATTTCAAATGAAACATGGGCATAGGTTAGATGAAGCGTAAAGCCAATTTATGTTGCTCTTAGAGGGAGCATTGGTCTTAGGCAAGTTGCTCTTGCTTTACCATATTCACTTTTGGCTAAATTTCTTACTAAGCCAGGCAACTGTAATTATTTAAACAAATCTTTTACTTATCTCATATGTTCTCCTCAAGTGTTACTAAATACCACAATATCATCGAAATAAACTATAGAGCTACAAAGCTTCACTATAGTGTGGTTGATAATCTTCTAGAATGTATCTAGGGTGTTCTTTAACATGAATGGTATCATTTGACATTGGTACAGTCTATCTGGTGTAATAAGGCAGATTTTTCTTTAGCTCTTGATGTTAATGGCACTTGCCAGTATCCTTTAATAGATCAACTTTAGAAAGTACTGCCAAAGTTATTGATACTGTTTTCTAACCATGGGAATTGGGTGTGAATCTGTGTCTTTGTGACTGCATTCACCTTGCAGAAATCTACATGGAATCTGGCTGATCAATCCAGTTTAGGAACTAACACTATCAATGAACTCCTGCTGCTTTGACTAAGTTCAGTCAGGGTTTCCAAAATGTACTGAATCCCATTTTCCAATTGAGGTTGTTTCTCTGGACTGAAACAATAAGACTGTTATTTTAGTCATTGAGTCATAGCCATAGCCATACAGTGTAGCAACAAGCCCTTCGACCCACCATATTATGCGAAGGATATTATTAAACCTGAGAGACTTCAGATAAGATTTACCAGGATGTTGCTGGGAATGGAGAGTTTGAGATACATAAATAGGCTGGAAAGACTGGGATCTTTTTTTCACAGGAGTGTAAGAGGCTAGGGAGTGACGTCATTGAGGTTTATAAAATCATGAGGGGCATAGATAAGGTGAGTGACAAGGGTCTTTTCCCTAGAATGGGTGAGTGCAAAATTAGGGGGCATATTTTTAAGGTGAGAGGAGAGAGATTATAAAGGAAAATATGGGACAGCATTTTTACAGAGAGTGGTTCATGTGTGGAATAAACTGCCAGAGAAAATGGGGACTGTAGGTACAGTTACTATGTTTAAAAGACATTTGGATAAGGTCATGAATAGGAAAGGTTTGGATGTGTATGTGCTAAGCGCAGGGAGGTGAGACTGGTTTAGTTTGGGATTATGGTCTGAATGGACCAATTGGACCGAAGTGCCTGTTTCCATGCTGTATGACTCTATGACTCTATGTCTATGCCAACCAACAAACACCAAACTACAATTATCCCATTTACCTGCACTTAATCCATAGCCTACTGTGCTCTAGCATTTTAAGTACTCCGTCCGATGCTTCTTAAATGTAGCAAGAATTTCTGCCTCCACCACCCTCTCAGACAGCATGTTTCATACTTCTACCACCCTCAGGGTGAAAAAAGTTCTTTCTCAGATCTCCTCTAAACCACTTGCTCCTCACCTTAAACTTATGGCCTCTGATCTTAGACATATTTGCCATGGGTCCTAGCTAATGTACTACATCCAGGTGTACCTCTACAGACTCATAGAGTCATACAGCACAGAAACAGATATTCGGTCCAATTCGACTGTGCCGACTAGATATCTTAAACTGATCTAGTCCCATTTGCTGGCATTTGGCCCATATCCCTCTAAACCCTTCCTATTCATGTACCCATCCAAATGCCTTTTAAATGTTGTAATCGTACCAGCCTTCACCACTTCCTCTGACAGCTCATTCCATACAGGCCCCACCCTCTGTGTGAAAAAGTAGCTCTTTGGGTCCCTCTTAAATCTTTCCCTTCTCACCTTAAACCTATGCCCTCCAGTTTAAGACTCCCATACTCTGGGAAAAAGACCTAGGCTATTCACCCTATCCTTGCCCTTCATGATTTTATAAACCTCTAGCATTATTTCTATCTAATACCATCTTGAATCCCTCAGTTGAACTTGCCTCCACAACAATTCCAGGCAGGGCATTTCAGGGACAGCGATGGCCGTGTGGTATTATCGCCAGACTGTTAATCCAGTGACCCAGCTAATGTACAGGAGTCCCGGCTTCAAATCATGCTGAAGGCAGAGGTGGAAATTGAATTCAATAAAAAAATCTGGAATTTAACATCCTTTTGGGAAGGTAATTGCCATCTGTATCTGGTCTGACCTACATGTGACACCAAACCTTTTGTAATATGGTTGACTCTTAACTGCCCTCTGGGTAATTAGTGATAGGTATTAAATGCAGGCCTATCCAGTAACCCCCTCAACCTGTGAATGAATCCACGTTTATACTCGTCTTGCTTCTATTTCTTATGTCATGTTCTTGTGTTATTTCACCAGTCCTAGAGCTACACTCCTCTTCTGATCTGGAATCTACGCAAAATTAAAATAACTTAATACACAATATTCCTGCCAGGAAGTAGCTTATGCCTACAGCATTAGGTTAAGAGGGATGGGAGGAATCTTGTGTAGAATACTAACCAGTATGCCCTCTTTGGAATGAATGGCCTGTATTTGTGTTGAATATTCTATGTAAATGTCCTAACATTAGTCCCTCTTGTTTGCAAGAGGGACTAATGCTTATTGTTTGCCTATTGTTTATTCCCACTTATTGTTTGCAAAGTCTGTTTATCCTCCTGTCAAAAGTTATCAACAGCAGTGAACATCATTGTTTGCTTTTATCGGTTAGCAGATCTGTCTAACAATCAGGTTAACCATTGACGACACTTTTTTAGTGATTGTCAGCAGCAGTCAGTGCTATAACAGAACAATTGTAAACAGGGGGTGAGGGTATGATATTTGAATTCTCAGAAAGGCATGGATTTTTATAGCAGATTTCAAGGGAATTTTTCAAACACACAGACCAATGCCGATGTGTGTTGTCTTGGCTGCATTGCTTATTGCCAGCTGTCCATAAATTAACCCCTGTCTTTGTAGCGGAGGAAAGTCATCAATTAAGACTAGTTGAAAATGTCTTAGCTTTCAGGAAAATTGGCCTCCCAAAGTCCAGGCCTCATTATGCCTCTGTCACCCTGAACTGTTCCAGTATTGGGCCAAACTAGTGGCCAGCAATATCAGTTCTGAGCCCAGAAAAACAATTTTACAATTATACTTTTGAGATCACCTTTGCCTGACTGCCAGGTTTGAATGAACAAGGTATTCCTAGGCTTATGGGTTAGTTCATTTAGGTACTTAATATGATTGAAATAAAGACATCTATTTTCATCTTGTAGATAGCCCAGAAAATGCGTGAATAGCATCAGATATTCCAGGATGGCATCGGGATGCAACTCTTCACAGCAATAGGTCATGAAAATCTAAAACTCTGTCCCCCAGAATTAGAAATTTTCAACCTTAGATTGATTTTTAAAAAATTAAGTAAAGATATTAGGATTTCCAGAACCATGTCGGGTTGATAGAGGTGAACTCATTGGTGGAATACGCTTATGGGGCTGAATGGCTTGCTGTTGTACCATTGAAGTGTTTTGGCTATTTTCTGTTAAGCAAGCAAGAATATCAAGCAAGGACAAGCTTTGGTCTCCAAATTGCTCTTTGCTGGGCTGTACTTTCTAGGACCCTACCTAACATACATTTAATGAGGTTTCCGACTAAATCCGGTGGGCACTGAATTGATCCAACCAAAGCCTGAACTAACTTCTCTTCCTAACCGCTCATGTCTGCAGCTTACAGGCACTTCAAACCATTCTGGGAGTCTCCACTTTCTATGTAATGTTCACGGAGTCCATCTCTGAATAAACCAGGTCTAGAATAGGTTCTGAGGAAGAGTCACTCGACCCAAAACATTAACTCTGATTTCTCTCCACAGATGCTGCCAGGCCTGCTGAGCTTTTTCCAGCAATTTCTGTTTTTGTTGCTAGAGTAGACTTTCACCACTTTGAGGAAAAGGATGAAGACATGTAAGTAAGCCATACACCTATCTTTAAATGAGGAGAATTTTCAGAAAAAGTGTTCTCCAGCTTAGTTTTGCTCAATACTTTCCTGATTTTCTTAAAGGTCCAGGATATAACATTCAATCACCCTGATTATTAGACACTGGTACCATGCACCCATTCATATTGACGTGGGTGAGATACAAACTTGTCATTTTAGGGAATAAACTGTGCCCTTCCCACCCCCAAGATTTGGTCTTCTGTCATTGGAAGCATTGTTGGCAGACAGCCGTGGTTGCCAGGAGCTTTGTTTGTCAATTACATAGTACAGATAGCATGCTTTTTATTAAAGGCAGACTGTCTCTTAAAGCAATAGTGGGAAATAAAGATAGCCACAATGAAAACTCTTGAAGAAAACAAGCACCAAAGCACTCAAGAAGGATCCAGATTGATGGATGTAACACTGCATGGAGTGGGTGAACAGGAGGAGAAATAGTATGCTCCTGCAAGTGTCCAGGACACCTTCAGGGGCCACCCTAAGAAGGAAGTGGAAGGAGTTAGCCAGCAGGCTCAACTCCCAGATCATGGTCTAAGAATCTGACACTAGTGTCATGAGAGGCATATTAACCTCACAGGAGTGCTCAATGACAGTGAATGTAGCTTCATGTTCTACCCTGTCCTACCAACCTCTCATACTAAAAGCAACATTACACAAATCAATTTCTTTTGCCTGATGTTCTCTATGTCAACAACACCCTGGGTCAATGCATTCTGTGCTGCAACAATGTGCCAACTAATTATTTTTGTCATGTGACAACAACTGAAAGAAAATCTTTTACTGTTAATCCTCCAAAGTTCTTCATAATTTTACTAACCTTTATTATGTCTTCTGTTAATCTTCCCTGCTTCAGTTGAAATGATTGTAGTGCCTCATACCTCTTCTCAAACAATAAATTTCCATCTTTAGCATCATGCTGTAATCTGTGATTTTAATGTGCTTCTATAAAGAATGTGAATATGTACGGTGTACAGTGACTCAAACAATACTGAGTGTGAACTTATCATCCAAGATGTGTCAAACGTAATAGCCATATTCTATTACAATGCTGAATCCTGGCAAAGGAACCTTGTATTAATCCAGCTTTAATGACTTGTCTATGATATTGTGGAAACAAGGGAATCATTCCCTGCCAGATACTTTAATTTGTTTTTTTCATATAACTTTGCTGTTCCAGTCAGGTTTCAGCAGTATTTATTTTAGGCAGTATTGTTATTGACTGAGACATGTTTTCAACTAATGGAAGTGAGTATCTTGCAAATGCAATATGTATCTAATTTGTCAAGTTCTTTAGGATAGGTTCAATAGTTGTCACCGAGGTTTATTTAAGTGGACTTGGCTGGTTCGCATCTGGCACAAATAAGCCTCAACTCTTCAGCACATCAACGTGGATGTACTAAACTGGTTTATTGGGACCTTTCAGTTTTCACCACCTCTGGGTTTTACAAAACCAAGGTACCTCTTATTTATTTTCTGCAGTTAAGTTTTTTTTTGCAAGTAAGATGATACATTATATAAACACTATTAAACATTCTCTGTGGTGATAGCTTGCGAAAATGAAATACTCCATTGGCAAGGTGACAGGTGGCAGGTGTGTACCTCTTTCCACATGTAGAACTGTGTGTGAAACATTCACAGGTAATGTAATTGCTCCGTGTTCTCATCAGGGGTCATGGGCTGTTTGAATAATCCATTAACTAAAGTCTATTTGCTTCACAGTATGTTCCTGGGATATGACCCGAATACAAACAATGTGAATTCTGTTTCTTCCAGAATTTTGGTTATGAGCTTCAGTTTGTGTGCACCATACAGGGAATGTTAACTGATATGTTAACTGTTCTTTAATCTCTGCAGCATTCTTGAAATAAGAAGCACCAAGGGCATCTGGACAAAGCTGATGATATCTGTGTATAATTACGAGCAATTCAAAGGCGAATCAAATGAGTAAGAGGATGGGAGTGGTATTAATTAGTTTGATGGACCAAATGGCCTCCCACATGTTGTATCACTCAATAGGCTGATTTTGCCAGTATGGATGAAGTTTTTTTTAATTGTGTGATTACCCCTTCAAGACCTATGGGAAATCAGTTATTAACCTCAATGTGGAGGTTGTTGAGTATGAATACCCTTAGTAAAAGACAATGGCCTGCCCAGCTAGAACTCATCACCTGAGCCCTTTATTGAACAAACTCCCTATATATAAAAATAAAGCCGATCCCAATGGATGGGACCAGTGGTGTACTGGTTAACACATCTGACTGCAGATTAAGAGTTTGTGGGTTCAATGCCAATCTGACGAGTGCAATTGACAATATTGCTTTATTTCTGATGTATTTCTTGTGAAGTAGTGGTCATATTCCTCCTTCTGAGCCAGGAGGCCCAGTTTCAAGTCCCCACTTGCTCCAGAGGTGTGTAAGAAGATCCCATGAATGAGTTTGCAGAACAGTCCATCCCATACTGGAACTAGCCTGCGCACACCATGAGTAGTAGCTCTGTTTTGGTGTTCAACAGTAAAGGCTGTTCCTTTCCAGCTGGGCTTCCTGACCCATTACCTACTGATGCAGGATTAAAAGCAGGAGATGGTGGGCAAGTAGACTAAAGGCAACTTGTTGCCAGTAGACCTTAACAGACAGCAACCTGCATAGAATTCTGCAGCTCAGTGGCTGGTCAAAACCAAAGAGCACTGAAATTTAGGGAAATGTACAATTCAATTATGGAAAATTGTAGGAGAAAAGCTTTACTATTTGGCAGAGCTGGTGCCCATTGTCCATTTTCAAATTTGTCGGTAAAATCCAGTCTTCATTTCAACTCTAGCTGTTTAGTGCACCATTTGAGATACAGAAGGAAATCTCTTAATACCTTAACTTCCATGTTTACCAAAAAAAAAGCAAATCATTTCAATAATCTGAAAAAAAGTCTTTAGGTGGTCAGTTAGCACCTTGCAGAGAACAGATAACGGGAATGGAGAAAAGAAACTGGGGTTAAAAAAGGGAGAAATCTCGTCAGGAAACCCTGTACCCTAGAAACATCTTTGGAGTCAAAGCATTAACTGTGTTTCGTCTCCATGGATGCTGTTCGACCTGTGGAGTTTCTCCAGCATTTTCTGTTTTTATTTCAGATTTACAGCATCTGCAAGATCTTGCTTTTGAATGGTTCCCAAAGAGTTTTCTTCTATAGTGGCAAAATATTTGTGGGGACAGATTGGGAAATAGGCTTCGCAGCTTGAAAAAGTTCTATTTGATTGAAAAACTTGAGTTCTAGAGGAAATTGATTTCACTGCAATGGCATTCTAATTCGTTGAACATCTCCCTTCTCTATCCCATTTCCCAACTCTCCATCTCTCCTGGTCAATGTGAACATTCATATTCTTTTCTTTTCTATTAAACAACACAGAGCTAGCAGCCATAGTAATTGGATGAGAAAATGGACCTATTTTGCTGGTGTCCCACCTCCATTCTGCTCCACAGCCACTAATTGGTGCCCATTCCTAGTCCTTCATCAATTAACCCCACACATCCATCGAAACTGGAAGCTTTGTCTGCTTCCTCTCGGGAGTGCGTTTGCAACAGAGAAATGAGCCTAAATCCTGAATGCCATTTCATCAGCCACAATGTTTTCTGAAGTGAAGTTGTAATTCAGATAAACAGCCCATCTGAAAGTAATTTTTTTTTGTTTTTCCCATCCATCCTGACTAACCAGTTGATCATTCCCAGCAACTCTTCTTAATTATTTGTATTGATACTGATACCCTGCCCTGCATTAATTGTTAGCATTTAGATTCTTGGTACTGGTACACTATATGACATTTGCTGTGGACATGTATTTCATTGGTAGGTTGTGTAATGCTGCAGCACACCTTACTGCACTGTCCCAATACCCATTCAACCCCTTCATATCCAAAAAATCTGTCAATGCCTGACTGAATGCGCTCGATAACTGAACAGCTATAGCTCCCTGCAGTGGAGAATTTCAAAGGCTCAAAACCCTTTGAGTGGAGCAAGTTCTTGTAAGCTAACTAGTTGATTTTTATTCTGTGAATGTGATCCTTATTTCAAAACCTACCCATCAAGGGAACCATGCTTCCAATATTGACTCAGTGAAACTTTTGAAGAATTTTCCATGCTTTCAGAAATATTACCTTCCATTCTTCTAAACTCTTGTAAATGTTGTGCTGGTTTACCTAATCATACCTGAAACGTTAACTCTGATTTCTCTTCACAGATGCTGCCAGTCCTGCTGAGCTTTTCCAGCAATTTCTGTTTTTGTTTCTGGAGTAGACTTTCACCTCTTTGAGGAAAAGAATTTCCTGGATGAAAATATGTAAACAAGCAACAGAGCTATCTTTAAAAAAGGAGAATCTTCAGAAAAAGTGTTCTCCAGTTTAGTTTTGCTCAATATTTTCCTGATTCCCCTTATAGGTCTAGTATGTGATGTTTAATCACCCTGATTGTTAGGCACTGGAACCATGGTTCACAGAGTGCCTGCACCAATTCATATTGAAGTGGGTAAGGTACCAACTTGGCATTTCACCAAAAGCAGTCTGCTAAATCTTTGTTGTGCTTCCTCTAAGGCAGGTATATCCTTCCTGAGCAAGGAGATTATAAAGGTATACAATACACCAGGTGTGGTCTGACTAAGGGTCTGAAAAATTCCCACAAGCTGTCTTTGCTGATGCAATCGCTTGCTGCAAAGTCACCCAGATTCCTCTGAAAGTCTCCAAGACTTTTGCCATTTAAAACAAAAAAATCTGCTTTTCAATTTTGCCTAAAAAAGTGGATAACTGTTTCAACAATGTATTTCAAGTTCTTCTCCACTCATTTAGCTTGTCTTAATCTTTTTGTAGCCTCTATATGTCCCCCTCATAACTTACTTTCTCTCACAATTTCCTATTATCACCATAACCTCTTAATCTCCTGATTTAATTCATTGATGCGCGTTGTAAGTTGCTGAGGCCCAAGCACCAATCATCGCAGTTACAGACTTGTTAATGTCTGCCAACCTGAAAATTGTCCGCCTCCCCCTCTCTCCCTATTTATTTCAGAACCGTCTTCCCGTCCCCCATTTCTGATGAAGGGTCTAGGCTCGAAACGTCAAGCTTTCCTGCTCCTATGATGCTGCTTGGCCTGCTGTGTTCGTCCAGCTCCACACCTTGTTATCTCAGATTCTCCAGCATCTGCAGTACCTATTATCTCTGAAAATTCCATGTTTTTTTTATCAGTTTATCAATCCTCAATCTATGCTAATGTGTATTCCCTTCAATTTCATAAGCACAGTATCAGGTAATAACCTCTTAGACAATGCATTATACAAATTCAAATACACTACATATACTGGTTTACACTTATCAGCCTGTAAGTACACCCTCAAAAAATTTGATTTGCATTTCATGTATCCAAGTTGACTCTGTGAAATCATTATATGATTTTCTAAGCATTCTGTCTATAAAACATCGAATAATAGATTCTAGCATTTTCTTGATGACTAGTTTCTAGCCATTTGGCCTGAAGATTCATGTTTGTTCTCCTTTCTCCTTTCTTGAATATTAGGGTTATATTTGATACCTTCCAATTCATGCAGTGGGCAAGGGAATTCTGCAAGATCCATTCAATATCTCTGTAACTGTTTCTTTTAAAACCCTAGTGTGTAGTCCAGCATGTCTAGAGAATGACTTTTAGTCCAAATTATTCCTCCAGCTTTTTTTCTTTACGCGTACTATATCCTTAAGTCACACATTATGACTCAACCATCCCTTTGCATATTGATGGATTGTTTCTGAGACTCAAAATCATTTTCATCCCCAAAGGATTCTGCGGAAATTTCTTGGGGCTCTTTTATCATTCCACTTCAATCATTTTTAGCTGATGCAGTCACATACGGCTGAATCTTCACATACTTAGACAATGTCCGTTTTGCTTCATTGGGATGGTGTGGTTGGAGGTGGTCCTGTCTTGGCTCTTTCTGCCCTACCATGTGTAATTTACTACTGGAATAAATAAATGAGAGCAAGATTAAGTGAGTTGAAAGCATTTGGCACAATTTTACCACTTGTCCATCTGGGGAAATGGTGGTGAGATACCTTGAGAGAGTGGGTAGGTAGCACAAAAGACATGCAGGGTTAGTCAGGTAGAAGAATTGGGTAGGTAAGAGTGAGTGGTAGAAGATGTTGCATGTAATATTGAGGATGGTAGAACATGAGCCTTGGTCAAGGGTGGGTGCAGTGACACAGAGTGAGTGAGCGCAAGGTGAGAAGAAGTGAGAGAAGAAGTTAGGACTTATAATGACAGAACCGTGAAGGTTCTTGACCTTCATCCTATATTACTGGGTATTCCTTCACACTCCTCAAACTGCAGTGACCCAGATGGAAACTGTAGATCTTTCTAGCCAAGCCTAGTGTCATGACCTCACCTGGTCCTTTGGGAAGAGGACATCACTCTGATGCACCATAACATTCACCAGGACCTCCAGGTCCCTTCCACAGAGCAGGGCACCAGTTTGCCCTTTTCTGCCAAGCTGGGGCAATGTCACTAACCATGCAGGGTTCTGGTCTGCCAAGTCTTGACCGAGTCCACAGCAAACTTTAAAAGTAGGCACTGGTGCCAAGGACCAGAGGCTATCCTGGCGGTGATGAGTACTCCTGTGTGCAGTGAGTGGAAGAATTAGGTGAGCATCAAACAAGAGTAGATTTTTAATGAGGCAAGTTTGAAACTATAGTATGAGAAAAATCAATATGCTGTGCAGAGAGAAACCCTGCATGAAACTTGAGAATAATAATGCTTTTGCCAAAACATAATAAGATTTAGCCCTTAGATACTGTTTCCTCAAATTAGGAGAAAGAATTGATTTATTCTGATTATTTTAAAGACAAAGGCATCTTTAGCTGGAAGACATGTTGATACGACAAGGGTCAATGTAAGGAATTTTGACACCTGTCCAAAATGGACATGCATCTGGGGGGTTGTGGCCCTAAATGAAAGCAGCCACTGAGGTGTGGCCACCAAACTCATTCTGTTCTGTAGCTCTTACTTATGGAAGAGTGCCTGTGAATTGGTGGTGTTGGAGAAGGGAACGCAAGGACAAAAGATGGAGTTATGACAGGCATGGGACAACTATTCCCCACCGTACTCCCAATCCACTTGACCTTACTGCCAATAACCTTGAAAATCTCTAGACTTTGGCAAGATGACCACAACAGCCACTTGGAAAAGTATTATTTAGGCTGTTCACCATCACTCATGAACAGGTGGTAGAGCTAGTGTACACTTAGCTCCTGGCAACCAGAGTAAACCCATGATTTACATGCAAAAAAAAGGAGTGTCATGCTCATCACCCATATACAGGCCCATCTGAAAATGGTATCAAGTTGGCCTAGGGAGACAGTGCTGTCATTGGTGCTATCATACCATTATCAGCAAGAATCCCTATTCAGCCAAGTGGACATGACTATTTGTCCACAGAATTGATGATGTAATACTGGTGCTGGAAATATTAAATCATATTAGAACTTGGAAAATTTGTTATGTACGCCATGATTGAATTCTTCAACAGTACCTTTGCATTTTAGGTGCTTTTAATTTCAAAATCACGAGCGGGTAGATAGGGTGACTCATACAAGAAAATGAAGGAGAAGGTATAGATTTAAAGTGATGTGCAAACGAAGCAAAACAAAAACTTTTTCACACAGCAAGTAATTAGCGTTTGAAATGCATGCACTGCCTAGGTATTTGCAGGGGGCAGGTTCAATTGAGGCATCCAAGAGGGTACTGCATGATTATTTGGAAAGAAAATGTGTGCAGGAATATGGGGAAAAGGCAGGAGGGTGGTACAAGTACAGAGAACCAATACAGGCACAATGGGCCAAATGGCCTTCTTGTGCACCATTACAATTATGTGACTCCATTTTAATTTTAGTTTCATTTCCAAGTAAGAGGAAAGCAACTTGTTGGTAATCCCATAACACCAGGTTACAGTGCAGCAGGTTTATTTGAAATCTCAAGCTTTCGGAGCGCTGCTCCTTTGTCAGGTGGAGTGAAGAGAAACACACAGGCACAGAATTTATAGGCAGAGAGATCAAAACATTGTACAAATGGTATGAATGGAGTGTCAACAGCTGAATAGCAAGTGAAGGGATAACCTATAGTCCAATTAATTGAGGCAGAGAGATAATTACAGAAACATTAAAAATAAAGTGATGCTGGAGACAAACCAAATGGCTGGAATGACATGGTAGGTATAAGATTTGTTTGCCAAGGGTCTAACCAAAGTAACAAGTAATCCAAAACTGTATAAACTAATTAAGGGAGAGAGATCATAACAAGTTATCAAGGTGATGGTGTCACAACAGGACAATAGGAAGATTTTACAGAAACAGAATGGTGTCATGGGGTCACATGTAGCGCGACATGAACCCAAGATCAAGATTGAGGCTGTCTTCATGGGTACGGAACTTGACTATCAGTCTCTGCTCAGTGGTTCTGCCACCTTGGAAGACTATAGCCTGGTGTTGTATGACTTCTGACCTTGCCCACCCTAGTTCAACACCAGCACCTCCACATCATGTTGGTAATCCAGTCAACTTTACAAAGAAGCTAAGATTGAGACTGTGCTGGGGAGGCCTTCCTATTTAATCTCTCCAGATTGTTGAGTAATGAGAGTAGCACTGTGTCCTCACACTGCAGCTATGGGATTCAGATTACACTGCATCCGTCAGATGTATAATGATTCAATAGCTTGAGAAATAACAGCTCAAATTTTTGTAAACATTTACTTCAAATATATTTGTCATTTTATCGGACAATAAAAGGTACATGACTTAATGTGTCAAATCAAAGCAGAATCGTTTTCTAATCTTTTTTGAAGTCATCATTTTCATCACATGAAAAATATATTTGGTGAGGAAATAGCTGTTTGAAGGTAAAATAATTTATATACATGAGTTAGTTGATTTTCCTACCTGATTATTTGGTTCTGTTGTAGAAAAAGCGATCTATCTGTTTTGGTCTTCTAATCATGTGTCAATTTAAATCAACTACTATTCAGTTACAAACCTTGAATTTAATCCTGGGAGACCACAGCCTGGTTTAAAAATATAGTTTTGCAGTATAGATAAAATAAATGCCTTAATCCATTCTCCAGCAAAGAATACATTGAGATTGGAATTGGTATCCCTCCAGCAGTGAAATAAATATTTCTGTAGATTGCAAAGTTATTTGGTTTCTTTGTGCTAACAGTGAGACTTTTGATCCATGGACTGTCACATGAAAAATGAACCAAATAAAGTAAATTTCATAATGTTGTGTAACAAGAAGTCTTATAAATTGCCTAACTTGCTGAATCAATTGGAATTCAACCGTTGCTCAGTTGGTAGCACGCTTGTTTCTGAGTCATAGGTTCGAGTTTGAAGCTCTTTTGTTGAAGAGGCGACTAGATGTGTTGCTGAGGGTCGTGCGGCTAATGTTGTCTTGAT
This sequence comes from Ginglymostoma cirratum, assembly GCA_024137785.1. Classification (NCBI taxonomy): domain Eukaryota; kingdom Metazoa; phylum Chordata; class Chondrichthyes; order Orectolobiformes; family Ginglymostomatidae; genus Ginglymostoma; species Ginglymostoma cirratum. Next base: position 14,222,747 of record JAHRHZ010000056.1, on the reverse strand, counting down.
AAGGCTTTTGAGAAGATGTTAAATACAAGACTAGTCAAAAAGCTAAGCACCCCCAAGTGATCCAGGACAGTTTGGAAAATTAGATCCAGAATTGGATTAGTAGCAGGAAGCAGAGGGTGATGGTTAAAAGTGTTTTTGTGACTGGAAACTTGTGTCCAATGGCGTACCACAGGGTTCAGCACTGGGTCCCTCTCTGTTTGTTGTGTGCATTAATTACGTTTACATGAATTTGGGGTCAGTAATTTCGCAGATGACTCAAAAATTTGTGGTGTGGTACGTAGTGAAGAAGCAAACTTAAAACTGCAGGGCAATATATATTCAAACTTGTCTGATGACTAAACAGCAACAAATGAAATTTAATCCAGGAAATTGTGAGGTGATGTATTTTGGGAGGACTAACAGGGCAATGGACTATCCATTGAATTGTAGGACCCTAGAAAGTACAGGAGACCAGAGAGATCTTGGTGAGCTTTAATGCAGCAGTACAGGTGGGTAAGCTAGATAAGAAGGCATATGGGATACTTGCCATTAGAGGTCAAGGCATTGAATACAAGAGCAAGGAGGTTATGATGGAGCTGGGTAGAACTTTAGTTTGGCCACAACTAGAGTATATGGTGTGCTTTTCTGTTTGTGACCATCAGAGACGGTGAGGGAGAGATTCATCAGGATGTTGCCTGGGATGGAGCGATTCAGCTATGAAGAGAGACTGGGTAGGTTGAGATTGTTTACCTTAGAGCACAGATGGCAAACGAGGGATCTGATTGAGGTTTACAAAGTTCTCAGAGGTATAGACAGAGTAGATAGGGTGAAACTTTTCCTTTTGTACACAGTTGTACCAGGGTACACAGCTTTAAGGGAAAGAGCAGAAGGTTTAAAGGGGATATGAGGAAAATTAAAATTCACCCAGATGGTGGTGGGTATCTGGACGCATTGCCCGAAAGGATGGCAGAGATGGAACCCTCAAGACATTTAAGAACTATTTAGATGAGTACTTGAAATGCATAGCATACAAAGTTGTGGGTAAATTGATAGAAAATGGGATGAGAAAAGATGGATATTTGCTGACTGATGCAATCACAATGGGTTAAAGATAACACAGTGTGAAGCTGGAGGAACACAGCAGACCAGGCAGAATCAGAGGAGCAGATTCTGCAGTTCTTGCCATCTCACAGTAGGTAGTAGGACCTTTTTCCATGCTGTAAAATAAATTTCCATCTCTGATTCTCTGACTCTAAATCCTACCCCAGGGCTTGAGCATAAAATCAAGGCTGAAAACCTGACTGAGTAAGAGCTGAACTGTCTTGGCCAATAATTATCCTTCAATCAGCATAAAATAACTCCAGAATATGGTTTATTGTAACATTTCTGACTGTGGGAGCTTGTTCTGTGCAAATTGGCTGCTGCATTTAGTATATTAAAATAATAGTAATACTTCATCGCTGTAAAGTGCTTTGAGATGTTCAGAGATGGTGAATAGTTCTATGTAAATAGAAGACTTTCTACTTCCAGTTACTGATTCTAATTCTTCTGAATAAGTATCCCTTTATGTGCAGGGGAAAACTTCCACTGTGCTATGGGTAGTAACCAAATTAACTAATTTTTAATTATCCCTGGACTGTTCTGGTAAACACCAAACACAGGAAGACTTTTCCCTACAATTAATAACATTTACTCTATTGAATAATAGCAGGTCTGTCATTTTCGCAGTGACTAATAACTATTCTGCTAAATAAACAGAAAATAATGAATGATCCTTGACCCAATCGATGAAATCTCTATGCAATTGCAAGCCATTTAACCGAATGTGACTTTATTACAGTAAGAAGGAAAACTAAATAAATATGTGGGCCCACAATAATATCACATCGGTCAATGGCATCACCAAATATTCTCTATAATTTTGTTTTGAGATGCATGGGTGAACACAGCAGCCATTTCGAACATACCCAGAGAATTTATTGTCAAATAGATATTGGATTTGAGTCTAAGTACAAACTGCAACAAGTAACAGGAGGACATTAATAAACTTGCAGCTTGAAAAACATAAAATTCAAATGTAGAGATAACACAGTGTGGAGCTAGAGGAACACAGCAGGCCAGGCAGCATCAGGGGAGCAGGAAAGCTGACATTTCGGGTTGAGACCCTTCTTCAGAAGAAGGGTTCAGACCCGAAACGTCAGCTTTCCTGCTTCTCTGATTCTGCCTCAGCTGCTGTGTTCCTCCAACTCCATACTGTGTTATCTCTGACTCCAGCATCAGCAGTTCTTACTATCTCTGAAATTCAAATGTAGGACATTTTGCAAGGGGTAGGGAGGTCATCATTTCTTGGAAAGTGCAAACATGGGTTGAGTTGAGAAACACAGTGATTCTGGTGTACAAATCACAAAAACCTGCAGCACAGGTTAACAAGGCAATAAAAAAAAGCCAAGCACCAAGTTTCAGAGGGAGTGAATTGAAAAGTGGGCAAGTTATGTTAAACCTGTATCAACCCTTGGAGTGCTGCGTACAGTCTGTTCATCACATTATAGTAGAGGTACTAGAAAGGATGCAGAGAAGATTTAAAAGGCTGATGCCAGAAAGTCATGGATATATCCTTCAGGACAGTATGATGGACTGGTTCCCTTTTCTTTTGAACAGACTAGGTTGAATGGTGATCTAATAAGGTCTTTGAAATGATGAAAGGTCTTAATAGAGTCCACAGAATGAATGTTTCCTTTTGTTGGGAAGACCATAACTGGAGCCATCAATATAATGTAATCACCGAGCAATCCAAAGGGGAATGCAGAAGAAAATTCTTTATTTACAGAACAGTAACGTGCAGCAAGTGATTGAAAGAAATAGTGTACATTCATTTAAGTGGAATGTAAACAAGAAAATAAAGGAGGACGGTAATGACAGGGATGATAGATTTAGATCAGGAAGGATAAAAGGCAGGTCAATTGGAGCAGAAACACCAAGATAGACTGGTTGTGCCCAATGGCCTGTTTCAGTTCTATACTTCCATGTCAAGGCTTCCTAAAGTGGCGTTTGGGACTCCCAAGTGATGTCACAAGCTGAAGTTTTGAGACCATGAGCTGTGAGGCATCATTGACCGATACGGAACTCTGTCTCCAGTCTCAGAGGTCTTCTCACTCCCAACCCTGCTCTCCCAGTTTTCACTGAAATCTCACAACAATGTTCAAGCCATGAAATGGGCTGACAATTTAGAAGCAGCATCCTATAAAATGTAATGTGATACACCTAAACGAGGAGATTTTACACTCGTAATAGCGCTGCTGTGAATTACCTGCAGTTGTAGAGTAAGGTTTGACTCCAGCACTTTTGGAGTCAGAAAACTAACCTGCTGAACTCGGCTGACAAATGTCGGTTCATGAGCTAAAAGTCCTTCAATCATCTTTTAAATTATGAGACGGACAAGTCCTGTGAAAAATATTTCCCTACTGGAAGCAAACACTTTGTCATTCAAGCTGCTGAAGGAGGTAAAACTGAAGCATGCTGCTTCTTAGCTGCTGTTACAAGGCTTTGACAGGGTTGTTGGAATAAAGCAGTCAAATGTAGGAATGCAAACACAGAATATAATTTAGTTTCCATGTTAGCAAAGGACTGAAAGCACCTCATTAAAAAAAAAGGGCCACTGGAGAGTTCATACTGTAACCATGAATACTGATGGAATGCACCCACCACACGGAGGTCATTTACAGGATTATTATTCTGAGCATCTTCAACAAATTACAGTGTAATCACAGTGCCTTTTTGAGAATGCTTTACTTAAGGGCCATGTTTAACCGTAAAACCTAGACTGAAGCTGAGAATTACAAGGAAGTTTAGCCATGACTGAATGATTAATCAACCTACACTATTACACTTCTGCACTGTAAATACATTTGAATTTAATTTTGACTGTTAAAGCTGGGAGATGGTGTGGAGTCTGTACTATAATAGTTGTCACTTTATGCACAATTAGTTTATAGTTCTGAGGAGCTGTTGCTATGGTAGACTCTTCCACCTAGATGCTCCCACGCCAAAGACAAACAATGATTTAATGTCAAAAGTAGTTCTGATGAAATATTGTTCACCTCAAACATTAACTTTTTCCCACTTTGAACTGAGGCTGCCACCTGACTGCTTCCAGCATTTTCCGATTTTCTTTCAGTTTTTCAGCATCTGCAGTCTTTTGCTTTTGATTTCCCATTAATTTAATGAATTAAACAAGCCATTATGTCATATTTTTAAATGCATCTAGTATAGGGGGCCTTGCATGGATAATAATGTTTCTATTTTATTCAACTGTTGATTGGCAATGAGAGAAAGAATGAATCCACAACTGTTTGTGATGGTTCTATAGAAAATCAGCAGGGCATTTTTCACTAATCCTGATCTTCCATAATAATTAAAACTCTGCTCAAAGATTTGTTCCCAAGTCTCACTGTTGTTTTTGCTTATCATAAAAGAAAACTTTGGAGGTATTTCCATGTCAATTTTCCCATTTTTAATTTGTGTTTTGTCAAGTGAGATTCATGTCACCTGGTCCACCATGGCTGGGAGTAATTTTTCTTATTCAACCTTCTGCTGTTTATTTCTTTAGTTATGCAACTGGGTTCTTGGGTGCCATTTTAAGGGAACTGAGTGACAGGAGAGATGGAAATACTTACCACTGCGTTGTCCTTCTAGCTTTCAACGTTGTTGTTGAAAACATGACTTGCAGGGATGGAAAGCTCATCTCTGCTTCACGGGTAGAGACCTGGAGGTGTTGGTAGATGGTCTGGCAGAGAAGAGAACATCGCTTTTTCCAACTGACCACCGCTGGAGGCCATGCTACCAGACACAGCCAGCTACACACACAATTTGCATCCTCGTGTCTCAGAGCTGTGTCCCAGGATGCCCAGCAGTTTGAAAGTCAATGATATTTTGCCACTATCTTCTCTGCACTATCTCACAGTCTCAGGGCCAACACGGTCTCTAACTCTGCCATTACCCATACATCTCACTGAGGCTCATAGACTACAACTCCTACTATTGCATGCATCATATCCATTCAACCGCACTCACCCACCTCAGATTCTGAACTAATAATCCTTTCTGCCAGCTATGCTTCTTACTGACACACTGGGGATTCCTCACCATCTGTCCTAGTCATGCTTCACTACTTTCTGGTCTTTCATCCACTCAATCCCACTTAACATTCCCTTTTTCACATTAAAAGAAACATTTGCCCAAACCCCTCCACTCCCTCAGGCTGATGTCTCAACAACACCCCACCTGACCTACCTTTAATCCATTGATAGCTAACAGTTGACCCGCAGAACTGACCATGGCACAATCCTGGGACTGCAAGGACATGGATTCTGATTTCTGACAGGTCCGACTACCTGACTGAGTATGGCCAACTTCCTATACTCTAATGGTATGAGAGTTACTGACCCTGACTGACTGTCGTCTCCTTCCATCCCACTGAAGATGTCTCCGCTTTGATGTTTCCACATCGCCATTTGCTGGAAGCGCATGCAAAGTGGTTTCTGTGTAAGCTGCTGGCACATGTTGCTGGTCTGACATTGATATTGCATGGTGCTGCGCAGCAACATATCCACCCACTATCTGACTGTTCCCCAATGTCACAAGCTGCCAGCCTCCCCCTCTTCACTTAAGGCTGACAGCTTGTAATTGCGTACTTGTGCTCAGAAAGCTTGTCAGCGGCTGGCAGTTTGTAAGTAACTGTTAAAGTGAGTGAGCACTCAGAAAACAAAGTAAGAGCTGTGCAATACATGAAATCTATGTGTATCCCAGTGCATGAAATGATCTGGCTGAAACATGCAAGTCACAGGTGCCCATGAGCTCCAAGGTGAAGTAAAGTTAAAAAGTGGTGTTCCTGAGTTGTTCCAAGAGCAGGCATGATAATGTGGTCAGGCTAGTGGTTTGCTGATACTGACTTACATGAATGAAAGCTCTCGGAGAATGAAGCCCATGAAGCATGTAAGGATGTTGTTGTGAAGAAGCATGTGGTTGATAGCAAAACAAGCATTAGGAATGCTGCAGCATGACATGTTGTGATTTTGCACTCTCCATGTTGTCAGTGAAGAAAAGAATTGTAGATGGAGTGTAAATAAGATGAGTTGATACTTTAATGAATTGCAGATTTATGGAAATAAGCTGGTCACCACTCAATGATGAGATTCTGAATTTGCCATTTGAGCCTGAGGGGAAATCAGGAAATTTTTCTCAATGCCAAGAATCTGAGGTTTCATTTACACACATTTCATCACCATTATTCTCACTGCTCCAGGAAAGGGAAAATTCTGCCCTTTGTGCATTGATTCACTATCAGTTTCTGCTGCTGATGGAAACCAATTCTACTTTATGGTGGATGAAAACTTGTCATAGTGTAAAGCTACACCAATCGTTAACATTATTTAAAGCTGTGATGGTTGAGAACAATGGGGTAACAAAAGTCAAAAGAAGAGAATAGCTTTAGTTTGACTCGCTGGTGAACCTGCTTACAATGTGGGTTCAGCAATTTTCATCCTGTCTGTACTCGACACACATTTGAAAGTGTCCTCAATTATTATTCAGTGAATGAAATGTGAAGGATAAATGATTGAATGTAACATTATTGAACCTGAGTGTAAGGCCCTGACTATGGTGTTATAATAGGTTTTCAACCATGTGACTAATACCAGGAACAAAAATGACTACAGAACTGAAATGGTGGTAATTAATCACTTTGCACCCAAGAAAAGTTACATAGACATCTCCCTTACCCAGCTCAATGTAAAGTATAAAAGGTGAATCAGCCCTTTATTTGGTGCCCACATTTACGAACAAAATAGCTTTCTAGAATGGAACTCCAAACACATGGCCAAAGATCACACTGCGAAGCAGCGATGTATGTTGGCATTAAAGAAACATGCGAATAAGCTGTTAGAATGATCAATTGAGTTGGCAATAAGCAAAGGTAATTGATCCAAAGATCACCATCAGGAAGTTAACTCTTACGCAAATTGTGGCTTATATCCACCTCTTGAGGATTTGCCCAAACTAAAAGAAAACCACATTTTACACGTAGAGAATATTTGCATATTCAAAGGAGCTAATTCCTTTTCTACATTTTGGGAAGTTACCTATTTAAATTGGGATCTGAACCATGATGTAAAACATGAGTAGACACATCCCAGTACCCTGTTCTGGATCAAAAATTGACACAATGAGCAGCTTGGCCCCAAATGTGTTGGAAATAATGAGAACTTCAGACAATTTTGCATCAGTTTGTTGGCTTATGTCCAATTATGCACACTTCATATTCTGTGATGATAATAAGTTAAAACATCTTCACATCCACTAATAAACATTTGGAGGGTAAGGAAGCCAGAACTTAACTGTGTTTTTTTTTAATCTACTCCTGGGACATGGGCATCGCTGGTTGGCCAATACTAATTACCTGTATCTACTTGCCCTTGAGATGGAAATGGTGAGCAGCCTTCTCAAACCACTGCAGTCCACATGCTGCAGCTGGGCCCACAATACCTTGAGGGAGAAAATTCCAGGATTTTGACGCAGCAACAATGACGGAAGAATGATATATTTCCAAGTCAGGATGGTGGTAGCTTGGAGGGGAACTTGAAGGCAGTGGTGTTCCCATGTATCTGCTGCCCTTGTCCTTCCAGATTGAAGTGGTCATGGGTTTAGAAGGTGCTGTCGAAGGACCTTTGATGAATTTCTGAGCACGTGTTGCAGATAAGACACGCTGCTGCTTCTGAGCGTCGGTGGTGGAGAAAGTGGATGCTTGAGAATGTAGTCCAATCAAGCGGGCTGCTTTGTCCTGGAAGGTGTCAAGCTTCTTGAGTGTCGTTGGAGCTTCACCCATCCAGGAAAGTGGGGAATATTCCATCACACTCCTGACTTGTGCCTTGTAGCTGGTGGGCAGACTTTGGGGACTCAGGAGGTCAGTTACTTGCTACAGTATTCCAAGTCTCTGACTTTCTCTTCTAGCCACTGTATTTATGTGGCTCAACCACATGAGTTTCTGGTCAATGGTAACCCAACGATGTTAATAGTGGGGGATTCAGTGATGGTAACACCATTGAAAGTCAAGGCATAGTGATTAGATTGTCTTTATTAGAGATGGTTGTTGCCTGGCATTTGTGTGGTACACATGTTACTTATCTGTTGGGCTTTGTTGACAATGAGGACATTTGTGGAGCCTCCTCGTCCTGTGAATTGTCCACCACCATTCACGACTGGATGTGGTATGATTGCAGAGCTTAGATCTGTTCCGTTGATCCATGTGGGCCCCATTTCACTGTGTGGGGCTTAAGCAGCAGGATCTGGTCAGAAATTAAAAAACACCAACACCAAAAAGATCAATCAAATAGCCCCTGAAAGAATCCCTCATCATGACAAAGGTTATGATCAGGTGATCTGGAGTGTTCTGTTGAAGCCTTAAGCCCTTCCAGCAATAATATGATAATGACCAACCTAAAATCAACTACCCTTCTGCATTCTTGTTATAGCATGTCAGTGACAAGGCATATGTGTGAGGGGCAGCGTAATTTTCATGTTGCTGCTCCAAGTGTCTTCGTAATATTTATACCATTGGTCTCTCTTTGCAATTTCTCTAACAACATTAGAAACCACAATTCTGTTTTGCAGAAATATTTCTGGGACTATCCTGGCAGGTGAGATCCCAGACAGAGTCAGGTGATAGAAACGGATAACAAGGTGATGAAAAGGACAGGATTGATCTTACCTGAAGCTCCTTGATTGAAACAGAAGCTGAAGCCCATTAAGTAGACGAGATTTTGGTTCGTTAATGAAATTAATGTTGTCATTGAAACTATCAAATTAAATGTTGTTCTTTCTCTCAACACTTGCAATAACTGTTGGATTTCGCAGCCCAGGAGTTATTCTGCATTGCACATATTGCAAGGTCAGAACAATTCATTATGCGTGAAATTAAAAAAAGCGAAGTGAGGCTACCGGCATCATTCAAGATTGGAGTCAGATTTATAGTGCATGAGATAAGATCGAGCACCGTCATAACAGAGAAAATGTGAGGCTCAACACATCTTGTAATTGGTAATCTAGGTGAAGTAATTGCAGTGTAATAGCATTTTGGGCATTCAGATGTTGTTGGGCATATGGAGATGTTCTGCTCAAAGGAACAATGAGATTTTAATACCACACTCTCTAATTATTAAAATTACCGGTGGCTAACAGCAGATCTGCATTGACGTCTGTACCAGAAGTACTTGGATCCTTATTCAAAGCCTCAAACAGCTCTGTTGGACAAAATAGGATCACCTTAACAGGTTTAACACTCAATTCTTAAGTAAAGTTAATATATACATACAGGTACTACTGCGATACATGTAGATAAATTACATTGACAGCACATAAATGGAAATTTAATTTCATGTCATTATTTTGAGAAAAACATTCTCAATGTTTACAATGAATTATACAGCAAAACATCTCTGCTGCTTGCAAAAATTAAAAACCCATTAAATTTGTTAATTTTGTTTCATTGTTTTGCTAATCAAATTTTCTTCTAATGCTTCCCCATGATACCATATAACAGACTGCAATCTTAAATACAAATTAGGTTTATATTTTGAATTAAATTTGAATAAAATTCTTTACCGTGGAGTCACTCACTGACCAATGTGGTTGACTAACACTTATATTGTAAGCAAAAGTTCCCTTGAACTTACTGCAGTTGGGGAACTTCCAATCTCATGTGTGTTTGTCATATGCCTTATTGTTTCCTTTAATAAAGAGAACAAATGCCATAGAAACAGGTTACTAGTTTTATCCACATCCAATTGTTAACGGTGATGGAAAATTAAATCACATCCTCAACACCAATTACAGTAGAAACCAGCAAAAGACAAGTATGAAGAATTTGAAAGTATCTTGAACCAAATGTACTAAGTACATGATCCACCTAGGCCTTCTTATAAGAGCTCCTCTGTTGTATATGGATCTAAAAGGATTAATATTGATGTGCACCATATGCTGATGCCATATGGACTTGTGGACAGAATCACTTAGATCGTAAAGGAGAGAGACCTACTGACAGGTCCTTCTCAAACTCTCTGTAACAATACCTATCATGTCAGTTAAACCAGTAACTGGTTGTTAACATTTAATAAACTATATCTCATTAGCTATAAGTGACTTTCCTAGTTATACCAGGAAGTGGTTTCCCTCTACCATACTCAACTAAGCAGACCCTGTAGTTTCCTATCCTGTCAGAGGATGATAGCAGAAACCTTTATCACAAGCAACAGTTCTTACATATAGTGAGTTGGCATGTTCCATTGTTAAGGATATCAATATTCAACCATTTGAATTCTTTCTGTATGATTTCAAAAATTGATTGATTGTACTGGACATATCAATGCCAATAGGATCTGACAGCATCCTAGCTCCAGCGCTGATGATGTGCTGTAGACTAGCCACTTATCTAGCTAATTCGAGTATGTCCACAGCAAGAATATCTACTCAGCACTAATGTAAATTGTAAGTAGTTGATGCCCCATAACTGGTACCTGTGGCACCTCACCAGTTATAGTTTACTAACCTGAAAATTACCCATTTATCCTGACTCTCTGCTTCCTGCTAGTAAATCCTCGAACCATGCTGATACATTATCCCCAACATCATGAGCTCTTTTCTTGTGTCATAAACTTTTATGTGATACCCTATCAAATGCTTTTGGAAATCCATAAGTCACTTGTGACAATGCACTCCATCTTCTGAATTTGTAGTTTGAGGTGGGGGGTGCTTCCATTCAGCAAACTTGATGGTACATCTGTGAAGTCAAGCAGGCTATTAACTTTGGATAAATGAGTTAAAATTAAGGGAGAACCATGTAAAATTAATAAATATCAAACAAGGCATACACTTAAAATTAGTGAACATTTATGGTGAGTGCCTGAAATTTCTGAACTGCAAATGTGTTTTCTCCCACAGACTTAAATACTTTGGCAATATACCCCTGTAAAGAGGTAGATTAATATCTGGTATGAAAGAGTAGGAAAAAAGGATAAATGCAAACGTAATTGAATGTTGTGCTGAATGTAACAGTTCCTGGGGGAGTATGGATGTCTTGTGGCAATAAAAGTAAATGATTACAGATGTCGGTATATAAAATGGATATTCTCAATTTTGCTTGACTTGCATTCAGGAGAAATATTGTGGAAGGTTCACTCGGTAACTGGTCCACCATTTGGCCTTCTGATTGGGCAGCAAGGCTTTCCTGCCTCTTGCCTGCCACAAAATCATTACCCTGAATGGCCCAAAAGTCACATGCAGTCTTGAAATATGGGCAGTACATTTGTTGCTGTAAACTAGTGGAAAAGGCAACTTTTGGAAAATAACCCAGACAATTTTCAACGACTGGGGGAGAGTCCACTGAAAGACCTGCACTGCCTACTCTGGTAAAAGCCTTCAATATTGTGAGACAGTGTAACAGTTCAGAGGTTAATTACCAGTGAAACTTTCACAGGACCAGAGCAGTAAGGATGGGAAGTATTGGCGGATCAGAGTCAGGCAGTTACTTTGCTCAGTGGTTGTTGCAAGAAATGCATCCAGCAGAGACTTTGAATTGCAGAGCGATAAGTGATGGCAGGCAGAAGTTCACATAGTGAGAATTGTGCGGAAAGTGTTGTAGTGGGATCGGCAGCAAAGGTCGGAGGTTGGTACTCAGAGTGCCTTCCTGATGTCAGGCTCATCGATCTAGCACTGAGGAAAAGTCCTACTACCACTCCCTCCCCTGGGGGATCACAAAAAAAACTACACAAACTTGCATATTGTGGAGACGTGCCTTCCCCCTGCAGGGTTAATAGCAGCAATAGCAGGAAGAGATTCTTATTTGGGCATTAATTAAGGGTTTTAATTGATGTTGGAATGGGAAGGTTGCCTGGGACCTTTTTGACACCAATTTAATCTGGTTCGAAGTGGTAGGGTCTCCACCGATTATCATTTTTTATTATTCATACATGGCATGGCATCACTGACGAGCCCAGCATTTATTGTCCAGCCCTAATTACACAGGGGGCAGCTAAGAGTGTGGAGTCATATGTAGATTAGACCAAGTAAGGGTGGAAGTTTCCTTCCCTAAAGGATATTAGTGAACCAGCTGGGTTTTTCCAACAATCGACAATGGGTTCATAGTCATAATTAGAGTCTTAATTCCAGATATTTATCAAATTCAAATTCCACCATCTGCCGTGTTGGGATTTGAACCTGGGACCCCTGTACATTAACTGGGTCTCTGTTGGATTAACAGTTCAGTGATAATACCGCTAAGTTATCACTTCCAGTTTCCAGTGAATTAAATGACCCCCATTCCAACCTCACTATGGGGGAAGGCATAAAACAGCAACATTGTTTTTCCAGCAGGACCACCTGTCCTATATGCTGGATATTAAGGGATAAAAGTTTAAAGTTTATAAGTTAAGTTAAAGATAATGAAGTAAAATGCTGATATATTTGCTCTCATAAAATATGTGCTTAATAAGTACATGTTAATAAGATCAGAAAATTACTTTGATCAAGTCATTTATTTGAAACATTTCTTATATCCAACAGATTTCATTCAACATTTCCCTTGATCAGCCTTTTTCACACAATTTTAATGAACAACTTTAGCATAATTATAAAACGAAAGTACCTAGGTTATACAAAATTATTACTTAGGAACCTTATTTGACAAATATTTAAATTACATAATTAATTCACTTCATTTGCTTTACTTGGTTTCACTCTAGTTTAACTAGATTTTCAATATTTACTGCAATGTCAAATAATTATTCTCTACATCCTTCTCAAAATCATCAAAATTAAAATCTATATCTACATCTATTCCTCAATATTTGCTAATACACTGAATATGTCATCATCAGTTGTCAAAGGCAACATCTTTAGTATCACTCTCTACATTTACAATGTTGCTGCCTGCAGTTTCATTGTTGAAATGTTAAATATTTCTGGATGGATCACTTTAGAATTTCTTCTTTCTCATGACAGAAGAAAAGAACTCCTTGGTAACCCTACTCATTTGAGGTGTTTTTCAAGAAATGTTTTGATTTTGATGTGTTCTCTAGGGACAAGTGGCTCACTTATGGGTGGCAATTGAGCTTTACCACATACTCAACACATTGAAGGCGGCTCATTTCTCCACCTTGTTGTGCCACAATGTTCTGATCTTTTGGTAATATATTACAGACCTTATTCTAAGCGTTGGATGTGTTATGTCCCTTGAGACACCATCCACCCACTCCCTGTCCTGTTGAAAAAGATGGCTTCCCTGCAGCCATTTCCTGCTGAACAGAATGTGAGTGAGTCTTTTATCTCTCTCCCCATCCCAAAACCATGTGGAGGAATTCCCACCTGGAGCTCTGTATTTCTAGAAGTGCCAAGTTTGAGTGGTGGTCACTTCAAAGATTGCAACCAGCCTGGAAGAAGAGTTAGTTATACAGACTGGACTGAGGAGAAATCTGGGGTGTTGGTCAATCTGGTTGGAATCTTCAACAAGATGGGTGAGGAGCGCAGGTCAGAAGGGCTTAAAATACGGGGGCTGTGGTTAAGAGGATGGGGGATGTCTTGGGGTGCTGGTGGATCTGTTCTTGCAGTGAGGATTCTTTTGATGGGCCAAGGGGACTGCTGCCTCACAGTGCCAGGCACCCGGGTTCAATTCCAGCCTCAGGCAGCTGTGTGGAGTTTGCACGCTCTCTCTGTATCTGTGTGGCTTACCTCCAAGTGCTCCAGTTTCCTCCTATAGTCGAAAGATGTACAGGTTAGGGTGGATTGGCCATACTAAATTGCCTATAGTGAGCAGGGATGCGCACACTAGGTGGATTTTGGGAAATGCAGGGTTAAAAGGAATGGGTAGGGGGTTGAGTCTGTGTGGAGTGCTCTTCGGAGGATTGGTGTGAGCGTGATAAGCCAAATGTCCTGTTTCCATACTGTACGGATTCTATGATTCTATGGGGACCTCAAAAGAAAACTCTTCCTTCTTGCACCATACCAGCCCACCCAACAAAAGTTGTTGGGCTCCCTGTTTAATGTGCATTAATTTAATGGTGTGGGTAGAAGGGAGTCCCCCTTAGAATGGGAGACAAGTCAGGGCAGAGTATGTTGCCAGCAGAGAGGCTACATGCTGTATTTTAAGATTCCCTCCCCCCAGTTTCAAACACTGGTGGGGAAGACAAATTTCACCCCATAATTATGATGAAGATCATCAGTGATAGCTTCCTTATGGGGACTTGGTCTCTGAGAGCATTCTTTTTTCTTGTATTTGGAAGCTCTGTCAATTCCTTGCCTTTTAATTTTCCCAGGGTGAAGTCTGTGTCTTTACCAATTAATTCATAATCTGTTGATGGAAGTCTTTAAGATAATGAACGCAGGTGATAAATCATAGATTTCCACCTATGAGGAAGACCAAAAGACCAAAACTACAAGTCACAAATAAGTACAATGATGAATTCAGGAGAAACTTGACAGAAAAGTGGTAAAACAGATTATTGAGGCAAACATAATTAGCAGCATTTAAAGCCATGCTAGATGTTCATAAAATGTAGTTTGATCTTAGCATTAAGGCCATGGGATCAGTGATCAAATTACATTCAGCTCTCACTCATTTGTATGTATCTGGGGCAATGTAGAGTTAGTTTTGTTTATATTACAGCATTGCATTTTGAGAAACAGTGCCTGATCTCGCTTGAGTGACCTTCAGTGATCTGGGTTGCTGATAAAGTAAGTGATTTCTCATTTAAAGAAGAGCTACCTAGAAACCAAAGGCTACAACAACAATAACTCTGCCATAATTTTACTGTGCAACAGCATAGATGCAAGAAATTCTGGTACTTGGGTGATATTGCAAACAACACGTCTTGAACTGTTTAAATGTAGCATCCAAACTCTGAATAATTAGCTGCCTTGGAATCACTCCAGAGTAACTGCTATTTTTATAACATTTGATCTCTGATTAATTTTTTTGGATATTTTTGGTTATGTTCTTCCGTCGACAGACAAGGTGAATGTCAATGGTGATTGCAGGCATATTCTCTGCCACTAATGCAAGTTTCACACACCAAGAATTCAACTAATGTGGTACTAGCAGTACAAGTCTATCAAGAAATAATTTGCAATGACTTTTATGGTCTGTGTGTGTTATAATGACATAACTCATACAGTGAAAAGATTGTGTAATGAAACAATCCAAAAATGTATCCACATTTATGACTCAATTTAAATTTTGAAGAAGTGTTTGAGTTTCTGCCTGTGATATGCTGAGAAATGAGAGAAAATAGTTAAATTCAAGGCCATAAGACCGAGAGAAGTCAATTTAGCTCCTGGCAACCCTTCCATCATTGAGTGAGATAAGGCTGATCTGTGACCTAACTCTATAGACCTATCCTTGTTCCTTATCCCTTAATACACTTGCTTGATTATCATCTGTCACTCTCAGATTTAAAATTAATGATTCATCGATCAACAGTTAGTAGTTGCAGAACAGAACTCCAATCTTCTACCATCCTTTGTGTAAAAGTGTCCCCTTAATTCATTCTGGAATGCTTGGGCCTGAATTCTAGTCCTCTATTCCTAAATAGTTTCTGACTACCTATCTTTTTGTTCCTCTTAATTTGCTATAAATTGGATCGACTTATGCTTTAACTTGCTAAATTCCAAAGAATACAATCCTGGTTATGTGTAATCTCTGCTGACAGTTCAGCCCTTGGCAATCAGCTAATATTCTATTAAATCGAGGTCAGAAATCACACCACGCCAGATTATAGTGCAACAAGTTTATTTGAAAATACAAGCTTTCAGACCCTCAGTCCTTCTTCAGGTGTTGGTGAGAGAGGTAGTATCAAACATAGCGTTTATAAGTAAAAGATCAAATGTTCACACCACTGATGAGAAATGTATTAAACAAACCTAAGATGCTGTTAAATCTTTAATCAGTTAGAAGGTTTTAATTGATTATAATGTATATGTAAATCCCCGAGGCATAGTACTTTGGCAAAACCATGCAGACACTATGACAGTGGACGAATGGACACCACACAACAATCACCAGACAGGGATGTTCCCTCCCAGTGGGACAGCACTTCACAGGTCAAGGACATTCGGCCTCGGATCTTCAGCTAACCATCCTCCAAGGTGGACTTTGGGATACACAACAACGCAGAGTTGCCAAGCAGAGGCTGATAGCCAAGTTTGGTCCCCATGAGGACAGCTTGAACAAGGACCTTAGGTTCATGTCGCACTATAGGTGACCCCACCACACTATATACTCTCACCCACACACTCACCCATACTCACACACACACACACACAGACACACTCACACAAATCCTCTGTCATACACACACTGTCTCTCACACACACACACACAGTCTCTCTCTCTCTCTCCCACACACACACACTGTCTCTCCCACATGCACATACACACAAGCAGACTCACTCTCTCCCTCACACACACACACACACACTGTCCCTCTACCCCCCTCACAGACATGCACACGCACACACATACACTCGCCAACACTCTCTCTCTCCTTCACACACACACGCGCGCACATACATGCGAATCTATGGGGTGAATTTGTATTTGCAGAATCGTTTTATCTAGTTCAAAAAGTACACAATTTATGGACAGTCAGTCACTGAGGAGTTGTATAAATTTCAACTTTAGAAATAAAACCAGTCTGACTCCAAACTAAAACACAAATTCTAAACAAGGCCTCACACCTTATATGCGTTGTGTGACCCAAAATATCACCGTTTCTTTACATTGATAAAACCTTTAGTTCTCTCAGGACGTGACTTGAAAGGAATTTGGAGATTTACATATACGTACTAATCAATTAAAACTTTCTAACTGATTTAACAGATTTAACAGCATCTTAGGGTTGTTTAGTACATCCTCATCAATTGTGTGAAAATTTGATCTTTTACTTATAAATTCTGTGTCTGGTACTACCTCTCTCACTAACACCCAACGAAGGACTGATGCCCTGAAAGCTTATGATTTCAAATAAACCTGTTAGACTATAACCCGGTGTAATGTGATTTCTGACCTTGTCCGTGCCGGTCCAACACCGGCACCTATGCATCACTGTTAAATCTATACCACTCTTCTTTCAGCCCAGGTCTTCTCCCAGTACTTGCAAGTGTGGTGAAACCAGGGCTTTGTATAGCTGAAGGATGTCTTCTATTCCCCTATATTCCAGACCTTGAGAGACAAGGGCCAGAACAGTATTTTAAGATGTGCACAATGGTATCACTGAAGTTTGTATAGATTTTAGGGCACCTGAATTTGTGTAATTATACAATTAGAAGGAAAACACATAAATCTGAAAATACCAATTTGTAAATGTTACATTCACAGCTCCAGTAAAGTGTAACAAATGGGCTGAATATTGTGGTCTAGAGCTATAATTATCTAATCAGTAAGACAGGAAATCAACCATAATTAGATAACTACAAAGGCAGAAGAATCCAATGAATAGCTTAGGACCAATTTTGTGAAAATAATTTGCAACACAAACACATTTGTGGAAATGCTCATGTGCAAGTTCTGACAACAAGATTTATTCAGTAGCCACAGAAAATACTAGAACCGCAATGCAGAAGTACCAATGATGAAAAGTTAGCCATGGTTTAATTGGTAACACTTTTAAGTGAGTCAAATCATTGTGGATTCAAGTCCTATTCCAGGTTCTGACTGCAACAATCACAGATAATACTCCAGTGCAGTACTGCAAGTGTGCTTTGCTCTTGGAGGTATAGTCATTTGTATAAAATGTTAAACCACAATACTGTTTCTTCTCTCTGGCAGGTGCAGAAACTTTCTTCTCCTTGAATGCAGTGAGACCTGCTAAGTATTTGCAGCATTTTCTGTTTTCAGTTCGGAATTCCAATATCTGCAGCATTTTGTTGTTGTATTTCTGCTCATTATAGAATGTGCTCATTGTAGAAATTGCTCAGAATTGAAAATATTTTCATGATTAAGTCTGCACACTATGGAACCAATTCATGATAGAGCCAGTAAATTTTCATTCCATTCACTCCAGTAGAATGCAAATTGCAAAGGTTCACTAGGAGGCAAGCAATCCCAATTATGGCCCATTTGTAGAAGGCAAAAAATTCCCAAATGATCATGTTTTATTTCAGTCAAGAGACAACAAAGTAGGGCTGCTGTATTGAGGATGCGAGATCCCATTGCACTATGAATAGATGTTTATCTTACTTAATTATTAATTTGCATTATAATAACATATTCTAGTAGTTTAGATGAAATAACACACATTAAATAAAGAATATTCAGATTTTTCAGTTTATTGAAGTATATATTTTCCAATAGTATAGAATCGAATTAAAACTATTTATACTTCCTTAAATTGTAAATAGATACTTCTCCATTTGTTAAAGTTTCAGGGCTACCCTGATCTAAAGAAAATATGAATAATTATGGAATTATGTTCTAATATAAAGCTTATTGTAAAAATAATTCTATCTTATGAACTTGAAGTAACTGCAAATTTTGTTTTAAGAAAAAATGAGTCCAATTTTGTTTTCCCTTTATTCTTTCCTGGCATGTGAGGATTGGTAGCAAATTACTGTTGAATTGAATGGCTGGATGGGTCATTTCAGAGCACAGTTAAGAATCAATCACAGCCTACCGCTATACTAGTCTGAAAATGCCAGAACTTATTTGATCTCACAAGCTAAGCAGGCTCAGGTCCTGGTTAGTACTGGATGGAGACCATCTGGGAATACCAGGTGCAATAGAAGGACTCCAGTGGTGCAGAGGTAGTGTCCCTAATCCTGGACCAAGAGGTCCAAATTCAAATCCCACCTGCTACAGAAGTGTGTAATGTCATCTCTGAACAGGTTGATTAGAAAAATAGATTAAATTTAAAAGAAAACAATAGACCAGAGCACATAAAGATGGCACATTACCCTCCCTAAAAATAAATTAATGAACAGGCTTGTACAGCAATCCGTAAATGTCTTATGGTCAGAGCTACTGAGGCTATTCCAGATTTATTTATTGATTGGAATTTAAAATTCTACCAGTTGCTGTGGTGGGATGTGAACCTGTATTCTCAGAGGATTAGCCTGAGACTCTGAATTACTGATAAAGTAATATTATAGCTGCACCACCCTTTCCTCAGGAATGCTAACTTTTAAGTATTATTATATGTGTATTCTCTTTGTAATCAATAACTCCAGGCTCTGCTCCACTTAGTTTTCCTGTGATGATATTCTCACCTAGTACCTGATTCTCTTTGTTTCAAAAACGTGTCTAGGTCATCTTTTCATGCTATCTTATTATTTCTTTTCTCAATAATATAATGTAAAAAAAGCAGTTTGTTTTAATAACCTTAAATAATGCATTCACACCCCCTGTCAAATTCCTGAAGAGAATCCTATCTTGATTTGGTAAGACGTGGAAAGACTTTTCAATATTGTTCAAGGGACGCACACTTACTTATAAGCTGCTGCTCATTATGCAATGCAATTTTTCATCTCTAGACAGCGTAGTTATTTGTTTCATTTAGTACTGTGGAAATCAGAAGCCAACAATAAATTGTTTAATTTCTTTCTGTGCAATTCTTAGAATCTGATGAGATGAGATGATCAGGGAAGGAGTCAAAGTGAATTGCCTTTACATTATTCAATTTTACGCTACTTCTGTGGTGATATTTCAAACAAGTCTTATCTGTCAAGCCCAAACAGGCCAAGTATGACCAGCAATAACATAATTACTCTTAGCAGCTGAGAGAATCTATATGATTTACTTATTAAAGCTATTAACAGGCAAATAGTTAATTTCTAATCTTTTGCTAATATTCAATAATCAACTTTTCACTCAACAGTAATATTTTCCATCAATATCACTTGTAATGAATTTCTTTTCTAATATTTTGAAGAACATTGGCTTTAATGACCAGTTAATAAATAATCCATTGGTCACTAGTTCAGACCAAATATTTTGGATGAGGGACAGTATCTAGTATAAGGAGAAATGAAGAGATTATTATTATTTGCTAGACTATGTTATATAAAGTGAAGGATTAAATTATTCAGGGGTTTTTCCAACACTCCTTTAACCTTTGACAAAAGATCCATGAAAACTGCACAGAAATATCTTAAGCGTAAATACCCATTTTATTGATGAAAGGACAGCACGGTGGCTCAGTGGTTAGCACTGCTGCCTCACAATGCCAGGGACCCGGGTTCAATTTCACCCTCGGGCGATTGTCTGTGTGGAGTTTGCACATTCTCTCCGTGTCTGTGTGGCTTTCCTCCAGGTGCTCCGGTTTCCTCCCACAGTCCAAAGATGGGCAGGTTAGGTGGATTAGCCATGCTAAATTGCCCATTGTGTTCAGGGATGTGTAGATTAGGTGGGTTATAGGGGGATGGGTCTGGGTGGGATGCTCCAAGGGTCAGAGTGGACTTGTTTCAGGGCCTGTTTCCACACTGTAGGGATTCTATGATTCTATGATTTCTTGGGGTTCCACGACTCAGCTGCTGAAATTACAGCATTGGGTTGAAAAACCACAAGAAATAAATGTCAGGAAATTCAGGGTCACCAGTTCTATGATCTCTGGAAAAGTGAAGACTAAGAGGTGACCTGTTGGAAGTCTTTAACATAATGAAAGGGTTTGATAAGTTAGACATATAAGACATAACACTTGTAAGTAAGAACCAAATAAGGGAGGCATAAGTATAAGATAACCGCTCATTAAAAATGTTCAATAGGAGAAAGATCTTTACAAAGTAAATAGTTGGAATGTAGGGCTTGGTCAGCCACTTAAAAGTCAACCATGCTGATGTGCTTCTGAAATCATATACAGCCAGATTAGATCATATATGGCCAGGCAGCGTCAGAGGAACAGGAAAGTTGACATTTTGGGTCGGGACCCTTCTTCAGAATTTCTGAAGAAGGGTCCCGACCCAAAATGTTATCTTGTTGTGGGGTTTGAATTCACATCACGTAATTATTAATCTCAGTCTCACTGGTCCAGTAACATAACTGCTGCTCTACCACAAACCACAAGTGAACACTGAAAATACAGAATCAAAGGAAAATGCTTGAAATCTGAAATAAGAACTAGAAATACTGGATCAAAGAATAGCATTTCTGGTTGATGATCGTTCAGCATAAGTAATGATGATATGTTGGATCTGAGGGTGTCATGTGACCATGCAAGAGGATCGAGCAATTGGGAAAACAAGTGATATTTTGGCTTTCTTCACAAGAGTACTTGATTACAGAAGTAAAGATGCCTTGAAAATAGGCGACAGGTTTTGATAGAGGATCTGGATCGGCACAGACTTGGAGGGCCGAAGGGCCTGTTCCTGTGCTGTAATTTTCTTTGTTCTTTGTTCCTTGCTGTTACTATATAGAGCATTTGTAAAAGTCTCCTTATCAAAAGAACAAGATATTTGCTGTAGAGAGAACGCAATGACATTCACCAGCAAAATCCCTGAGGAGAGATTGAGGAGACTGGACCTGACTTTTCCGGAGAGATCTCATTGAAACTTAGGAAACTTTTCTGCGGTGTGTGAGAGGCTCGAAATACACTAAATATTTCCCCTGACCTGTGATTCTAGAATCAATGAACATAGTCTCAGAATAACATGTAGGTCATTCAGGACTGGGATGAGAAGGAATTTCTTCACTGAAATGGTGATGAATCTTTGGAATTCTCTACCCCACAGAGCTGGAAGTTCAATCATTTAGCATGTGCTAGACAAATTGATAAATTTCTGAATATCAATGACATCAAGAGATATGGGGATGATGCATGAAAATGGCAATAAGGTAGGTGATCAATAATGGCCTAATTCATTGATAGAACAGTCCCACTGGGCAGAATAGCCTACTTGTGCTCCCATGTTTCTATAATAGGGTTAATTGACAAAAGAGGGCTCATGTTTCACAGAGGTTGTGTCCTTCCCTCTCAGCCAGAAGACCTGGGTTAAAGTCCTTCCTGCTCTAGAAATGTGTAATAGCATCTTGGAGCAGGCTGTTTAGAAAATATCTTAAATCAAAAGAGAAGGAGACACATGGAGAGCATAAACCTCAACATGGACCCATTGGGGGTGAATGGTTTGACAATAATTTATATGAATAGAGGTGATGATTTACAATGAACAAGATGACAAACATTGTTAGCATAGCATTTACTTTACAGTAATCTTCTTCATTCTATAATTTTTTGTGAAATTAAGATACTCGTAAATGTTAAAGCTTTTGACTTCTGTTATTCAGTTGCACTAATGACTATGCTTCCACTGCTTTAGAACATAGAACATAGAACATAGAACATTACAGTGCAGTACAGGCCCTTCGGCCCTCGATGTTGCGCCGACCTGTGAAACCAATCTGAAGCTCATCTAACCTAGACTATTCCATTATCATCCATATGTTTATCCAATGACCATTTAAATGCGCTTAAAGTTGGCGAGTCTACTACTGTTGCAGGCAGGCCATTCCACACCCTGACTACTCTCTGAGTAAAAAACCTACCTCTGACATCTGTCCTATATCTATCGCCCCTCAATTTAAAGCTATGTCCCCTCGTGCTAGCCATCACCATCCGAGGAAAAAAGCTCTCACTGTCCACCCTATCTAATCTTCTGATCATCTTGTATGTCTCTATTAAGTCAGAAGAGAAATCTCTACTAATGACCCTTCACCCTCTGAGAGGAAAATCTTCTCATCTGCAACTTAAAAGTGTGACTTCTTATTCTTAATCTACATGTGCCCTTGTTCCAGTCTTCCACACAAAGGGAAACATTCCCTCAGTACCCACCCTATAACATGAGAAAAGGATTGGAAATCAATGTAGTGGAGAGGGGATGCAGTCAATCTGACAGTGGGTCCAGGAAGATGGTTCACTTTGAAACAAACTCACCTCTAATACTTTCAGAGCAATCTGGTCAAGCCACCCCTGCTTCCAGCAGGATATTTGCTCACCAATTTGCCTGTTAAATCAAAAATAGCAGCAAGCTGGTTATGGGCAGCGTGTCATTTTTTGACTTAGTTATCCCAATCCTACCAAAACCAGACAGGAAATGTTTCCAAAATCAGACCCTTAGTACATGTGTAGCTTTAAAAAAAAGCACTATACAATGCTTTAAATCCAACAGTACTGGAGAGAAATGTTAGCTCTGATTCAAATGTCTGAAATCAGCTCAAATATTAAAGGTTCTTCTTCCTTGCCTTCTGTACTACTCCCAATTTTGCATCTGGAAATGAAGAAGTTAAGTGTGTAGCAAAACTGATTTGAGAAATCTGATGTATTTTAATGAGCTTTAAGAGAATCACGTGGCAGTTGTTCACGAGGGATGATTAAACAGTTCACGTAACAGGGTGTCAGACCTAATTCAGTAATATGGCAGGTAAACTGTTTAGCACAGTCTCCATTTATCGAACTTTGTTGTCATCTTTAAATTAACTGGCATCATCTTTTTTGTTGGTGAAAGCCAAGTGCCATCAGAGGCTCTACTAAAAATTTAAACACCCAGTACATAGGTACTGTTCTATGCTTTCAAGCAGTTCACTGCACTTTGTGTACTAACGCTCTTAAAAAAGCTGAATATCACTTTACCCAAAGGCATTGTAATCAGATAAGTCATAAACAGTTTAAAAGCCTGAGCCTAGTGTTTAATTTTTGTCTTTGGGAATGAAAAAGTCCCAACATTTAGTTATTTCAAAGCAGACCTCAAATTATCAAGAAATCTGAAAAACATGACATGATCATAATGACCTATAGTTAGTGAACCGAACACGGAAAATGTAATCCCAAACTGAGGTACTGTTCCATAAGCTTATGTTGTGCAATTCTGGAAGGGAGAGTCCATTTATGTAAAATGTATACTATGGTACATTGTCACCTAATAGACTTGGAGTTTTGAAGTGAACAGCAGTAATGAGAGAAATACCTTAGTCTTTATGAGGTGCAGGTAACTAGCAGAAATGGGCTTTGTCTGGCATGATTCACAAATTTAACAGACATTTATACAAATCCTCAAAAGTTCAGCAGACAGAATTTTGAGCAAGGTACAAATTATTACATTCATTTTTCTCTAACGTCCTTCAGCCTGACAACCCCCCGATAAACTCTGACATTCCAATATTGGACTCTGCAATGCTGAACTAATTCACCCAGCTATTGACTATGTTTTCTGATCTCAGATCCTAAACTTTGGAAATCCCTCCCTAAAATTCATTTTTTTTAAAGAGGGTGTGATGGGCTCAACAGCCTCTTTTTGCACCATAACAATTCTGTGATTCTATAAATAAAACATTCATTCAGTTGCAAATAAATTGATGATATATTGTATATGGGCGCAAAATGATAAAAGAGGTCAATATAAGTGCCGAGTAGTGAAGAATTAACTGCATTCAATGGTCTGAATTGTTTATTTTTATCTTTTATTTTTCCCTCAGGTTTTTACCAGATATGGGAAGTGCTACATGTTTAACTCAGGAAGTGATGACAAGCCTCTACTGACTACCGTGCAGGGGGGTACCGGCAACGGCCTTGAGATCATGTTGGACATTCAGCAGGATGACTATTTGCCAGTCTGGGGTGAAGCTGGTAAGAATGCTTTCCTCCTTTTCTAGCAGAATTGTAGGACTGGGAGGAAAGTTACAGCCAGAAATTATGTGAAGCGAGAATTTCATATTTACAAAAGTGTTGAGCATGTACTATCATTATTTTTATGATCCCAATAGCTCCATCTCTACATTTGTAAGATTTCTCAAAACCTACTTATAAAGAAAAATCTGTTTGACTTAATTTACAAATGAACCAAAACTTTCTTTAATATGAAGCAGTGAATGTTACAGCCAGGAATAATTTAAATGGCAAAACAGCTCCTCCCTCTGTTGTAATCGGTGATTTAAATAGGTTTGTTGTTACTAGTACTTGGCATCCAGAGAATAAAATAATTAAGTAGTTCCCATTTGATTACGGTTGTACTAAACATGTAAGGTAAAACATGGATGTAGCGGACACAGAGATTTATCTAGACCATTCTTCCTTGACTGGTTTCCTAGACATGACATCATAAATCTCAATTTAAATCTCAATTCAAAAACATTGTGTTCCGTATCATATTCAATAATCTCTTTTTTGTACTTGTTAAAAGTGCTGATTCTTTTTTTCACTTTGTGTTAATTTATAATGTGAATTGCTGGAATCAGCAAGCAAGAGTTAAAGCAAAAACTCACACAATGAAACAAAACATCTGTTCTGTTCCAGATGAGTTGCCTGTTAGGTTCTTCATGACTGCAAGTTGATAAGTCTGAGAATAAAATAAATTGCAGGTGACAATGCAATTGGCTGGAGTTTTTGTATTTAATGACATGCATCCTTGCCACTGCCAAGAATTGCTTTTCTTCAGGGCTGATAAATTATCCTTGTTCTAATGTAGGATGGGAAATAGAGTTGTTGGTTGTTTTATTCCACACTCAGAGCATGTTGACAAGCAACCTGATCTTGTGTCAAATACTCATTTCAACGTGGGGCATCAGCTTTGATTTCTCGCTGTTTTGTAAACCTTTTGAAAAGGACACAAGGCATAAAGATTGAACTGCTGTCTGTAATGGACAGCTAGAGGTCAGAGTTCTCCTCTTATAGAGTTATATTAGCCACAGTCAATCTTCAGTCAGCCATCATTCTGTGAATCTCTTCAGGCCACAGTCTGAGCTATATGTTTTAAAAAGCAGTTCCAACCTAGTGAGGGAATGCATTAAAGGCAAGAAATCTGATCTTTAAGATCTTTGATTATCAATAAAATGTGTTGAGCCTTTGTTATTTTATAGACTCAGACGTGTTACAGAAAATTAAAAATGTATTTTATGTGAGTTGTTGATCCAGTTATGTGTCCAAAGCCTGCATTTCAATTTGGCAAGAGCATAGTGTATTCAAGTTGCAGTCAACCTCATATATAAGTTGACTCCTGACCTTTGGTCCTAAGCTCGTACATTTTTCAAGTGTCATGTGTTAGCTTTGGGAGAGACGGTTATGGCAACAGTCTAGAGAGTCTTGTGGTGATGGTTTATGATATATTATTTAGGAACTTGATTTCTATCGTAGAACCAAGTAGGTTTTTGATTTTCAGTTTAACGGCTCAGAAACTCTTTTTTTTAAACACTCGCTCTAAACAGCATTTCTAAGAAATCTTAATACCAAAGCTAAATGACTGGGAAGTTTATCTAGTGTGATAACTGCTGAATAATTACCAAGTTGGGCTTTCTGACATAGAGAAGGACAAAGGGAGGTCAGAGCTTGTTCAGTTCAGAAGAAAATACCCATGACAGCAGATGTGCTATTTAGCAGCCTCAAAGTTGTCAAGGCTTTTTTTTTCTTTATTAGAGTTTAATTCTTAAAATCAGTTAGTTGATCTGTGTCTAAGTGTCTCTGAGAAAGATTGTATAGTGCAAATCACATCTGGTAAATACACAAGTTTATGTTTATGATCTTGTCAGTGGCGTAAGAAATTTTACAGTGAAGATGAAGATAGGAATGATACATCACTGGAGTAGAATATATGTAAAGGATATTGCTGGAAAAAGAGTTGACATTTTTGCTACTTACAATAAGATCTTCCCACACAAATATGCCTTACATAAATTTTGTTTTTTTATTCTCCTTTTGGGTAATAAACTTACATTCCTTTCTTAAAAGTGTCCGTAGTTCCATGAAAGTGGAGTTGCAGGTACACAGGATAGTGAATAAGGTGTTTCGTATGCTTGACTTTATTGGTCAGTGCGTTGAGTATAGGAGTTGGGAGGTCATGTTGGCTGTACTGGACATTGGTGAGGCCAATTTTGGAATACTGCATGCAATTCTGGCCTCCTTGCCATAGGAAGGATGTTGTGAAACTTGAAACAGTTCTGAAAAGATTTACAAGGATGTTGCCAGGGTTGGAGGACTGGAGCCATAGTTTTGGACTCCCCCTGGGATGAGGGTGTACAAAACTAGAAGGCATAGGTTTAAGTTGAAAGCGGAAAGATTTAAAAGGGACCTGAAGGCAACTTTTTCACATAGAGCATGGTATGTGATGGGATGAGCTGCCAATGGAGGCTGGTACAATTATGACATTTAAAAGGCATCTGGATAGGTATATGAATAGGAAGAGTTTAGAGAGATATGGGCCAAATGCTAGAAAATGGGACTAGACTTATTTAGAATATCTGGTGGCACAGACAAGTTTGACTGAAGGGTCTGTTTCCATGCTGTACGTCTCTATGACTCCATGACTCTACGACTCTACATTGGGTCCGTATATGAATATGTTCAGTGACTGACCACATGGCCAGCAAATTGTAAAAATAAAATTAATGGCCTATCATTATGGTTTAACTCTGGAACCTGACTAGTCCAGTCAAATGGGATCACAACAGACTTTTTTTTAAAACAATTAATCCTAAAAGACAGGCTAGAAACCTAAGGAGGTAATCTGGGGCAGTCTGTCACTGCTGAATTCAGAACCATGGCCAGCAACCAGTGTCAATATTATTAGCAGCACTTCCAAAGACGTGGCATGGATTTCAAATCATGAAAAGTATTTCTTGTGTAAAAGTCAACTCTGTATATTTTGTCCCAAATTTGATCTCAAAAATCTGGTTTTTACATGAGCATACACTGTCTATTCAGTTTGTTATCTGAAAGAACCTTGATTTCCATTCCAGGAGCCAGTGTACAAATTATAAGGATTCCTGTGATTTGATCTCCAGATTCACATCAATGATCTCAGCAGAATCTGATCAGAAAAGAATGCAACCAGATTGTCAGAGATGCAACGTTTACTTATAGCAGTGGCAGGTAATGCTGAACCAAGAAAATATCTATGAGAAAGCTCAAAATATTAGAATAAGCCTGCGTCCTAAAAACAGCTAGATATTCAACTTTTCTGAAGAAGGGTCTCGACCCGAAATGTCAGCTTTCCTGCTCCTCTGATGCTGCTTGGCCTGCTGTGTTCATCCAGCTCCACACCGCGTTATCTCAGATATTCAACTAGTTTATTTAGTTTACAGATGCTATCTAACGTAACTGATTTTTTTTTGCTTAATATTGAATCAACACGATCATTCCTCTTTACAAAAAGACCCTTATCTGAAACCCTCCTTGAGATATGTTGGTGTGTATTCATGCAGTCTAGTCCTATTATCAGAGTAAATAACATGCTTATATTTTTTTCAGCATTTACAAAACAGTCTTTCCTATTTTCTTAGATATAAGTAATAATTCTTATGATGGATACAAAAAAGAGAATGTGACTGTAATCAATATCTCTTCTCTGATGCTGACCGAGCACATGGAACAGATATTTACAAATTGATAATGAATCTGTTTGGCTGTCTCATGGTGCACCTTCTGTAATCATCACACCCTCAGGTGCCACTTAAATCTGGAGCTTCTCCTGGAATCTAGATGCTACCCATGTGCCATGGGGTCTCCCTTGCCTGGTCTTATCAGTCCACGAAGGATAGATCGTTTCTTCTTTTTGGAAACAGGGGTTAATTTGAATTTCATTATGCTAATTACATATCACAGCATCTCTCAATATGCAAAATCTGATCTTTATTCAGATAATGAGCTACAGCAGTACTATAGCAGTTCAGTGCTATTATTACTGCGGTCAATAATCTTCCTCCTATGGTACAGGTACAAGTTCACGGTGCCATGATGTCATCAGAAAATTGCAGAATGATACAGCACAGGGGGCTATTCAACTCAACATGTCTGGGCCAGCTCTTTAGGATGACTGTTCACTAAATTGCTTCTGTTATTTCCCATAGTTCAGTGTTATATTCTATTTTATCAAATTTTGGACTTCCTCAGTCTCAACTAATTCTTCATCCATCATTCATGCCATTGTTATCTCCAGACTGAGCTGTTTGAACATAGTTCAGGTTGGTCTCCCGTATTCTAAATTCTGTAAACCTGAGGTCATTCCAAATCTTTGTCGTCCCTGCCTTAATTGGTCCCATTCCCCTATCACCCTTGTACTCTGGATTGTGAACAGTTGTAAACTGAGCAATTTGCCATGCAAAAACAGGCTTCCATCCTGAGAATGAAACATTTGTTCTGACTCACTGCTTTCTATCTGTTAAGGAATTTTTAATCCATACTGGTATATTATCACCAAGCCTATGCACTGTAATTTCATTTGCTCACCTCCTGTGTGGGACCTTATCAAAAACATTCTGAAAGTCCAAATATGCCAAATCCACTGGTCCTCTTTTATCTTTGTGATGAGAAGCAATCTCTAAAATATGGTGAGAGGTTGGAGAGTTTTGAGATGTAGAAAGATCTGGGTGTCCAAGTGCATGAATTGCAGAAGGTTAGCATGCAGAAATGGAAACAATCTGGAAAACTAATAGAATGCAATGGTTTATTAAGAGGGAAATTGAATGCAAGACTAATCAGGTTATGCTTCAGGTATACAGGGCTTTGGGAGACTGTATCTAGAAGACTGTGTATAGTATTGGTCACTATTCTTACATAAGGATGCTAATGTGTTGGTAGCAGTTCAGAGATGGTTTACCAGACTAAGACATGGAATGAGCAGATTGCCTTGTGAGGAAAGGCCATACATGCTAAGTCTGTAACCTCTGAAGTTTAGAAGAATCAGAGGCAACTTAATTGAAACATTTAACTTCTTGAGGAAACTTGATCAAGTCGATGTTGAAAGGATACTTCCTCTTCTGGAAGGATCTAGAACTAGGGGTCCTAGTTTAAAAGTAAGGAGATGCCCACCTAAAACAGAGATGAGGAAATGTATTTTTTTTCTTTCTCAGAAGGCTGAGAGTCTCTGGAATTCCTTGAAAGGCAGTGGATGCAAAATCTTTAATTTTTTTAAGACAGAGTTAGACAGATTCTTGGTTACTAAAGAGATGAAAGATTAAATGGGGCATGCGGAAATGTAGAGTTGCTGTAAAAATGAGATCAGCCATGATCTTAACGAATGGCAAAATAGACACCAAGGGCTGAGTGGCCCTGCTTCTATTTTGTATGTTTGTAAAATCTTTAGCGAACTACTCTGAAAAAAAAACCTGATTAAAACACCCAGAGCAGACCATTTATAGTGATTGGAACCAGGTGGATCTCAATGATGAGATCCTTCATTGGGATCGTTAAACTGGGCCAACCAAGAAGCCCTGGCTGTTAGATATAAAAAAGGGATTCAGAATCTCCTCAGTTTAGGAGACTGACTCTGAGCTGGCTGGTCATGGCCAGTGTACTGTGCACATGTAAATTAAGGGTGACTTGGTGATGGGATACTGGCCTCTGTGCAGTTATTTCTCCATTCATTCCTCATCTGAATGGCTGATTTTTGTGAATGGAATTTCCTCCCATCCCTGATACATTGTGCTTTGATTGTAGAGACATTGGCTCAGAAGTTCTGATGGGGAGATAATCGTGGCAACAGCATAGAATGGACTTCCTTATCAGCACCATACGGAAATTCTAACGCAGGTAACTGCATGGGAAGTTGAAATTTCCTTGGAGCTATTACCCAGCTTCTAGAACCACCCCTTCCCCACCATGCCCCCCACACCCCCCTCCAAAACTTGCAGACTAGGAGATTTCAGAGGATCCCAACTCTCTAAATTTGAATTGTTACCCAGGAAGATTTAACTTTAGAGACCTACCCTAACTCCTGGGTAACTGTGAAAATGAATTCCCAAATCAGCATTAACTCTCTCAACTATAGCCCCTGATAACCTCTGACCAGATACCCCAAACTACAGGCACAGGTACAGCACCACCCATCCCTGACATTGCTTCCTCCCCTTAATCCTTCTGGATCTGTCTCCACTGCCTCAGGGTAGAAGGTACTTTGCCAAGAAATTTGAGGGCAGAACCAATCAAAATGTGACTTTTTCAGTCCCATAGAAGGCTGAGTCTTGCCAGAAATAGTCTAAGTGTCAATTGCATTAAGTTTCTTGAAGGGCTTCTCTTCGTAAGGCAAAGTGAATTTTCCTGAGCAGTTGTCCCAAACATGCCTCATTAACTACTTTCTGGGCCCCTATTATTCTTGCCCAGTGCTAGCCCAGTTCTTTCACTCACTGCAGGTGGAAGTTCTCAGCACTGTCAGGATATCTCCACAATATCGCAGCATCTCTGGCAGCAGCACCATCTGGGAACCATAGCTGTGTACCTGATCAGATGTTGGTAGTTCAAAGTGGCCTTTCATTATCACGCAGTGGTACTGCAGACACAAAACAACCCTTCTTACAGCACACGTTCTCACACACCACCTCAAACTACACCTGCAGTTCTCATGCTTACATGCCCCCAAGTCCTGAACACTATAGTTCAGTCCACCGTCATGATACACACTCCCTCCATCTAGGTCCAATGGAATTAACTGCCTGTAACAGCCCCCAGCACCTCAACATTATGTCCTCCCATGCATTATCACTCCTCCACCTTCCATGTTAAAATTTTCCCCCTTTTCCATTCTTGTTCCCTCTGCATCCCGGATTTCTGCTTCCAATTCCCAGTATTAAGAACACCCGCCTCATCTCCCATACTACTACCTTTTATGATCTTAATTCCACTGAGACCCAGCAATGACCTTATCTAAACTGCTGACTGAAAGCTCTGCCTGATGCCTGACCAGACCTGTGACTGATCGCCATGCCATTCCCTAATTGACAAGCTGCAAATCCTTTGACTGCTTGCACTGGACTGCAGGACTGACTGTGGCTCATTCCTGGACTGGGTTGAGATGGACCCCTGACTCTGACCACTACAGGTGGATGACTAACCATGCCCAAGTGCCTGAAATGACTGCACATGTTGCATCGAATAACTGTACTGGGACCTGAAGACTGTCAAATGCCTGCTATAATGTGACTGAGGATTACTGTCCTTCAACTTTGAGACATGGCTATTTGGTTGAAATACATGCAGAGTATTTGCAGCTACTGATACATGAAGATGTGAGATTGATGGAGTACTTTGGTGTCTTGCAATATGTCGACCCCCTTGACTGTTGGCTGCTGTTAAGTAGGATAGGCTGCCTGGTTTTGTACCTGCGTTGATTTGTAAGACAAGTTTTGTGAGTCTTTAAAGTGTGGCTGAGAGGGAAAAGCACAAAAACACAAGACAAAGCAGGAATACAATAGAGCATCCAGGTAGAGACAAAGTGAGTGAGCACTAAGAGAGCATGTGAAGAGCTCTGAGATGCAGCCGGGTCCAATTCATGAGCTGAGTGCATATCCCTGTGCACAGTGTCCTTGCAGCAGCATTCCAATGAGATGGGCTGGCGTGTTCTGAACTGCAGCATGGCATTAGAGAGGCATACTGTAAGTAGATTGAAAATGTGCCATGATGATGCAGAGAGGCGAGAATGTGTTGGTTGCCAGTGTGTGTGGGCATGGGGTGCATGTGATTGCTGCCTCTTGAGTGTTCCCTGAGATGTTAGTGGCCAGATATCCAAGATAGACGTTCCGAGAAACAAACAGTGAGCTGGAGTTAACAGGCACATCCTCTAACTTGCATGTCAGGAATTTGTGGCATGTAGTTTATATTAAGAGATGAGATTAAGTAGTAGTAGAGCATAGAACAGCACAGCACAGGAACGGGCCCTATGGCCCAGGATGTTGTGCCGAACATGACGGCAAATGAAACTAATACCTTCTGCCTGCCCTTGGTCCATATGCTGCCATTCCTTGCATATTCATGCACTTATCTAAAAGTCCCTTAAATGACCTTATCGTATCTGCTTCAAACACCAACGCTGGCAGTGCGTTCCAATCTCCTACCACTCTGTGTATAAAAACTTGGCCCTCACATCTCCTTTGAGATCTCCCCTCTCACCTTAAATGCATGCCTCCTAGTTTTACAAAATGATAATGAGTGATAATCCCTGTTCTTGACCATTTTACAGGCCATTAGAAAGAATCCCAACTCGACGCCCAAGTTGTTTTGGTCTTGATTTTGAAATGGGCCTCACAGGTCATTTCAGTCAATTTTCCCAAATTCCTTGCCTTAGCCCACGTTGTTGAGGGCTGGGAAGATTTCAGGCAGAGTGTCTGATTCTGATCAGAAATTCCGTGCCATTAAAATGTCACAATCTTTGTGTGAGGGCTGCAATTTCTGGCCTCCATGGTACTAACTCAGGCGTCTCAGATAGCTCATTTTTACAAGTGGTAGGAAATGTTCTCCAGGGAGAGTGCAGACAGCAGAGTTTTGCGAAAATTTGTTAGTATAGACCACACTAACTGACTAACACTGAAAAATTGTTGTCAATGAATTCTGCGCACTGTCAGATTTTATATTACATGTGTAAATACTCAATCATTTCACTCAAGTAAAAGAGTGAACACTGACAAAGCACAATGCCAATTTTGAGTGTGAGATCTCTACCTCAATGTAAGTTTTATTTTAAGACAATGAAAAAAGTGATTATTAAAGATCATCAATAAAGTTCACATTCAAATTCATTTGAACTAATTTAGAGGCAAAATCTTACGGAATTTGGATGGGTCTTGGCCACATCTGAAAACTATGTGAACACCTGCAATGTCTCTTGTCAGGAAGGCTCACTCAGTCTTGTTCAATCAGGCACTTGAGATGCCAACAGCGAACCTGGGATCACAGACCCCAGCCTGCCAAACTCTGCCAACCACGTAGTGGTGGTTCCTGCATGTGTCTACTCAAAGCCTGGTATTATTGCTGGATCTCAGCCAGAGTGTGTTATGATGGGACCAGGGTGTTGTGGGATGGGGGCATGGGAAGAGGGGTGCACAGGGACGAGTGTCAGAACAATGATAAGAGGCTGGCTTGCGATGGCCTCTCCTTGACACTAGGACCCTCAATGAGATGTTGTGTCCATATGGCTCAGGACTCTGTCTGACAGCATGCCCTCACAGGTTGACTTGTCACAGCTGTCCACATGGTGAACAACTCAGCTGACAAAATGCGTTTCCATCACTAGATCAGCCTGGACAGGGGCAAAAGATTCTGTTCCAGGTTTCTAATGGAGCACACTGTCCCTAATGGAGCTTTTCTCTCTCCACCAACATACTTGAAATAAAAGTAACATTTTGGCAAATGGAAACTTTCAAAATTGGCAGGTGACCATTATAAATAACCAATGAAAACAAAAGCAATAAATCTACATTTATTAACATTTTTAATAAGAAACATCAACTGTATCTTACTGGGCTATCAACATTCTTGAGACTTCCTGCCACTATAATTTCTGCTGTCATAGCTTAATTACATTCTGTAGCAGTGAATAATACCTGCATCTAAAATTTCTAATAGATGGCATTACTTCTTAGTTTGCTTTCCTTAGACAGTGATGTGGCATGAAATGCATACTTACTGGCCACAGTGTCTTGGCAACCACCAGCAGCACTGAACACAACCACACACAATGCCTGATAACGGCACTTCACATCAGCACCTTGTGGCAGTGCTTGCTTCTCAGGAATTGGTCACTTTCGGTGTCAGTGAAAGTGCACTATATGAAGCTACATGATTCACAACAAATGACTATCTATGTATGGCACCTTACATCAATGAACCAATGCCATCAAAACACATTGACTTTACATAATCTCAACCTTTTGCGACATCCGCTGTTGTTACCTCCAGTGCAGTATTATTGATGTGAGCCCTATTAGCCTTGTGTTCGAGTCTTCTGACCTTCCCCTGCTGCTCCTGATCCTATTCTCCCACCCAACTGGCTGCTCTTTCATCCTGATCTAGGTTTAGTTCCAGTTATGTGTCCTCAGGTCCTCTACACTGATGGTAAAAGATCTCTTGGGTATTCCTGTGCTCATACCATGACTAAAATACATCACCGTTACTGTCTCCCATTGTACTCTTTTCATTTCTCACATTTCAATCCTTCTGGAGACAGAACCTCAGTTCTGGCCACCATACTCTCAGCCCTGGCCTTACTGAGAAATTTAAAATGGAGGGTCAAGGCAGATTTACCCTCTTATTTCCCACACCAACCTGAGTGATTGTGATTTTAAAGGATTCCCACATGGAGCTGAAAGAGTCCTCTGTAAAAATTCAGATATCATTAAACCTTCGGGAAACAGCAGCCTGAGCCAAACCCACTAAGGGAAGTTATTAGAAATAAAAATTGAAAATGTTCCACAATCTTATCATGCCTGGCAGCATGTATCAAAAAAAAAGTTCACATCTGAAAAAGAGTCATTGGACTCTAAACTTAACTCTGTTTTTGTTTTTTTTTAATTTCAGGTTTCCAGTGTCTGCAATATTTTGCTTTTAAGGGAGTTGATTATCTTATTTTAGTTTCCTTATAGATCAGGAGGGCAGGAATACTTCTCAAGGCCCCATGAGGAGACTCTAAGCTTTTCTGTTGTATTATGTCTCACAGATAATGTACAAAATGCCTTTAAAAGATATGCTCATGACATCACCAGCGTATCATAGCATGTGACCTGCTGGTATAAAGATCTCAGCCTCCATCTTATTGAGTCCTCTTGCAGCATGACATACAGAGGGAAGTGCGCTACAGTTTGTAACTCAATTGCTTAGTACTAGCTCAGGCTCCTGTGACTGCAATATAGATATATGTATATAACAAGAGCTGTAATAAAAGTATCAATTTTTTCAATCTTAAATTACCTGCATCTAGTTCGAATATGATGGAAGCTAGTGAAATTATTGCCTTATCAAATAGAAATACCTCGTTAAGGCTAAAAAGCCCATCACGGGAGCCGCAAATTGGATCACCTTTCAGCTATGGAATCCCCTCTTCCCTTTTCATTGATTGTCAGGGACCAAGTCTCTGGTTGCTGTCTCCTGAACAACACAAATTTAACATTTGATTTTTTGCCAACTTCCCTTCAGTTTTGGGCAGCAAATTAACAAGTGGCACTTAAATGAGTTAGACAGTTAAGACGGGGTTAGCTGACTGGTAACCCCTTTAGGCAAATCACACCACTCACTCTAAAGTCTTTCCAGCTGATAACAAAAGTCAAGGCCTGTTTTCTAATTCAACTATACTGTCCAGTGCGCACACACATCCCCAGTGAGGGAGACAGCCTGATCCATAAGGGTTACATCTGATCACACCGTTAATGGCAAATATTGCACAGATGACAAGATAGATGCAAGAAAAGAGAAATATAGGGGTATGAAATTACACAAGTGGTTGAACTGAAGGGAACTATAATGGTAACAGATAAGTGTAACAAAATAGTGAGGAACAGATATAAGAAAGAGAAAGGGGCAGATCAACTCGGGGAAAGACAGACATCAAGGAAACAGAGACACCTTGGAAGACAGAAACATCAGAAAAACAGAAGCAGAGTGTGTCACAAAAGCATTGGTGCAGCAAATGATAGATCAGAGACATGCGCACATTCTTATGTGAACCTCTTCAATTTATGAAAGGTAACGCCGCAGGAGATCCTCTAGCAATTTGTTGTACACTTTTTGCACATTGTGCACAATTCCTTCAATCGTCACTTTCTCCTATCAATCTCATGATAGCACAAATTGAAGTGTGTTTTGAGGCACCTAATATTACGCATATGCATTGCCCTTACTCCCAAATCCCAGCAAATGCCAAATACTGTAGTTGAACTCAAAGAAGACTGATGTGATGTTACGGCTGTATGGGATGTTGGTTTGGCCACATTTGGAATACAGCATTCAATTCTAGTCTCCCTGCTGTAGGAAAGATGTTGTTAAACTTGAAAAGGTTTAGAAAAAATTTACAAGGATGTTGTCAGGGCTGTAGCTATAGGGAAAGGCTGAATAGGCTGAGGCTATTTTCCCTGGAGTGGTGGAGTGACCATATCGTAATTGATAAAATCATGAGGGGCATGGACCTCATAACCAAGATTTTTTTCCCCGGTAGGGGAGTTCAAAACTAGAGGGCATAAGTTTAAGGTGAAAGGGGAAAGATATAAAAGGAACCTAAAGGGTAACTTTTTCATGCAGAGGTTGGTGCCAGTATCGACTGAATAGCCAGAGGAAGCGGTGGAGGCTGGTACAATTACAACATTTAAAAGGCATTTGCATAGATATATGAATTGGGAGGATTTAGAGGGATATGGGCCAAATGCTGGCAAATAAGACTAGATTAATTCAGGATATCTGGTTGGTGTGGACGAGTTGGACCGAAGAGTCTGTTTCCGTGCTCTAAAACTCTATGACTCTATAACCTCACAACAGTAGGCAGTCTCTTCCAACCTCATCCTAGTTTAACCAGAACCAACATAATTTCACTGTTTGGACCATTCTAAGGCTTCTGATCATATCATTTATTGTCCATCTCATAAAAAGACTGTATCCTCCATCTCACCATAAGCAAAGCTACAGAATAATCTCTTCCTAGAAAATGCATATGCCTCAACTCGCAGCAGTGTAATCACTGGGCAAGCAGTTAAGTACAAAAGCCTAGAAAGAATTCCTCAATTGAGCATAACCTTCAAACAGGTACAAATGGTCTTATTGGCATTGGCATCATATAAGACAAGGTAAAGATTATGCTATATCTGAAGTCTCAACAATGATACAATTAATATTGCTCTACTGCATTCAGCCCTAAACTGTAATCCCTGCTTTCTGTACCTACAGTAATCAGTTGGAGAAGTTCTATTTCATTACTTGCACCTTCCAGGCCTAAGTGCTTTTGTCAGGTCATTTCAGTGCGGAATGAGCAAAATTTAGTGATTGGATTCAATTATTTACCATAACAAATGCAATTATGTACCACGCTCTTTGTCTGTATCAGCCACTTAGGATCTGGATCAGATGTGTTTTACAAAATTAGAAGGAAAATGGCACAAAGTGAGCAGAAAGCAAAGCCACTCTGTAAAATCGCTACTGGACACAAAAGCAATCAAGTCCTATGATTTTAAGTAATGAGACATAGGGAAAGTGCAAGCTGTGTAAAAAGCAGTGTTAGCACTTATGCACAGGGCATGAGCAGTGTTCCCTTCGCTGAGCCAGTCGCTCCAGTCACTTTCCAGGATTTGATGGCTGTGGAATGTGCATTCACACCTGACCAAGCAGGTTGAATAGCAGCTTGCCAACCCTGCTGCCACTCACCAGCGGCAAGTGGAAAGAGCAGGAGAGATTCCTGGTCAGGCATGTGTGGAAACAAAGTTAGAACTTCAAACATCATAATTAATAATTGCAATCTACAAAATACAGGAAAAATGCTTGTTGCCACAGCAACTTGGACTCCCTGAATGAACTGCAACACCACACGGGATAGAATGTAACTTGCAGCCTCTCAGAGGCTGTCGAGATGTGTGTCTAGATGTCTGTGGACGTAGAATCGCAGAATTATTATAATGCAGAAGGAGCCTATTTGGCCTATCATGTCTGCACTCACCCTGTTATCAAGCCTTGCTTTATTATCTTGGACCAATCACCTGCCTTTGCCTCATATCCCTGCACACCATTACTATCCAAAGAACCATCTAGTGCCCCTCTTGAAAGCATCAATGGAACTACCTTCCCAACATTTCCAAGCAATGCATTCTATACTGTTGCAACCCATCCGGTGTTGGACATGGGTGGATAAAGTCAGAAATCACAGGACACCCACTGTATGAAACAGCTTATTCTGACCTCGCCATTATTTCATTTGCACCTCACTTTAACCCTATGCCCTTGCGCTTCTGTTTCTTTAACAAGTGGGAATAGCCGCATCCTATCTAATCTGTCCAAGACATTCATAATTTTGAAAACTTCCATCAAATGGCTTTTCATTGTTGATATAAATACAGAGAACATGTGAAAACTAGCTAATCATTGTCATAGTCCCCAGGAAATGAAAAAAAAAACATTTTACTGAGTTCCTTGGCAAGTTTTCTTTAATCTCAAAGATATTGTAGTCTCCTAAAAGAGCTCTACTCTTACTGAAATTGGGTTACTTTTCACTTAAGGGAGCAAGGAGTTAATACTCCAAGGTAATATTTTACAAGAGGTTCACTGGATGTTGTTTATTAGGATAGACAGCTCAATAAAGGCTGACAGCTTGCATCCGGCTAAATCCTAATAAGTGCAGTCTTCTGCCTAGCACATTATACCTGAGTCATCATGGGTCCATGTGTAGTGGGTTATGCAAATATTTTCCTCTGCATGTTGCTTGCCATGGAAGAAATGCCACAAATGTAAAAACAACAATGGTTATATGTCAAAACGTGTAACAGTGATTGATTCCTGATGCTTTCTCAGTACTGCTTGCCTAATCGTTATCACGGTAACCTGTGGAGAGAAAATGAATCACACATTATTATATTTGTGGCAGCATCAAATCCTTTAATTGGGAACTGTCAATCTCTCAGTGTGTCTTCCAGCAGCTTCATCATCAGATTTTGTTTTATAAAAGTGGCTTCTAAGATTGCAAGCAGCCAACACATCTGAGTGATAAGCACTGACCCTAAATTTCATTCTTTTTCTTTGCACGGAGGGATCTCAGGTATTCTCCTCAGCTTTGTATAAGCAGTATAGCCCTCTCCTACCTGTATAGCTAGGTTTTTTTTTTATCCTTCCAGGATTTTTATGGATTTGAAAGGAAACGTAGGGGGTGAGGAAGGGCAGGAGTGAAGGATGATCTTGTTCAAAAATCATTTCCATCCAATGTGGTGTTATACCAAAAAGAATCCTGTCATATACCATATAGCTTCCAATGGAGTCTTTGAAGCTTGACTATTTTATCTGTTATAAAACATTGCCTGCTTGATTCATATTCTATTCTGACTGGATGCATACCTGCTTTACATGTCCCACCACTTCTTAGGCATAAATAGCAGCCCAGCACTTTTTAATCTGCTGTCTCCTTTCTCCTTAACATTCACCTGCAAAGACTATGGGGCATTTGATTTGGCTGTGCATTCAGTAACATATCCAAAGCTTTGTTGGAAGCTTGCAAGAAGTCAAATCGTAGTCTGAAATCTTAGATGGAATGGGAAGAGCCATCTGTATAAAAACATAGAACATAGAACTGTACGGCACAGTATAGGACCTTCGGCCCACGATGTTGTGCCGAACTTTACCCTAACCCTAAGGTCTATCTAACCTCCACCCCTATCTTATACTATCATCCATATGCCTATCTAATAGCTGCTTAAATGCCCCTAATGAGGCCGACTCCACTGTATATTATCCTATAATAGTCCACGTTCCCATCCCAGATATCTGATGGCATTTGAATTAATGTCAGTCTCCAAAGGGAGCTATGGCTATTTCGCTGAATGTTAGCACCTATTGGAGCTTCACATACATTGACTTCCATGAGCTTAAGAACACATGTCTAGTCTGAAACTCCAGCACTGCATTGTCAAAGGTGCTCATTTTTGGATGAGCCGTTTAACTATATTTACCTTCACAATGGAATATTAAAAAAAAGTGCCTCGGAACTATTTCATAGAAGGACTGAGCGTGAACCATGGTCAATATTTTTAGCCAACCTGTTGTGACACAGAATTATCTTCCTTCATTATTATTTATGGGTGGGTGCAGCATGTAAATTGGCTGTCACTTTTTTTTACATTAAACAGGAACTTCATAAACCACTTCATTGGATGTAAAGCACTTTGGTACATCCTACACACCTCTGGAGCTAGTGGAGCTTGTGGTTCAGAGATCGCATGCTTGGAATCCTGACTGATATTTGCATTTTAATATAGGGATTGTTAGCTCGGTTGGCTGGAAGGCTGGTTTGCAATGCAGAGTAACACAGCAGTGCACAATCAATTCCTGCACCAGCTGAGATTTTTTTTTCTTTATTCATTCATGGGATGAGGGTACTGCTTTTTAAGCAGCATTTACTGCCCATCACTAATTGAACAGAGGGCAGTTGAGAGTCAACCTCATTGCTGTGGATCTGGAGTCACATGTAGGCCAGACCAGGTGAGAATGGCAGTTTCCTTCCCTAAAGGGCATTAGTGAATGAGATGGGTTTTTTGGACATTCAGCAATGGATTCATGGTTATCACTAGATCTTTAATTCCAGACACTTTTTATTGAACTCAAATTCTACCATGTGCCTTGGTGAGATTCAAACCCAGAATGTTAT
Source organism: Ginglymostoma cirratum (assembly GCA_024137785.1). Lineage (NCBI taxonomy): Eukaryota > Metazoa > Chordata > Chondrichthyes > Orectolobiformes > Ginglymostomatidae > Ginglymostoma > Ginglymostoma cirratum. The sequence goes on along the minus strand of JAHRHZ010000056.1, from coordinate 14,181,668 downwards.
CTTGGTCTCTGGATTAACAGTTCAGCCCTAAAACCACGAGGCCATTGCCAGCTCACTGAAGGACTTAACATGAAGGATTTTTTTTCTCAATCTCTCCCTTGTCTGGGGTATGGTGACCCTTAGTTTAAACCAGCACCAGTCATCTCTCTGGCCAGCCCTATGATCTGATAAGAGTATGGTGACTTTACATGTTTTACTCCTTAATAAACTTCACTGAAACAGATTGTCTTCCTTCATTATTGTTTATGGGTGGGTGTGGCATGTAAATTGACTGTCACTTTTTTTTACATTAAACAGGAACATCACAAACCAATTCACTGCATGTAAAGCATTTTGGCACATCCTACACGCATGAAAATTGCTGTATAAATGCATGAATCTCTTCCTTTTACATTGTTACATTGCTTTTGAAGATATGTCAAAATTAGCATTGACCTGGCTGGGAGATTGCATCTACTGAGTACAGTCTGGAGAGGGTTGAATTTTATTCCTAGCTTTGCAGTATTTTCTCTCTGAATGTTCCTTGTATTTATAGTTATGAATAATTTATTCATTCATCTACTTAATGCAGATCATTATTCTACCCTCTCTTTATCTCTCTGCTACCCATTTCATCTGTGTCTACCTATCTGTCCAGCAACGTTTTCTATCTAAACAAATTAAAAGGAGACAGTGGAACAAAACAAATAGCACCCAAGCAAGATAACGTATCTGAGAAGCGAACACAAAAATAAAAGGGATCAAATTAATACACCTATTTACAGTCAAAACAGCAGCAAGAACAGGAGTGCTGCATAAAATGTGCATTATGTAACAGACTTACAGTACAAACAACAGTATTTTCCTCTGTGTTATGTATTTTTGCATAATATGTATGTTGTTTTCCAAATACATAGTATATATTCTTCCTGGAAACAGCTGGAAGAATTTGGTGCAGGCAGGCCAATAATTTTTTTTTAGTCTTTAATGGGCTTTCATCATCACTGGCAAGGCCAGAATTTGTTGCCTGATACTTAAAAATAATATGAGTAGTTTGTTGCCCGCTAAAAGTATTACTTTGAGTCTTAAGTCAAAGACGGGTGAGACCAGATAAAATAGCAGATTTCCTCCCCTAAAGGACCTTTGTAAAATGTTTGAGTTTGTTTTTACAAGATTCAGTTGTCTGCTGAGACTAATATTCAATTCTAAATTTAAGTTCCACCAGATGCTATAGTGGAATGTGAACCCATCCCAGAGCTTTAGCCTGTGATAGCTCTGGCCCCCTTAGTCCACTGACATTATTGATACACCATCACCTCTTCCCTGCAAAGAAGATTGAAACAACTGAGTGGCTTATTCAGTTGAGTAAAAGGATTCATTTAACAGTCTGTTGGATCACAGATAGCAATTATGCTATCAAGCTTATTCTCAAGTATCTCATGGTAATGGAATTTTACAATGATTTCTCCATGATCTTTGAGGGATGAATGGGAATTGACACTGTTCCTTGGGTCAAGCCTATTTGAATATTGACAGGGAATACCTAGAAAATTATACTCACAGCTGGAGGATAGAATTCAATGTTACAACAGGAATTTGAAGAGTTGTTGGAGCAACTTTCGGAGGAACAATTGTGTCTGCAATTACAAATATGGAATAGAGGCCTGGCAGAGCAGGTAATGTACACTGTTTTATCTTAGTGTGATTGATCCCCAGGCAAGGGTCCCTATCTCATTACAATTCTAAACAGGTTACACTCCCAGGTGAAAAGGAATGAACTGCCTCCCCTTCATTACTCAATCCCTCTCTTGATAGAATGCAACAAGATTAATTTAAACTGGATCCTTCCTGTTGTGGATTCCTTTTCTCCAACACAAATGTATTTATGTTTTAAAAGGAGCCAAGTTAATCAGGATTTCTTGAGTTAAACAAAGGGTGAATTATTAGCTACTAATTGTGGGAAAAGCTCATAAAATGTGACACACGTACACACAGATTAGAAATGTGAATTGAGTGAAAAGAAAGCAGTTAAAATGGTAGCAGAGTAAGGCTTCCGTGCCAGAGCTTGTCCACTCCATCTGTTTTTCTTTTTCTTGCTTTTTCATTTTCAAATTACCTTGGACAACGAGTTTCCGTCCTGGACCCGTGGCAGGTGTACATTGTGGACTAGAAGTGACTCCCTGGCGTGGCCTGGAGTCGAGGCCTGGCGCGGCCTGGACTTGGGGCCCAGAGCAGCCTGGAGTCGAGGCCCGGCACAGAATGGAGTCGAGTCCCAGCGCAGAATGGAGTCGAGTCCTGGTGTGGCCTGGTGTCGAGACCCAGTGCAGCCTCGTGTCGAGGCCTGGTGCGGCCTGGTGTCGAGGCCCGGCGCGGCCTGGTATCGTGGCCCAATGCAGACTGGAGTTGAGGCCCGGTGCAGCCTGAAGGCGAGTCTCAATGCCCGGCCAACAGTCTAGAGACGAGGCCCGTCAGGTGTTGACCGGCCACATGGGAGCACTATAATTCTGAACTTTTAATTTCTTTTTTCTAATTTATTTCTATGATTTGTACTTTTGTAACAAATTAGGCTGGAATTTTTACTTCTTTATTTTTCTAATTTAAGAATCTGTACCTGTGTACCTTAGTACCCAAGATAGCGCTGTAAGTGGCAATTTGTGAACTTTTCACCGTCCTCATGTGAGTACAAGTGGCAATAAAGCTAATTCAAATTCAAATTCTGAAAAGAAATCTGAATCAGTCTCGGGTTTCCCTGAATAGTAGATGCTGGAGCATTGCAGCCAGTAAGTTGGATGATACCAGTAAGTCTGACATTGGAAGTGAAGCAGTTAATTTAAAGATTTCTGGCTGTGAAAGCTCGCTGACAGACTTTGTGCTATTCCTTTTGTAACATTAACCCCATTAACTTGCCTGGTATCTAGCATTCAGAGTGAGGCAATGAATCACCTGTCGTGCAGGGATGTTTGTTGATTGTCAACAAACTGTGAGAACCATAGCACATAAATTCGGTAACATGCACAGACATGATTTTGCAGTTGGTTTTAACCACATTTTTGTATATTCCTGGAAATGTAACACACACAAATGACTACAGTTTGGGACATAATCCTTAGGAGGTGGCTTTCTTTTGAGAGAAATCGTCAAGCCCCTCATTATCTCCGTGGCAACAAGAGATCACAATTTAATTCAATTTGAATTGTATCTCTTCCAATAGAAGGGCTGCTGTTTGAAGTTCCCTTGGCACCTTTTAGGGGATTTCATCACTTCTCTCAGGTCTTTGAATTTGAATTTATTGCTATTGAATTTACATCAACAGTCATCTTTTGGTTGTCTGTGCTCTTTTAAAAATCTCATGTTGCAATTAAAAGTACAGTACATCCACAAGTAGTCTGAGGCTATGATCATTTGTCATGCCAAACCCTTGAGACATAGCATCAGAGACTTGCTCTTGTTGTACACAGCATTGTCCACACAGCTGAGCTGTCAAGATGACCATGTCAGTAGAGTTTCAGTCGTCTTGATGCCATGGCTGCATGATGGAAGAAGTTCAAACACACCATCAGATCCATGAAGATAGTACAAGCAGTACATTAAACTTATTGTTTGGGGAATATATTTTTTTCACCATGACTTCCATTTTGTCCCACTATTGTATACTGACTATTTACTGTGTAAGTGTGTTCTGCACCAGAGACCATTTGCAGCTGAAACTTAAACCTTTAACTCTTCATATCCACATTTTCAGTAATCATGGGGTCTACTTATATAAACATACAAACTGGGAGTACAAGGCCCTGAACTATAAGGGCTATGGCAAGAAATTAGACAGAATTGTGCGAGATGTTGAGCAAGACCTTTCTTGATGTTGGATTTTGAAGTTGCATTTTCCAACTAAGTTCCAGACATTGAGACAGGATTCCTGATAGTGAGCAGCTAACGACCTGTTAACAGGGACTGTAGCTAATTATCACTCATTATGCATTCCCCTATTCTACGACCCACTGGATAAAACTGGATGCCCAAGAATTTGCTTCCGAAAAATCTGATCAGGTACCTGGCAACTCCAGCTTCCTGCTTATTCCTCTGGACCTCCATCTTAGACACCATTGTCTCAGAATATATTCCATAGGCATTGGTTGTACACACCCCACGTGCATGGATGCTGGTATCTGACACATGCTAGCCTCCCCACACATTAGGACAAATCTTTGATCCATTTACAGTAGCCTTTGGCACATTGCAATGCACCAGCACCTGTCATTGGAATACTGCTACCCGGACGCTTTGCATGTCAGGACAGGTATCGATCTGATGGATTGAACCAGGGCGCATCTCAGAGCAGTTGCTTGTTTGCTGTCTTCGGGCTTACTCAGTTTGCACCTACCATGATGCTCACAGCATCCCTGCCTTGCTTTGACTTTTAGTGCTTTGCCCCCTCAGCCAGCACTAACGGGATGGGTGGATATTCTATTTTATGGCACCATTCTAAATCAATCTTACACCTGCATCATGTGCCAGGATCCAACATGGCACGCACACTGCATTATGCTTCAAGAAAATGTCCATGTCTCAAAGTCCAATGGGAGTCGTCTTCTGTCAAATCAAGGGAGGGAACCTTCCATCGGAGGACCTGGCACAGCAAGTCTAGAATAGCCTTCAATAACAGTCCAGCGCTTGGGCACTGTTTACTGGTCCTTTGGAGCAGTCAGACTCAGGATTCTCCTCATGATGGTGAGGAAGCAAATGCCAAACACTCCATCAATGGTCTTTGCTCTTCTGCCCTATTGTGGACTGTTTTCTGCTGGAATGAGAGAAGGGGAGGGATTAAGTGAAATGAAAGTGGTGGCATAGCAGTTAGTGCTGGTGCCAGTGGGAGGGAAAGTGGTGAGTTGCCTGAGTGAGTGAGGGGCAGTGCAGATGTCATTCAGGGTTTGTGGTGTAGGAGAATTGGATGGGTTAGAGCAAGTGAGGGAAGATGTCGTACATCAATACTCAGGGTGGTAAAACATGAACCTTGGTGGGAAAAGTGTGCAGCAACAGAGATACAGTGAATGCATGGGAGCAGAGAGAAGATTGCGGCACTTTTCCTGGTGGAGGAGAGAGAATTTAGCTAAGGCTGCACTGGTCTAGGTGCAATCTCAGACCAGGCTGTCTTCAAAATGGGTGCCAATTTTCCCTGATCTGTCATATCAGAAGCAAATGTCATGATCTGTACAGGGCAATTCCAGTCTGACAGCACTTGACCAGGTCCTCAACAGGCTTTAATAAATGGTAGCGACATCAGAGACCCTGGGTATCCCAGTGGTGGCATGTACCTACATCTCCATCGAGTGTGAGAATCGTGTAAGTGTCAGATGTGAGAGGTGCCATGAGACATGGTAGGTAGTCAATGAGATGAGTTTGAGACAGTTGTGAGATCACTGACTAGGCCTCGGAGAGAGAAACCCTCCATGAAACTCAATGAAAATAACACTTTGCCAAAAGATGATAAGATTCAACCCTCTACTAAGATTCATTACACTGTAAGAAGACGTTTTTCCTTATCTCTATCTCAAGTAGGCACCACCTTATTTTTAAATAATGACTCCTTAGTTTGGTTTCTCCTATTCGAGGAAACATCCTTTGAACATCCACACAATCAAAACCCCCCAGGATCTTAGTTGTTTCAATCAAGTTGTCTCTTATTCTTGAAAACCCAATGGATACAGGCCTAGCCACAGAAAACAATTTAGGTGTTAGTCGAGTGAAGCTTCTTTGATCTATTTCCTACATATTTACATACTTCCTTAGATAAGGAGGCCAATGATGTACACTGCACTCCAGATGTGGCCTCAACAACATACTGTATAACTGAAGCAAAACGTCTGTATTTTTGTCTGTATGATGAATATATTATCACAGCCAAGTTCTGCTGCAGAAAAAAACACTCTAATATCATATTTCTAACGTCTCAACCCTTGAGAGCCAGATATTATTATGGAACAGCAAAGAACAAAGGTTGACTTCAAAGGGACATATAAAATCAAGTCCTTTGCTGAATTTAAAGCTGGAATCTGGTAGTTTGGTGGATATAGAGGGAAATTTAAGAGTGAGAGCTTTCCTCTTGGTTGGGATGAAATGATTTTTCTGATCTTCTTCTCAAACTGTTCATTCACTGTCCTACAGTCAGCCTCTGAAGGTGATACCATGGAGCCATTATACTCCGTGCAGAGCAGGGGATTAAGAAGCAGAGATCAATTGCTTTATGTGTCTCAATCTCTTCATCTCACTGATATAGTGAAGTTTCTGCAAGGTGTTTAAGTGAAAATTATCTGCAACTATTTACAGTCATGAGGCTAGGGGAGTTGTTTAGTCTCATTTTCCTTAAGACACACTTAATCAACACACCACCATATATTATAAATTAATCTAATTTACAAATTCTCTAAATTAAAACTATGTATTGAACCACTTCCGTTGGCTTCATCAACAAGTGCCCTTAAGATGCATTCCTTCATTGTTCTTGACAGCAACTTTTCATTGATTGCATGCTTTCTGTCAATGTGAGTTATTGTACACCTTTGAAACATATGTCTTTCTTTAGTTAATCCAGTTGATTTATTCACATCCCTTTGAATGCTGTTAATCACTCTTTCCCTTATTACTAACTGTACATTTTGGTGCTGTTGGCATTTTTATAATATTGCACGTTTCGGATATTAATAGTGCTAACAACGGATCCAAAACAGAAATCTGCGGACTTAAAACATCTTCTGCCTTAGTCAAAGACCTTTCAACATGGTGTTGATTCCATTTGTCTTATTAGCAGCTTTCAATCCAATAATATCATTTGAACTCATTTTGCATTTAAAGCCTCACCTACGAAATTTTATCAAATACTTTCTGAAAATTCAAAGTTAGAATTGTGCTACGATTGTTCTCAACAATTAAACAAATTACTTTGCCAAAGAATTCCAATAAGTTTGTCGTGATGTCTATGCTTTATCCTTCTGCTTTTCGCAGCTTTCTTCCTTTTCAGATCATTTTCAAATAGAAGGTGTTGACCAACCTGAAATTAGGGCAGCAAAATGCAAAAGCATTTTATCTTGATGAGAAGAAGAGTTATCTAATTGCAGTGGCTGCCTACTATCAATAATTTACAGTATAAGTTCCTGGGAGTTTATGAAGGAGGAGAAGTTTTCTCCTTGTATATTGTGTTTTCTGTGAGTAATTGGAATTATTTCATGCATTCATTCAAATGGTAACATCAGCGTTTTGCCAGTGACTTTTGTGAAGTAATTATACTGCAGGAGAGGATAATGCAGACTTTGGATAAATCAACATGCACACATCACCAGAATAGAATGACTGGGGCTGACTGACTCCAGCCAGCTATTGCAGCCTTTCCTTAAAGAGGCATCATCTTTCTGTGAAAGTTATAACCAAGCAAAAGGCTGTAGCAACTGTTCTTTATTAAATCAGGATCCCACAGTACTGTTTAATAAGGATTTTGATCTACCATCAACAAAGTAGCAGTCTAAAATATCCTCATTAGGGTAAACTGAAAGAACTGCGGATGCTGTAAATCAGGAACAAAAACAAAGTTGCTGGAAAAGCTCAGCAGGTCTGGCAGCATCC
>JAHRHZ010000056.1:14158057-14173675 GCA_024137785.1 Ginglymostoma cirratum | reverse complement strand
AGCATCCTTCACAGATGCTGCCAGACCTGCTGAGCTTTTCCAGCAACTTTGTTTTTGTCAGGGTGGTATATGATTTGTCCAATTGTTTACAGATGATAGTGTTCTTGTGAGCCTGCTGTCCTTACTCTTTCAAGAGGCATTTGTGTTCATAAATTGAAACAATGGAGAAAATACTGTGAATATTTTGAGAGATTTTGTAAAGCAGGAGTGGTTTGCTGCTCAATGTGTTGCTTTTGTTTCTGTGTGGGTGTATGCCTCATCAATAAATTTCACAGCTAGTTTCTACCTCATTGAGTTAGGACTGGACAGCAAGTAGACTATTCTTCCTTGTGAGAGGAGTACTGAGGGCAGCGATTAGGAGGTATGGTGAGTGGTTGTTCCAGCTCAAACAGAGAACAGTGCTTCTGTAAGCATGTGTCCTCCTTACGGCACCAGGTGCCTAAACAGAATGATGCTCCCTCCAGTCCCCCACAACTTCCCTGAGCCCACAGCTGGTCCACCTGCAATAAAGTTAGGGTGATGGCTAACCCTAACCTAGTGTAAAATCTGGAAACACTTAAATAGCCAATGCTTGACCACATTAGGGCCTCGGTTGGCCCAAATTTAGGTGATCTACCTGAAACCTACACCACTGGCAAAATACCACGTGACTGCCACATCAACCCTCCCACTTTCCTGATATTGCCATCCATTTATGCCCCATTTCTGCCTGTCAGTTTGTGGGGAAGGGGGGTGAAATCGTAAAATTCTAACCATTGACTTTTTGAGAACTGATGAGGACAATATTCCATGAGAATTTCATAAGAATGATGCAGGGAACCAGCAATCAAGACTCAGTCTGAGGAAGTTCTGAGGAAGGGTCACCGGACCTGAAACGTTTACTCTGTTTTCTCCTACACAGATGCCGCCACATCTGAGCTTTTCCAGCAACTTTGTTTTTGTTCATTCTCCTACAATTTTTTTCCGTCTTTTTGCCACCTTCCTGTTGTCAGATTTGGCTTTGGAGTGTCCAGTATTTCCCAATGCGGATCTAGTGATCTGTAGCACAATGGTACTTTACCACTGGCATATGATTGCCAATCCTGGTCAGTCACATGCCCACATGTTTCATCACATGATCTCCCCGGCCAGACAGAGATCATTTTCTCCTTCATCCCGAGTATTTTGTAACCAATGAATGAAAAGATCTCAAAGAAAATGAAAGCAAAAAACAGAATTCTTTTCAAGGCCCAAATGAGTTTTCTCCCAGGTATGCTTGCAGCAGTGCCAACAAGATGAATCTTCAATTTTGTAAAAGACTCCAGTGCAATCATGAAAGTTTGGCAGCTCAAAGCTTGCAGTTCATCAGCATCCTGGGTGTGAGGACTGAGGCAAATTTGCTTTGAAGCTGATGCAGATGTTAGCAGGCAATTTAGGCATCTGTGCCACCAACTCTCACACTTTGGGGGGAAGCTAAATGTATCCTCCATGATGTTCTGCAGATAACATAGTCTTGGAAAATATGGTAATCATAGGAAAATAAATGCTAACTGACAATTATCTAATCACTGAACATGGCAAAGAGGGGAACAGGATGTGGTATGTGGCAAAATATTAGATGAAACCATTGTGTGAATTAAAATGGCAAAACTTTAGAAACTGTACTGAAAACGGTGCCATAGCTGCGCAAAGCTGGTCAATTACTTGTGTTGTTAATGGATGAAGCTCTGCTGCACTAAAAGAATCAGCGAGATAAATCTGGTCAACCATATGATGTTGTGAAAAGTGATATGGCTCGAAAAATTGGCCAAATGTGTTCAGCTCAATACATGGGACACTCAACACCTGGCTTGTGGGCGTTTTTGACCAAACTTGCCAGTGAAGCATTGTGCCACCAACACAAGCAGAAGAATACAACCGTCTGTTTTTCTCTTTATGTTTTGTGTTTGTATCAAATTACATTCAAATCAAGTCACCATTGTCTCCAGCAATCTTTTGGATTCAATTCTCAACCTAGAAGCGAGAGCTGGGTCTCGTCTGATTGTTCAGCTGTGTACTGAGGGAGCACTGGTCTGTCAGAGGTGCTACTGTCGGATCAGTTATTTTTCAATAGTGAATAATTTTGACTTAATTGAGCAAGTGAAGAATTGAATTATATTCTATTAAATTGTGATTAGTTGTAAAAGAGTTTCTCAACGGAGGAAAGTCACATGGCCCAAGTCCAAAATAAGGCCATGGCTTCATGGTTTGATTGCTGTTTTATGATTCAGGCTAATGTAAACTTAAGCTAACCCACGTGTGAGAATGTTTTGAGGTAAAAGGCCTTTATTCAAGGACATAGCTATGTCTTTAGTGACTTAAGTGACTGTGACTTAGAACATTTGTAATAGGCCTGTGTATATCTGTCATGGATTAGTGGTCTTGTCGTTATTTTATTCTTTTTAGATATATCAACAGGGACATTTGGGATCATAGTAAATCACTAGGACGTGGCACTACGTAGTCTAAGCAGATACATAAATTGTTCATTAGTGTTGCATTATTGATGTAAAGTCCTACAGAATTAGAAAGGGAAGGGAGATAAGCTATGACAACAGGAATGATCTTATCAAGTGATTGGCATGTCAAAGAACGAAGAAGGACACAATAGGAGGAGATGTCACTAGGACAAACATTACTTTGTAAAACTTATGGAAACATATTTGTAGCTGGAATGCATATGCTAACTAATCACTACTAGTAACTTTTTAGACTGACTTTCCCAAACTCTGTCTACAATTCTAATTGACTTAAGTTTTACCATTAAATTAAAGTGCATCCTAAAATCTTACACCATCTTCTATATGAGACGTTAAACTATTATCTTGCCTGCTGTCTCAGGTGGATGAAAAAGATCTTAGTGCACCATTTTAAAGAGGAGCAGAGCAGATCTCACCACTGTGCTGGCAGTACTTCTGACTAAGCTTACATCAGTAAAATGTATTGTTTGGATATTATTCCATGGCTCCTTGCAGAACCTTGCTGTGTGTTTGCTACATTACAGTAGTGACTACACTTTAAAGTTACTACATTGACTGTAAAGTGCCTTAGGGCATCCTGTAGTTGTGAAAAGTGTTATATAAATGAAAGTATTTATTTCTCTTCAATTTCCTCCTTGTGCTCATTTGGAGAGCAAGCACAGACAATGACAGCTTGAATGACTACCTTTGTTATAACAATTCTAATTCTGCCTACACTTTATGTATTGATTGATAGCCTACATGTTACAATCAAAATTTCAAACATTCAGGTGTTCACAAAATTGTAATTTCAAGACTATCAAGCATAATGGAAACACTCCACCATTCTCCTTTGAATTGCCAAGAAATTAGAAGACTACAAGATATTTGAAAATATATTTATTTTTCCAGTGGCAGCAGCTACCATTCAGTTGGCACAACTACTGGTTATGTGAGTGAAAGGACCTCTCATTGTCTCCTACCTACGCAACAAAACAGATCCATGAACCAAGTGCAGAGGCTTATCCTCCAGTATTAAACCTTTGGTTTGGAGTCACTACAATTTCATAACAATTAAAGGTATGGCCAAAAAAATCATTGCCTTGGAAGGTAATTGGGGTTTTGGAGGTAGGTGGGGTGCAGTGCTCCTGCAAGCCCTATTGAATGGAGAAGGAGGGGAAAGTTGTCATTGGAAGTTCTCTGTGGGCTAAAGAGTGCCCAAGCAGTTATTTTCTCCCTGCTCTGAGCCCACTGGGCAACTGACAAGAGTGTACCCACTACTGGTAAAATGCCATAAGCAGCAGGAAAAGATTCTTAATTGCCCACCTACATGGCACAATAAGATGGGGGGGTATTGCCATCCTTCACCTTGCCCACTGCTGACAAACTGATATGATGATAGAAAGATGATGGGCATTCCATCCTCTCCGTGATTCCCATCATCCTCACCCATGCCTTCCTAGAAACTGATAATAGAATTGACCCATGAGATGGGATTAGCTGCTAATATCAATCCCACTCAGGAAAGAGGAACAGGAGCATAAATCCCTGAAGAATTGGGCAATAAATGGGAATGGATTATTCATTTCACTCTTAATATTAAGCTATAACTGTTTCTTTGAAAATAAACCCATTTCGGTGTTATTGGTTGGCATAGACCTTGTGGGCCGAAGGGCCTGTTTCTATGCTGTATAATGTTCTCTGACGGTCTATAAATGTCAAAAACCAACCTGCCCAGAGAGAACCCAAAGGTTTCTTATTTGGATTAACTGATGTCTGTCATTTATCCTATCAGGTTTCCTGTGAGAAACAGGTACACTGGCACTTTTTCTTGACAACAGAAGCACTTGCATGAGAACACAGCATGGCATAGATACCAGCTTGTTCAGGTTTTAGTCCCTAAAGGCAAATGAAATGAGCCAGAGGCTAAAGAAGTAAATGAAGCATTGAAATTTCTATTTGCATATTACCCTGCGCTAACTGACCCATGATGATATCATCAGCAGCATTCTAATGAGTTTGTTTAGTCAAAGCATATTTTCCAAAGTGCTGTCTTTAAGTAGTGACAGCAGAGATAAGGGTGCAGATTTAGGTGGGGAGATGTGTTCTCACAGGGCTGAGTGGGTTTGGAACTGAGACAGAAGAACTGAAGAGTTTGAGGCCAACTTTAATGTGCCAATTACCACATTTGACCACAATGTGTTAGACTTTGTGCATGCAACCCCCTCCGGAGAAATAGTTGTTAATTTCATGATGTTAGAAATGTAATAAGAGGGATATTAAGATGTGTTTTGGTATTTAACTGTGAGTGTGTTTGTTTCCTGAGTCTTCCAGAACTAAATGACCGATCAATGAATCAGTTTTAGTAATATAGGTGGATGGGTGGATGGTGAAATATTTATATAATTGTCCTGTTTCTCCTTTATGTAGTGCTTAGCATTTTTTATTTCATTTCAGCCAAAATACAGCCCGTCTTTTGTACTGTAGTCAGGGTCAGTGCAGACTACGTGCCCAGGTTCTAAGGTGGGGTTTGAACCAACAAGTTTTGGATTCAGAGTGACAGCACTACTACCAAACCAAGGGTTGACTCCACTAACAAATGTACTATTTCCTAAATTAAACACAATACTTATAAAACACAATAACTAACTTTTTTTTACCCGTTTGCGATTGACTTTCCATGACATTCTCTAACACTAAATTCAAAATGTAAGCTTATCTCCTTAAACTGTCCTTGTCCCATAGTTTCTTTGGGTCGAATCTTACAGGGGCCTAAACAATGTCCCCAGTGGCAAGATTTATGGCAGATTCAAGCAAGAAGCCTGACAAAACCTATATCAAACCTAGCAGCAATTTGCTGTACCAGTTATGCATCAGTTGATCATTGCAGTGAGTTGCCAATTAATGGGGATTTTAGGTGGTTAAATGTCTTATTACTGCCACACATTCATATTCAGACAGAATACTGAACATGCAAGCCAGAGCAGGTTTCTGGCAACTTTTGTTTGCTGCTCACTTCAAAGGATCTCCTTGTTGGTCACAAGGCACCAACATGTCAGGACAGATTCTCCAAGTACACTGGTCACTCGCATCCCACATCCACAGACATTGACATCAAACATGTGTCAGCTTCTAAGAACCCTGGTGGCAGATCTCCAATTCACTTACATGTGCTTCTACACTTCAATGCATCACCTTGGGCTGCACCTGCAGTTGTCATGTGAATGCAGCAGCAAGCAAACTTTGCAGCCAGGACACAATCCCAGCTCATGGACCACAACATCTCCAGCCTGTCCATTTATTCTCTTGATGCTCACTCATTCTGAACCTTCCTGAATATTCACACAGAATTGCAATGCCTCACTTTCTCTGTTTGCATTTCACCCCCTCAACAGAGATACCAGGCTCACTGCTGTATAGTCATGCCATTTAGCATAGGGACAAAGCCAGGAAGCTTGTTCTGGTTGTCAGCAGTACTCGGCAAAATTAAGGGGGATAGCCTTCGCTCAAAGGGCCCCAGCACAGGAAGCTAAGTCCAGTACCAATCCAAAGGTTTGGACAGTGTCAGTCAGCTATTTGGAGGAATCAGAGTTAGCATGATCTCCAAACAAAGGATGAGAAGTTGAATGTTAGGCAGTCCATCACCTACAAACAGTCTGCCCTATTAGAGGCGCTTTTGCTCCTGGAATGAAAAACAAGCAGATATTAAAGGAGATGAAAGTGGATTGAAAGATCTGTTACTTTTTTGTGCTGGTGGGGAAGTGTCCTGAGTGAGTGATAAGGCAACACAGAGGGCATGCAGCGTTAGTGCTATCAAGTAGTCGTGTGGGTGACAGCAAGGGAGGCAAGATGTTTCAGGCAAAATCGAGAATGGTAGAACATGAGCCTTGGTGCTAGTTGGTTACAGTAACAGAGACAGACTGAATGTGAGGTAGCAGAGAAGAGATGGTGACACATGCTGATGGAGTGGAGGAGGACATCTACCTTATTGTTGCATGGTTGTGCATCCCGTCATGTGGCTGAGACCTTACCGAGCAAGTGCCAACCTCAAACCAAGTTGGCATAGCCTGGTGATGTGTTCTTGCCTACAGGTCCTTGAGAAAGAGGACATCCACCTTTTCACCATTCTGTTCAGCGAGACTTCCAGATCCCTGCCCACAAAGGGGGTCATCAAATTTTATCTCTCTACCATGTTCAGGGCAAATGCCAGTGACTACACAGGGAAACCCTAAACTGGCGGTGCTTGTCCGGGTGCAAAGTAGCATTTTAAAGATGGTGCCATACCAGAGATTCTGGTCAATTGTGGGATATCCCGGCTGTGGCAGTTTGCTCTGGGAGCTAGAATTGGATGAAAGTGATGGCATGGGATTGGGAAAGTTGTCAATGAGGACACTTTGGTGAGATATGACCAGTACACTGGCAAGGCCTAGTCCTCCAAAAAAATCAACATAATTAGCATTTCAGGCAAAACAAGGTAAGACTCAGCCCACAGTTTCTTTATTTGCCCATTCCCTGTGATGAACGTACAAATTCACAGAAGCAGTAAGATTTTTGGTCCCTTGAATCATTTGAAAAACTCATGGCTGACTTTATTATGACCTCAGCTTTCCTGTCTATTCCCATAGTCTTTGACTCCCTTTTCAGTCAAGAATCTATCAAACACAGACTTAAAAATATTCAGTGATCTCTACTTACTGAGAATAAGAATTCCAAAGTCTGAAGACCCTCTGAGAGAAAAAAAATCTCTTTGTCTCCATCTTAAATGGGAGACCCATATTTTTTTAAATAGAGTCACTTAGTTCTCGTTTCTCCCACAAGGGCAAACATCCTTTTCAGTATCCGCCACATCAAGACACCTTACGTTCTTATATATTTCGATAAGATCAGCACTCAAACTTCTAAACTCCAATGGATGCAGACCAATCTATCCAACCTTTCCTCATAATATAATCCCTTCATCCCAGGAATCATTGTGTGAACATTCTCTGCATTATCTCCAATGCAACTATATTTTTTCTTAAATAAGGAGACCAAACTACACAATATTCCCCATGTTATCTCACCAATGCTCTGTGCAATTGGAGCAAAACTTCTTTACTTCCACATTCCATTTGTCTTGCAATAAGCAACAAAATCCCATTTGTCTTTTAATCACTCATTGTAACTACATATTAACTTTTGTGATTCATGTACTCGGATACCTAGATATCTCTGTATTGCAGCGTTCTATAGTCTCCTTCTGTTTAACTAATATGCTGCTTTTCTGCTCTTCCTGCCAACGTGAACAGGTTCACATTTTTCCATTTTATTCTGCATCTGTAATTTTTTTCCATTTACATATTCTGACTGTATTACTTTGCGGACTCTTTATCTTCCCCACAACTAATTTTCCTTTTTATTTGTCTCTTCAGCAAATGTAGCAACAGTACATTAGGTTATTTTTCCTCTTCAATATATTTATTTTAGCTTTCTAGTACAGTCAGTTCTGCTTTAACATGATAGCTGCATTCCTGTGCAACATCGCGTTATAGAAAATCGCATTATAGAAATAACATGGTCTATGGGGAAAACAGGGTTAGGGCAGACCACCAAAAAATATCACTCAAAATTGCTCAAAAATCACTCAAAACTAACATAAAGGATAGCACAGTTTGAATAAATGTTTAATTCATATCTAATAATGAAATAAAAGTAAATTTAACACCTTACCTTGAAAACATGTCAAGATGACTTGATGGGGGAAGAGGTTTTGAGGTTGCTCTGTTGTTAATGCGGGAGCTGAGGATCATCATCATCATCATCACCTTCAGGTGCAGTTGTGGTTGCAGGATTAGGACAAAAAATAGTTAATCCAGAAGGAGATGGCTGTGGTTCATTGTCTTTTGCTTCTTTCTTTGGGGTTGGCTTAAAAAAGACATCCAGTTTTTGCTGCTTTGCCTTTCTGCTTCTTTCATGAAGAAGCCGTTCATAGGGTGCCAAACGAGATCTTATTCCACACATTGCTACCCTGCTGCGTTTCTGCATTGTAATCTGCGTTGTCCTCTAAGAGCTGCAACTGGTTCTCAATTTCTGTCAGGATAGAAAACAAAACAGAAGTGGAAAGCTTTCGTGGTGCTGCATCCTGGACTTCATCTTCTTCATCTCCAGCTTCCACTTCCCCCTCAGTGACAAGTTGTCGATCAGCTGTAGAGCCGTCTTCACAGTGGGACTCAAGCAGCTCTTCATCATCCTCACTCTCCACTTCTTCAACTCCAACTTGCTTTGCAAGATCAGCACAATCTTCTTTGATCATTGGGAGCTCCTCTGACAGATCAAAGGTTTTCAAACTTTGAAAAAAATCTGAGAGCAGCTTCTACCAAACTGCATGCAAGCAGTCCATACTGACATTACCCCAGGCCTCCACGATAATGTCAATAGCATTCTTGATGTTAAAGCCATTCCAAAATTGAAAAACACTGTCCTTATCCCCATCAGTAGCTGCAATCAGCCTCTTAAATGTGCGCCTTAAATAATAAGCTTTAAAAGCTGCTATTGCACCCTGGACCATGGATTGAAGGAGAGATGTTGTATTTGGGGGTAGAAATAGCAACTTTGATGTTTTCAGAAAGCTCAACAATGGTGGGAGGATGGCTTGGCACATCATCCAGGATGAGGAGAATCTTGAAATCCAACCTTTTTTTTCCTGAAGTACTTTCTCAAAACATCTTCAAAAACATCAACAATAAGGTCAGAAAAAGTTTTCACTGTCTTCTAACCTCTTTTGCTTGACCTAAAGTAGGCATCTAGCATAGACTTAAGGTAACCTTTCAAGGCTCACAGGTTGATAGAGTGATACACCACCACAGGCTTAAGCTTTTAGTTTCCACCAGCTTTGGCACCCAGCAGCACAGTCATACGATCCTTTGCCACTTTAAAGCCTGGAGCATGTGCATTATTCATAGAAATATAGTTTCTTAAAGGCATTCGCTTCCAGTATAAACCTGTCTCATCCAAACTGAAAATTTGATCTATGTTGTTGTCTTTTTTGTCTATTAATTTTTTTGCTGTGGGAGGAAATGCCATGCATGCTGTTTGTCCGCACCGGCAGCTTTACGTTATGAAAAGCATAGCAGTACTCCTCTGTGCAACGATGCAATCACGTTATAGCCAATGCAAATTTGGGTTTTAGAAATAACAATTCCTTAATCGTCAGTCACATTATAACCAATTCGCGTTGCTGGAACACGCGTTATTAGCAGAAACGACTGTATACACTACTTATTTCAAACTTCTCTAAATATTCTAACATAAAAGAATTTGATTACTGTTTCTCTGCTTCTACTCCATGCCTCAGTAATTTTACAAAACCATTACCATTTTATTGGTTAATGAGCATCTCTAAGGGCTGTGATTGTTTTTTAAACCAAAGACCCTGTCAACCTTTAGTACGTTTTTGATCAGAAAAGTTGCTGGTGCTGTAAAATCAGTAAAATGCTAGTGCTGGTCTCTGCAGCCTGATAATATCCTGAATGCAGGTAATATTCGATTTATTTCCACATGGAATTGGGTTAGTAGTAAATAGATGTAGCTTTCATCAGCACTGACAAGGTCATTTTCTAGCTGACAATTTTCATCAAATGAAGTGTCTGAATAATTTGAATTCAATATGTCATTTATTACTTAGTTGTCATAATAGAAGTCATAAAACAGAGCATTCAAAGTTCTTTTTACATCTGCTACCTGCAGTGTAATCTTTTAACCAATTTGTGTACCTTTACTCAAATAGCAATTTTGGATAAACTGTTTTTTATGATGACATTAATTTATGTTGAAAAGTTAAATAGCTTGGAGTTGTGTTGGTTGAAGACAGACTTTGAAGTGATTTAACTGAGAATGGAGTCATACAGTCATGCAGCATGGCAACAAACTCTTCAGTTCAACACTTTCATGCTGACCAGATATCCCAAGCCAATCGATTCCCATTTGCCAGCATTTGGCCCATATCGCTCTAAACCCTTCCTATTCATCTACTCATCTAGATGCCTTTTAAGTGTAATTGTACCAGCCTATTGGACTTCTTCTGGCAACTCATTCCATACAAGCACCACCTTCTGCATGAAAAGTTGCCCTTGAGGTCCCTTTTAAATTTTTCCCCTCTTACCTTAAACCTGTGCACTCTAGTTTTGGACTCCCCTCCCCTGGGAAAATGATATTGGCTATTCACCCTATCTATGCCCCTCATGATGTTATAAACCTCAATGAAGTCACCCCTCAGCCTCCACGGAAAATAGCCCCAGCCTCTGCAGCCTCTCCCTATAGCTCAAACTTCCAACCCTAGCAACATCATTGTAAATCTTTTCTGAACTTTTTTCAAGTTTAACATCTTTCTGATAGCAGGGAGACTAGAATTGAATGCAGTATTCCAAAAGTAGCCTAACCAATGTCCTGTACAGCCGCAACATGATGTCCATATGTGCTGACCAATAAAAGTAAGTGTACCAAACATCTTCTTCACCACCGTGTCTCCACTTTCAAGGAACTATGTGCCTGTACCCTAAGGTCTCTTTGTTCTACAACACTGTCCATGACCCTACCATTAATAATATAAGTCGTGCCCTGATTTGCCTTTCCAAAATGCAACACGTCACATTTATCTAAATTAAACTCCATCTGCCACTCCTTGACCCATCGGCCCATCTGATCAAGATCCCTTTGTACTCTGCGATAACCTTCCTCACTGTCCACTCCTATGTTCACATCCAAATCATTTATATAAAGAACAAAGAGTATTGGACCCAGCATCAATCCTTGCAGCACACCACTGGTCACAGGCCTCCAGTCTGAAAAACAATCCTCCACCACCACCTTCTGTCTCCTACCTTCAAACCAATTTTGTATCTAATTGTCTAGCTCCCCCTGGATTCCATGTGATCTAACCTAGCTAACCAGCCTACCAAGAAAAGCCTTATCGAATACCTTACTGAAGTCCATATAGATCATGCCCACCACTCTGCCCTCATCAATCCTCTTCATTATCTTCTTCAAAAATCTCAATTAAGTTAGTGAGACATGATTTCCCACACACAAAGTCATGTTGACTGACCGTAATCAATCCTTGCCTTTCAAAATACATGTAAATCCTATCCCTCAGAATCCCTTGCAACAATGTAGCCACGACTGACGTCAGGCTCACTGGTCTATCATTCCCCTGGCATTTCCTTACCACCTTCCTTAAATTAGCCACCCTCCAGTCTTCTAGCACCTCAACCATGGCTATCTATGATACAAATATCTCAGCAAGAGGCCCGGAAATCTCTTCCCTAGCTTCCCACAGAGTTCTGGGATGCACCTGATCAGGTCCCAGGGATTTATTTGAAAAATTATTCAGCGAAATGATAAAAATGATCTTAACTGTTCTGTAAATGAGGAGTTGAAATAGTGGAATGCAAGTTACAGTATTTAGCAGGTTGGGATTGACGTGGGAGCTTTTATGTAACAAACAATAGTAAGGAACAAGGCACCAGGGAAGAAGTGGAATGTATAAATGATTCAAGAGGCAATTGGTATATTTTGAAAGAAAAATGTGTTGAAACATATGGCAAAAATATTGGTAGGTGGTTGAAATGCCAGTGGTACTGTAGCAGAATGGATATTAGAGCATTGTTACTCATGACTGAGGAGAAATCGCTCTTTAAAAATGGTTAGTATATGGACACTGTTTGAGTTGGCATGGCATGAAATTCTGCAAATTTGCTTGGGTGCTGGTGGTCTCACTGCTTTTCACACTTGTTACAATCAAATCACCATTACAGTCACTGGATTTGCAACATAGTGAAATTAAAATATTCAGTGACCCTCCAAATTTAAAACCAAGTTTAGAACTAAACAAGAAATAGCCATTTATGATTAAACTTAAGTTTAGCAGGCCAAAGCTAAATAACAAGGTCATTAATTAATATCCATGATTTAAACCCAATCTTCGTTGATCATAACCGCATTCTCACATACACGGAGACAAACTGACAGACACAGTTAAAACAGAAATAAATACGATGGATGCCAAGCCTTCTTTCAGTCCTTGGGTGAGAAGTTATTCACAGACACGTAACTATATCTAATTTCAAAGTCACTTGTGAATGTGAACAATTTCAGAAGACTTCAGAATTATTTACTGATTTCTAACCACCTAGGACTCTTTTTTCAGAACCACCATCAAGGTGAGTTTGAAGATGCAATGAGATTCAATAGTGCTTTCTGTGCTGCATGACTCTATAAAGCCTGGAGAGTCTATTGGCTTCCAGTTTCTGCCCTCTTTAAATCCAGGATAGGCAGCTGAGGGATAGACCTCCCAACCCAACATGAGTTGAGGCCCATAAGAGCACCATTAATGCTCATGTGTTTGTCTCATCTTATCATTGTTGGTATTCAAAGAGCATTGGGGGACACAATCATCATGCAAGGAGCCCAAAAAGCAAACCCTGTCTAGTTTATTTGCGGGAACATGGGTAGGGTTTGTTGTCTGGCACTGAGTTCCTGATTGAGGATGGGGACTGTGGGAGTGGGGCCTGGGACGAAGGAATAGAAGGGGAGGAGTGCTGACAATCACTTCCTTGACCTTTCGTCTGACTCCCTAATCGGTGATCCACTCCCCAGACTGCCACCTTACACTCACTGATTCACCTTTGGTCTGGAGTCACTAGGGGAGCTGGCGCCCCTTGTCAATGTAGTGCGACAGCTGCCAGCCTCTACTTGTCCATCAGCTGTCGGTGGTGAGATTTCCACCACAGGGTTTGATCCTGAGAAGATTCCCTGGGAATACAACGAGCCTTCTCCAAAGGAATTGCCATGGGACTCTTGAGGCTCTCTAGATAGCACGAGAGATCACTGTTACAAAGTAAATTAAGACAGATAAACACAGAGCAACACAATAAAATATACAACAGCATGCAGACACTAAAACCCTCACGCACTAAAACACAGGTCAACACGTATTTATGCATACTCTAGCAAACATGTGCAATTAGGTCTCATTTATCAAAGGGAGTGATCATTTTAAGACCAAATTCGTTTTGTTTTGCCCTAATGTTATCAGAAAAACTTAAAACATGTTTCAATATTCATCTGGAAGTGAACACTTACACTGATGAATGAAAAGAACTGAATCACAGAAGGTTCAGACAGCCAAGAAAAGGTCAATGTCAGTATATAATATCAGAGAAGATGCTAGTAACTGAGATGCAATGAAAATAAGCCTCTGTACGCCAAATATAATTAAATGTGTATAAGAAATCTCATTAATGTCAAAAATCTCTGAAGAATAACAACTGTGCACAAAAAGGTTAAGCATTGATTCCTCTCACTTATCACGTTGCAGTGTCTCAAACCGACACAATTAAAAGCAAGAAATGATCAGGCCAGTGCTTTTTGGAGGATTTCCTAATTGGCCTGTAAATTGTCTTCAAGTCAAAAGTTGGTCATCTTATGATCACTGTCTTGTTCATTTCTAACCAGGGAGCAAATAAAATATCCGGGCGTCATCATGTCGAACTGAAATAGTGGAGGTTTAAAGCTGATTTTCTCGTGCTCAAGACTCAACATATACTGTCAAGATTCTGGACCCAGTGAGCATACTAAAGCTGTCACCGTGAATATAAGAGAGTGCATTCCCCCAGCATGGAATCAATGGACTTGGATTGTAATGAGCTCACGTTTCATATTTGGCTTATATATGCATCCTTGCTTAAGGAGAAATGATGCGCAAAGCTCAGAACATTGGTGTTTTAGTTTGCAGTTGACAGTCTTGGATTGGTTCATAATTGATAGGTTGGATAGAAGGTTTCTGAGGAGTCTTTTCTTCCTCAATTGTAACTCTTCTTGAAATGGTTCTTGATTATGATTGCTGAGCAGGTATAGGTTTATCCATGCACATTTTAAATAAGGCTCCTGCTATTGCTGTGCTGCAGGCTATGTTTAAACAGTATTGGGCTAAATGTCATTTCCTTTAATAATGAAGAAATATGCCACGCAGTGTATTTGAAGAATATTGCAGATGTACTGTCTGGTACAGGGATAATTGTTGGCAAAATCAACCAGCAGGTTTATGTAAATTGCAAGGAGAAATATCATTTAGTCAAATGTCAAACTGCTGTGAGGAGACAATGTTCAACTATCCTTTGCTGCCGTAATCAATAATAAAAGTCTTTTGCCCATTAGAAAGAAACATTTCCAATTGGAATTCACATAATAATTCAACTCAGCATGAGCCAGTTAGCTGGGAATTGAGTTCTTTCTGACGGTTTGCTTCAAATGTTTGCTAAAACAAAATCAGTTTTGAATAACGTAAGGAGAAATATTTTAGAGCTCAAAACAAATCCTTCACTAACTGGCACCAAAGGAAAACTCTCTTGATATTAGAATATTCAATTATGTAGATTTCAAAAATTTACATGTGTGGCCCAGCCTGTTGTAAAATGGAAGGAGCTTCCCTCAGTTAAATTTGGATGTGAACGAAGGTTAGTCGAAAAGCTTGTGAGTCAACACTGACCAGGTAATTAACAGGGATGTAGGAAGTGCTCACATTGCTCTCATACCTTCTTTATAAATTAATTAGGAAATTAGGGAATAGGCATTCAATTTGAACCTCCCCACATTATGTACCAGATAACCAAAACTAATACCTTTTCCATGAATCCGCTCCATTCTCAAACATATCAATATCTAGTTGAATAATTCATCCACACCTACAAGATATGATCCATTGTACCAGTAATATCCAAGTCTTTGGCTTTCTTGGCCACATTTATATATATCATTGAGTGTCGGTGGAGATTGGGAGGGCTGCAATACTTAATCTCCAAGTTTCCATTAACCTGAGTAGAGATCTTCATGGTCCAAATGTTGTGATAACCATCAATGAGGCAGTGACAAGAAACCAGCATTTTCCAAACGCGCAGGCCCATAAAATAAGAGTTGTATCAATCATAAGTCAAAGTCACTTAATTTAACTTACTAAATAATTCAGATATTTTTGCGCTAAGGAAGTGCTTTGGATTGACAGGGAAGACTGAAATGGGCGGAATTACCAACCCTGGGTTGAATCATGGTGGTATCCTAATACACACACACACACACACACACACACACACACACACACACACACACA
>JAHRHZ010000056.1:14147214-14158047 GCA_024137785.1 Ginglymostoma cirratum | reverse complement strand
CACACACACACACACACACACACACACACACACACACACACACACACCAGTGAATTCCATTCCAGGTAGCCACCACGCTCAGAAAACAACTGTGGAATTTGAATTTATTTAAAAATCTGGAATAAATGGCACTATGTAACTATTGTCGTAAAACCCCATCTGGTTCACTAATGTCTTCTAGAGAAGGAAACCTGCCATTTCCAGATGCTCAGGCCAAATGTGACTCCAGATCCACAGCAATGTAGTTGAATCCTAACTGACCCTTGGCCAACTGGTGATGGCCAAAAATTGGCTACTTAACCAGTGACGCTCACATCTCATGAGGGAATAAAGGCAAAAAATACCTTTTAAAACTGCCAATTTTATTCTGCTCTGCTGTATTTCAAAGCCATTCATTAAGTTTCTGCCTCCCCTGTGTGCTCTGAATTTTCCCTTAGGTTGTCATCCCCTTTCAACCTAATTTAAATTCACTCCAACAGCACTAGAAATGCGATAACACAGTGTGGAGCTGGAAGAACACAGCAGGTCAGGCAGCATCAGAGGAGCAGGCAAGTTGACGTTTCGGGTCAGGACCCTTCTCCAGAAGAAACGTCAACTTTCCTGCTCCTCTGATACACCTAACCTGCTATGTTCCTCCAGCTCCACACTGTGTTATCTCTGACTCCAGCATCTGCAGTTCTCACTATCTCTGAGCACTAGAAATGCTCTGTACAAAGATATTATCTCAGTGATCGTGAATAGTGCGAGAAAATTGCAAGGTGTTCTTCTCCTTCCTTTTTCCATGGAGATGTGTGTACATTAGGAAGAATGAGCCCTGGTTCAAATCCAGCCATTATCTGGGCTAAATTTGAATGCCTTTCACAGAGATGAAATGTCAGTGTCTGAACCTGTCAGTTTGACTCAGTTGATGCTACTTTCATTTTGCAATGCTGTGAGGACATTTGTCTTTTCAAATATTCATCCAATGGTCAAGGGGACAGGGTAAAGGTAGTGAGATGGCGCATGTCATCTTGCTGATCTGGCAATCCAGAATAGACATGATGACGAGAATGGCCTCCATCAATGCTGTAACACTGCTCTGATAATGCAGTTTACGAATTAGAAGGCCTTTGAATCAATGATTAAAGTGATACTGAACTCAGAGTGTTTTACAGTTGAGAAGCCCTTTCTTTGTCTTTGGTTTTAACTGAGGCATAAACTGCCTGTACTTATAGTTCTGGGGATGGTTAAAGATTCCATTCACTGCGGAGTAAGTGAATGTACAGAAACTAGTTCTGTCCATCTTCTGGCATATGTTACGCCCTCAAACATCCTCGCTGAAACATAAAACTGCAACCTGGATGTTCCTCTCATTGTTGTTTGTGAGCTATTGCTGTGCACAAGTAGGCTGCCACATTTCCAATGTAAGATAGCCATTGCAGTCATCCTGAAACATGAAGTTCTTCAAGATGTTTGTTTTTAGCTGTGTGAAAGTGGCATTAAAGTATTTTTGAAATTCCTAATAGCCCTCAGTGCCTTTATTACAGGATAAATCCTTTGATACGTACTTAAATCAACTGGAAAAATAAATCGCAGGAGAAATATTACATCTCACACGAGTGAAAAATTAACTTGAGTTTACAAATATCAGTGATCTGAGATTAATGAAAAATCTCACATTACGTTGTCAGTTGTGCTTTCCCTTTCTTTTAGAACCTTAGTTTAAACTGAAATAGATGCATGGTGGTCTACAACATAGTCAAAACAACATTCTCTTGTTTTAATTTTGTTTCTATTAATAATTATCTGGTCATAGCTGAGGGATTACTGGTAAAATGTTGATTACTTTATCACTCAAGTTGTGATTCCAATGGTTAAGGCACTGAGAATATGTAATTCCCATTCTTTAACATAATGGACCAAAACCTCTGGCCTCCAGATCATAGAAGACTAGGAGAATGAAGTTGTATATCAGGACCTTGTGGAAGTCTTGACGTGCGAACTGCGTGGGAATGACCCGGGATGTTTCAATTCCTGATGAGCAAATTCCCCACTGCTCCAGGACCCTCTGTGAATGTCTCTGACTCTGAGTTAGAGTTAGACATTTCAGAAATGTCTCCTGTACTTGGCCAACTAGTTACCAAGGAAATGTTGGACAGAATAGAATGCAGCATTACTCTCGGGTGACTGAACAATCAATTCTTCAATCCCCATACCCCACCCACCCCCCACACCCACAAACCACCCACCGAACTGCCATTTACCCACACTGTCTAGTACCTTGACATTACAATTCCTCAGATTATACCCATGATTACCCAATTCCCAACCACCTGATTACTCTCTTGGCCCAACGTGACTTCACCAGCCCCCTCAGCAACCTGATTACCCTCCTAACCACCACATTATCCCCCAAACTGACTTGATTACCCTCAACCAAGTCCCCACCTCACCCACATAACACCAGCCACTTTAACTACTTTACACACTGACTCAACAATGCAAACTACCCATCTACCCAGTCACCAATACTACTATCTACCCAGTCAACCACAATATCTATCTACCCACTCACTCACACTACCCACCTACCTATTCACCCACATTACCTGCCTATCCATTTACCCATCCATTCATTAACATACAAAGTGGACCTTTTAACTTATTGAACGGAAGCTAGTGCCATAAAAAGAGTCCACGTTGCTTTGACAGCATTCCCTGATGGATGCACACATGTACGAACATAAGAACAAGGAGGATGAATGGACCATTGAGTTCCTTGAGCCTGCTCCATCATTTCATACAATTATGGTTGATCTCACCTCAGCCTCAACTCCATTTTCCTGTCCAATCCCTATAACACTGTAACCTGTTACTAATTAGAAATGGCCTGTCTGTTCCTTAAATGTATACAGTGTTTGTGAAAACGTGTTGGGTCAGGGGAATTTCCAAGTGTAGCAGCAATCCGACCATCAGCAGTGCCGCTCAGAGGATTCGGGTCAATCTGTGCAAAGTTGCCACTTTCTGAAATCACCAACATAGCCTTTGGTGCAGAAGTAGAATGAATGCAGCATACATCACACTGCATTCATGTCCCTGCATTCCACACAAATGCAACTATCTATTATAACTTCCAATTACCAGGAGCTTTCAGATTTGATTGTTTGCTTCAACATTTCTGTTATTTTAAATAGAACAATTGTTTTCACACTGAGAGCGCAATTACAAGAGCCTCACTTCAGTTTTGTAGTGATGGCATGTGAACAGTGAGGTACTTCTGTGTTTGGACATAAATTAACGGGTGGTTCTTAATGTAATAATCCAATTGAGATCACTTCCCTTCATAGTCGCTCAGAGCTGGCTGATTCACCGAACCATCCGGAGAATAGTGTCTGCAACAGAAATCAAAAACAACTATTTACATTTACATCGTGCCTTTAGCATAGGAAAATGCTGTGAACCACTTCTCAGAAATGCAGTCAGTCAAAATTGGACACAGAGCCACAAAGCACCTACAAGAAAAGTGACCCACAACTTGGTCAATTAGATTGGTTTTAAGCAGTGACTTGAAAGAAAGGAGGACATGACCGAGGAGACTTTATGGAGGGAATTCCAGTGTTGAACCTAAATAGCTGAAAATGTAGCTACCAGTGGGGAAGGGGGGATGGGATAAGTAACGTATGGAAAGCCATCAATGAACCAACATAGGGTTCTTGGGAGGTGATAACAGTGGAGGAAGTTGCAGAGATATAGAAGGATAAAGCCATCGAGAAGTTCAGCCATAAAGCTGAGCATTTTAATTTGGAAGTGTTGGGGAAGGAAAGAAGTAATATGAGAACAGGGCTTGGTGCAGAATAGGATTTGAGTTTTGGACAATCTGAAATTTATGGATGATGGGAACAAAGAGCCGGTCAGGTGACCATTGGTTTCAGCAATAGCTGGGCTGATGCAGGAGTGAAGGCAGGAAATGTTACAGGGTTGTAATTTGTAATGACTAGGACATGGGGTTGGGAGCTGAGCATGATGGGTAGCATGCTGCAGCTATGTCATTAATAATATTAATTATAAGCACATGTTAGTTCAACCCAAAGAATTAATGATGAGGGTACAGAACAGCCGGTTTTCCTACAGATTAATTGGAGGCAATTGTGGTTCATCCAAGACCAGGGAAAACAGTCTGACAGCAGAAAGGTCATGAAAGGGTCAAGAGTTATGTTACTGTTACTTATCCCATCCCCTTTCCCTACTGGTAGCTACATATTCAGCTATTTAGGTTCAACACTGGAACTCCGTCTACAAAATCTCCTCAGTCATGATGAAGAAGTGGAATTAAATGCAGTCAGCATAGTTGTGGAACCTGGCCTTCTGTTTTCAATCATACTACCAAGGAGCGGTGTTTAGATCCGGAAGAGGGTACCATTGTAGGATATAAGATAACAATATTGGGGCAGGAAGAAAAGTATGTTTTTTTTAAAATCACAGTGGGCTGGATTTTCCCATTTGCAGTTAAAGTGCAGTGCTGGTAAAGCTTCATGCCACCAGATCCACCATAGTCAAAGATGAATTTTCTCATGCAATCTTCCCTTTTTCACCTGACCAATTACACAGGTGAGATATTGGATGTTTTTCCTGGGAATCATATTAGCTATAGAGCTGGAAGAGCTTTCCGCTGTCACAATCTTCCATTTACACTGCTCTGGCGCCATGTTTAAAACACAAGTGCACACCACTTCAGATGCTGCAAGCAAGGAGCTACCTCTTAAATTGCATCAGAGATAAAAGGTACTGCAGATGCTGGAGAATCCGAGATAACAAGCGTGGGGCTGGATGAACACAGCAGGTCAAGCAGCATCATAGGAGCAGGAAAACTTGACGTTTCGGGCCTAGACCCTTCATCAGAAATTTCTGATGAAGGGTCTAGCCCTGAAACGTCAAGTTTGCGTGCTCCTATGATGCTGCTTGACCTGCTGTGTTCATCCAGCCCCACGCTTGTTACCTCAAATTGCATTGCTTGATCCTGAAAACATCCCAGAGGAAAGGCAAGCTCGATCCCCACTTCCAGACAGAGAACTGAATGGAGTAATGGAGAGGAGGTGTTTCCTGCTGACCACTAAAGGAGGCCACACCAATAGACTGAACAAACCTAGACAGAAATTAAAGGGAGGTGATGACATAGTGTCATTATTGCTGGGCTATTAATCTGAAGACCCCAGGTAATATTCTGAGTACCTGGGTTCAAATCCCACTGTGCAAATGATGCAGTTAGAATTCAATAAGAAAATGGAATTAAGAGTTTAAAGCTAACCATGGAACCATTGTCAAATATTAAAAAAAAACCCATCTAGTTTACGAATGTCCTCTAGGAAAGATTACTGCCATCCTTACCTGGTCTGACCAACATGTGACTCCAGACCCGCAGGAAAATGATTGCCTCTTAACTTCTGTCTGGGCAGTTATGGATGGGCAACAAATGCTTATCTGGGCAGTGATGCCCAGGTCCTATAAGTTAGGAAAGGAAATAAAATTGCAGCATAAGTCAGCACTCTGCTCCACATCTAAAAGGACATCCAGAAATGCCACAACGAGGTCAATGATCTTCTGCACTCTACAAAGGTATGTGCCACACATTCTCTTTGATCCCTTACACTCACAGGGCTAGCACTCCCTCTAATCTGCCACTGCACACACATCTTACCAAAGGTCATAGGGTTAAAATCTCAGTATTGCGTGCATCAGTTCCATGTTTAAGGGCTCACATCCAGTTCATCCTCCCAAAGTACTAACCCTCCCTGCCCTGAATACTTCCCGCTCACTGGGAGACCTCACCAGCGCACTCATAATCAGTAACTCATCTCCCATCCATTTTCATCATGCTCAGTCCCTCAATTTGCCTCATTGATCAAAAACTAGCCTAACTCCTGGACCGGTCTTAACAGCAACATGACTGACCTACCTGTGATCACTCCTTCATCAGTAGGATTAACCATGTCCCACTCCCTATTGTGTAATCAGACGATCCCTTTACTGCCTATGGCAGTACCCCTTGAATGACTGTATTTCCTCATCAGGCCTTTGACTTTCACACATCACCATTTGCTTGGAGTACATGCAGTGTGTTTGCCATTTAAACTGCTGGCACATGCAGCTATTGTAACACGATGAAGTACCGTGACATGTCCAGCCCTATCTGACTGAGGGATTGACTGTTCAGTGCTCCCCACTGTGACAAGCCACCTGCAGTAAAAATCAAGTTAAACTTATTAATGTCACTGAGTGACAGAAAGCTCAGAAAGCAGTGTGAATCGGTCAGAAGCTGGCAGCCTCCAAGTAAGTGCTAAGAAAGCAAACTTAGGAGCCATAAGATGTGTTTATCTAGGTGAGTGCAAGAGCATCCTGTGCAAACATATGAGATGCATGGCTGACCCTGAACACGAAGTGACCAGGCAGAAGCATAATGATTGTAGGTGTCTATCAGTTCCAAAGAAAAAATATAGCAGACCTTGAGTGATGGCTGCATAGGTCCATGGTGTAGTGAGGCTGGGGGTTTGCCAATACACAGTTGCATGGATGAAGGGTGGAGTAGGATATTTGCCTGGGAAGTAAAGTCGTTGGCACATGAGTGAGATTTTAAAGCCACCATTTAAGACTTCAGGGGCAAATAAGGAACATTTTCTCGACATTGAAAATCTGATCTTTCTTCATTCATGCCACATTTTATCAGCATACTCACCAATATTCTCATTACTGCAAGGAAGGGACAATTCTGCTCCACATCTTGATTGCTTGATTTTTGTGGAGAGACAAAAGGTTGTTCTCAGAGTCAAAAGGTTAAAAGGGGATTTAATAGAGATGTTCAAATTTATGCAAACATTTCAAAATCGATAAGAAGGAACTTTTTCCATTAACCAGGTTCAATAACCAGAAGTAGTAGGAAATCTGCCGATGCTGAAGAATCTGAGATAACAAAGTGTAGAGCTGGGTGAACACAGCAGGCCAAGAAGCATCAGGGGAGTAGGAAAGCTGACGTTTCGGGTCTGGACCCTTCTTCAGAAATGGGGGAGAGGAAGGGGATTCTAATTTCTGAAAAAGGGTCCAGACCCGAAACGTCAGCTTTCCTGCTCCTCTGATGCTGCTTGGCCTGCTGCGTTCATCCAGCTCTACACCTTGTTACCTCAATAACCAGAAGGATCTGATTCAGGATTATCAACAAAACTCCAGGAGGGAATTGAAGAAATTTCTATTTTACTTTTAAGTTGTTATGATCTTGAATATGCTGCCTGAAAGAGTGGTGGAAGCAGATTTAACTATAAATTTTATAAGAGAAATTGGATAAAAATTTGAAGTTCAGCAAGAAGCAGGGAGTGGGACGAATAGACAAGCTCTTTCAAAGAGCTGAATGGCTGCATCTGTGCTGTAGAGTTCTGTGACTTGAAAATTGTTAGCAACAATTTGGTGGGTAATAGTTTGAGCTACTGGAAGCAAAAGGGAAAGATACTGTTACTGTTTTATTTCCATCTAGATGCTTCTGAGTTATCTGTTTAGACTTTTGCCTACGTGCACACATACAACTTATGAGCAGATGTCGGACATTCGTCCCCTCTAACCTGCTCAATCATTCAATAAGATCATAGTTAATCTGATTGTGTCGTCGAACCCAGATTGCTGTCTATCCTTTTGATTCCCGTGTTATTCAAGTATCGAGCTGCAAAGACCTGAAAAGTATTCAACAAGCCCTCTTCCTTCACTTTCTGAGGAAGAATGTTCTAAAGACTCTCAACCCTCTGGGAGAAAAATATTCCCCTTCAGTCTTAAATGGAAGACCCTTCTGTTTAAACCCTGTCTGTTTGTTCTAGTCTCACCCACAAAGGGAAAACAACCTTTCACCATTCACCCTGTCAAGTACCCCACGATCTTATATGTTTTAATAAGGTCATTGGTCATTCTTCTAAACTCCAGTGGATATCAACCCAACTTGTCCAACCTTACCACATAAGATAAGCTCTTCCCCACCATCCCAGATATCATTTGCATGAGCCTTACCTGAACTGCTTCTAATGCTTTTATATCTTTTCTGAAATAAGGAGACAAAACGGTACACCATTCTCCAGATGTTGCCTTGCCAGTGCTCCATATGACTATAGTAAAAGAACACCGCTTTTACATTCCATTCATCTTGCAATAAACAACAACATTCCATTCAATTTCGTAATCACTTGTGTGCTAACTGTTGGTCATTCATGTACAATGTATCTCAGTTTTTTCTAAACTTTCTGTCAAAGTGGGCGCATTTGCATTTTCCTGCAACTGCCTTTTTTATTACCCATTCACATAACATATCTGTATCACTTTGCAACTCTTTATATCTTCTTCACAACTTAGTCTTCTGCATATCCTTT
Organism: Ginglymostoma cirratum; assembly: GCA_024137785.1. Classification (NCBI taxonomy): domain Eukaryota; kingdom Metazoa; phylum Chordata; class Chondrichthyes; order Orectolobiformes; family Ginglymostomatidae; genus Ginglymostoma; species Ginglymostoma cirratum. Next base: position 14,149,672 of record JAHRHZ010000056.1, on the reverse strand, counting down.
TGTTTTTATCAAATTTAGCAACCATATATTAGGTCCTTTCTCCTCTTTCTTCTCCCTTTTCTTTAGAAAAGCAACAAACATTCACTTCAAGTAATTCTTTCATGTCTCTTGTAAGGTAATGAACTTATTACTTATGGTAAGCCATAATTGTAAACCACATTTATGTGAATTGAGTATTGGATATCATTAGTATAAATGCATCTACAGTAAAGCAGAAACACGTGCTGTGGCGGGCTGCACATTGCGTACATCTACAGTACATCCATTGGTTCCCCTTTATGTTGCATGATTTTTGCTCAAAGAAATCTGACAAAACAGTCAAATATGATTTCCCTTTTGCAAAACCAATTTAACATTACCTAATTCCATCAGGATTTTCAATGTGACCTGTTATAACATCTTTTATAACCAGATTTCACCATTTCACCATGAAACATGTTAGATTAATCAGCGATAATAGGTACTGCAGATGCTGGAGAATCCGAGATAACACAGTGTGGGGCTGGATGAACACAGCAGGCCAAGCAGCATCATAGGAGCAGGAAAGCTTGACGTTTCGGGCCTAGACCCTTCATCAGAAATGGGGGAGGGGAAGAGGGTTCTGAAATAAATAGGGAGAGAGGGGGAGGCGGATAGGAGTAGGATAGAGGAGGGGATAGGTGGAGAGGAGACATCACATCATCGCCTCAACCTCTCTACCCCTGTCAAACACTCCAACCTCTCCCCCGCAGAACGTGTAGCCCTCCACTCCCTCCGCTCCAATCCCAACCTCACCATAAACCCCGCGGACAAGGGAGGCACAGTTGTAGTATGGCGCACTGACCTCTACATCGCTGAAGCCAGGCGCCAACTCTCCGACACCTCCTCCTACCACCCCCTGGATCATGACCCACCCCCGAGCACCAAACCATCCACAACCTCATCACCTCAGGTGATCTCCCACCCAGCGCCTCCAACCTCATCGTTCCCCAACCCTGCACCGCCCGCTTCTATCTCCTTCCCAAAATTCACAAACCTGAATGCCCTAGTCAACCCATTGTCTCCGCCTGCTCCTGCCCCACCGAACTCATCTCCACCTACCCAGACTCCATTTTCACCCCCTTGGTCCAGGAACTCCCTACCTACGTCCGTGACACCACCCACGCCCTCCACCTCCTCCAGAACTTCCAATTCCCCGGTCCCCAACATCTCATTTTTACTATGGACGTCCAGTCCCGATACACCTGTATTCCCCATGCAGATGGCCGAAAGGCCTTCTGCTTCTTCCTGTCCCACAGACCTGACCAACCCCCCTCCACTGACACCCTCATCCGCTTAGCCGAACTCGTCCTCACCCTCAACAACTTCTTTTTCAATTCCTCCCACTTCCTACAGACAAAAGGGGTGGCCGTGGGTACCCGCATGGGCCCAAGCTATGCCTGCCTCTTTGTAGGTTACGTGGAACAATCCCTCTTCCGTATCTACACTGGCCCTAAACCACACCTCTTCCTCCATTACATTGATGGAAGTATCGGCACCACCTCGTGCTCCCACGAGGAGCTCGAACAGTTCATCCACTTCACCAACACCTTCCAACCCAACCTAAAGTTCACCTGGATCATCTCGAAGACCTCTATCTCCTTCCTGGACCTCTCTGTCTCCATCTTGGGTAACCACCTAGAAACTGATATCCATTTCAAGCCCACTGACTCCCACAGCTACCTGGAATACACCTCCTCCCACCCACCTTCCTGCAAAAATACCATCCCCTATTCCCAATTCCTTCGCCTCCACCGCATCTGCTCCCAGGATGAGGCATTCCACTCCCGTACATCTCAGATGTCCTCATTCTTCAAGGACCGCAACCTCCCCCCCACAGTGGTCGAGAACGCCCTCAACCGTGTCTCCCGCATTTCCCGCAACTCATCCCTCACACCCCGTCCCCGCAATAACAACCAAAAAAGAATCCTCCTCGTCCTCACGTACCACCCCACCAAAGTCCAGATCCAACGCATCATCCTCTGATACTTCCGCCATCTGCAATCCGACCCCACCACCAAAGACATTTTTCCCTCCCCACCCTTCTCTGCTTTCCAGAGGGACCACTCTCTCCGTGACTCCCTTGTCCGGTCCACACTCCCCTCCAGCCCCACCACACCCGGCACTTTTCCCTGCAACCGCAGGAAGTGCTACACCTGCCCCCACACCTCCTCCCTCACCCCAATCCAGGGCCCCAAGAAGACTTTCCACATCAGGCAGATGTTCACCTGCACATCTGCCAATGTGGTATACTGCATCCGCTGTACCCGTTGTGGCTTCCTCTACATCGAGGAAACCAAGCGGAGGCTTGGGGACCACTTGGCAGAACACCTGCGCTCAGTTCGCAACAAACAACTGCACCTCCCAGTCGCAAACCATTTCAACTCCCCCTCCCATTCCTCAGACGATATGTCCATCCTGAGCCTCCTGCAATGCCACA